>OY856409.1:167136323-167666323 GCA_963693085.1 Alisma plantago-aquatica
CATATCAGATTCATTCAAAGAAGTTATGAGCAGTTTGGATCTAATAAAGTTAAATTTCTCTCTAGCTAGAAGTTTAGTGAAAATGTCCGCCAACAGATTTTCTGTGTCCACATGTGTGATATGGATATCCTTTTTGGCAATGTGATCATGAAGAAAATGATGGAGAACCTCTATATCTTAGTTATACTATGCAAGATAGGATTATATGACAAGTTAATTGCACTAGTACTATCACAATAGATAGGAGAAGCATAAAAATGAATGTTAAAGTCTTGGAGCATTTGCTTCATCCATAGGACCTGGGCACAACAACTCCTGGCTACAATGTATTCAGCCTCAGTGGTTGATAATGCCACTGTGCTCTATTTCTTAGAGAACCAAGACACCAAGCATGGTCCTAAGAGAAAGCAAGTGCCACTTGTGCACTTTCTATCAATCAAGCATAATCCACATCACTATAAGCAATAAGAGTAAAGTCCCTTGACATTGGATACCATAGTCTAAAATTTTGGGTTTTGGCTAAGTAGCTTAAAATCCTCTTAACAGCTATTAGATATGATTTCTTAGGATTTGATTGAAAATGAGCACACAAGCCAACATTAAACATTATATCAGGTCTAGAGGCAGTTAAGTAAAGTAAACTTCCGATCATACCTCTGTAGAGCTTCTCATCTACTTTTTCACCTTCTTCATCCTTATCAAGTTTGGTGGTGTTTGACATGGGTGTGTCCATCGGCTTGGTGTTCTCCATCCCAAAGCTCTTAAGTAGCACACTTGTGTACTTGCCTTGGTTGATGAAGTTTCCATCTTTGGTTTGCTTGATTTGAAAGCCAAGGAAGAACGTGAGTTCACCCATCATACTCATTTCAAGTTCATTCTGCATAAGATCACTAAATTCTTTGCAAAGATCAAGATTAGTTCCGCCAAAAATGATATCATCAACATATATTTTAATGATAAGAAAATTGTTAGAAGTGTGCTTTAGAAATAAGGTAGAATATACTTTGCCCATGATATATCCATGATCTAATAAAAAGTTCTTTAATTTATCATACCAAGCTTGAGGTGCTTGTTTGAGTCCATAGAGAGCTTTTTGCAACAAATAAACATGGTTAGGTAAACTACCGTGTTAAAAACTAGGAGGTTGTGCAACATACACTTCCTCCTCAATTGTACCATTTAAAAACACACTTTTAACATCTATTTATACAGAAGAAAGTTTTGATAACTAGAAAAAGCAAGCAACATACAAATGGACTCAAGTCTAGCTATAGGTGCATATGTTTCATCAAAATCTATAACTTCCTACTGATTGTAGCCTTGAGCCACTAACCTTGCTTTGTTCCTTACCACTTTGCTTCTTTCATCAAGCTTGTTGTTGTAGACCCACTTAGTTCCAATGATATTTCTATCACTTGGTCTTGGCACTAGGGTCCATACTTTGTTCTTTCCATATTGCTCCAACTCTTCTTGAATAAACAGGGTCCACTCATCATCCCCAAGAGCTTCCTTGACTTTCTTTGGCTCGAGTTGTGAGATGAAGGCGTTGTTGTCTTGTTCTTTGTTGAATGAAGCTTGTGTCTTCACCCATTCAAATGGATAACCTAAAATTAGTTCTTTTGGATGATTCTTTGCAAACAGGGGAGTTGGATCCTTCTTCTCTTCATCTTTCTCTTCTTCTTGAATGACAATCTCTTTTCCCTTTTGAGTGATGTTGAGTTCTTTTAGAATAGGAATTACCTCACCTGCAACATCATCATTTGAAAAAATATCTTTGGGAATAGAGGGGTTAGTCTCAATAAACTTAACATTTATAGATTCTTCTACTTTAGCAAGATCAATATTAAACAATCTATAAGCCTTACTAGTAGCGCTATAGCTAAGAAAGAAAGCTTTGTATGATTCCAGATCAAATTTTTCGAGAGAATCTTTCATATTTAAAACAAAACAAGGACATCTGAATACATAGAAATACACGATAGAAGACTTTCTACCATGACATAGCCCATAGGGGATTTTTTCAAAGAAGGATGTGTAAAAACCTAGGGGTGAGCATCGGTCCAGAACCAGACCGAGGACCAACTTTGTAAGAATTTATGGACCGTAGATCAGACAGTTTCGAGGTAGGACCGGATGGGGACCGGACCATTCCGTGATAGGACCAGACCGGACCGTTTGGACCGTAATCAACCTTTTTTACAAGTTTTACAACTTATTTGATTATATACATTGATAATCTTAGTCACTTCTAATAATTATATAACATTAATAGCAAACATTTACATTATTAAAGCTTATATATGTACTTTATTTGTACTTGTTACATAATATACCTACAAATATATATGCATTTTATATAAAAGTCGGTCTGCAGTCCGGTCCACAGTCGGAATGATTTTGGACCGGACCGGACCAAAGACCGAACTCATAAAAAATCCCGGGCCGTGCACCAGACCGAACTCGTAATGGACCGTACCAGACCAGACCGAATTGAGCAGTTCGGTCTAGTTTTGCAGTCTGGACCATTATTTGCTCACCCCTATAAAAACCCGGATTTGCATAAAGCATGAGGTACTAATAACTTCAACCCAAAATTTCTTTGGAATATCATACTCTAAAAGCATGGTCCTAGCCATCTCCTATAGTGACCTATTCTTCCTCTCTACAACCCCATTTTGTTGAGGTGATCGAGGTGAAGCAAAGTTATGTGTATAACCATATTCTTAAAAAAATGTTCAAAAAGATCATTTTCAAATTTCCCCCCATGATCACTACAGATGGAAACGATGCGGCAAGAAGCTTCATTTTCAACTCGTTTACAAAAGCTCGAGAAAACATCAAGTGTATCACTCTTAGAAACGCGAAAGAAAGTCCAAGTATATCTAGAAAAACCATCAACAATAACAAGAAAATACTTGGAACCATGAAGTGATTGAGTTCTCATTGGTCCAAATAGTTTAAGATGAAGAAATTCAAGAGATCTCTTGGTGCTAAGGATTCCTTTGGATTTGAAGGAGGACTTGGTTTGCTTTCCTTGGGTACAAGGTTGGAATTTCTCATCATTTTCAAAATCCAATTTGGGAAGTCCCTTTACCAAGTCCTTTTTGTTCAACTTCTTAAAATGATGCATATTTACATGACCAAGCCAATGATGCCAAAGATAAATATCATTCGAGTTGACTACTAGGCATCTACCAACAACATTCTTAATAGATTCAAGCATATTTACATAAAGATTACCACTCCTAGTTCCCTTATATATAACTTGACATGTGAGGGAATCTATAATCAAACATTCTAAGGAAGTAAATAACACTAGGTAACTATTATCACATAATTGACAAACACTTATTAAGTTGCGATGTAGGCCATCCACAACGAGAAAATTCTTGATACATAAGGATTCACCTACATCACTCTCACCTTTGACCTTACTATTCTTGTTGTCTCCAAAGGTAACTGAACCTCCCTTCTTTTTGGTGAAGTTTTTGAAATGGCTTATATCACCTGTCATATGCTTAGTGCATCCACTATCAACAATCCATCTTCCTTTTTCCTGCAAGAAAGGAGAGTGTCGGTTCCCAACTCAAACTTTAGGATTCAGAGTTAGTTTGGGGACCCATTTCTTCTTTGGGTTGGTCCCCTTAGGCTGGTAAGGACAATAAGTAGAGTAATGATCATCACACTTGCAATGAGAACAAACCATAGGATTCTTAGTGCCGGAAGACTCTCCAATAAAGTAATGATCATCGCACTTGTAATGATCATCACACTTGCAATGAGAACAAACCATAGGATTCTTAGTGCCGGAAGACTCTCCAACAAAGAAAGAGGTCTCCTTGCTCTTTTTCATACCTTTGGCTTTGTTCTTGCCCTTTGGTGCTCCCCCTACAAATCCCAAACCACTAGTACCACTTTGTTAGGTAGAATGGTCAAGGATTTGATTTAGGGAGTTTTTCCTTTTGAGGAAATTCTGTAGAGAGGCCCTAAGTCTATGATTATCATCATTTATAGATATGATAGTAGAAGACAAACTAGAAATATCATCTCTAGCATGAACAAGGTCTGCCTCTAGACAGGGGGCTTTAGTCTAATAAGAATCTTTTTCAAGAGAAATAGAAGCAATATCATTACTAGAAAAGATAGGTCTAGAAGATAAATCATTAACTTGACCAAGCAACCTAGCATTTCCATATTTAAGCACTTAAATTTACTTAAGATAAACATCTCTTTCATCCTTACGAGCATCAACAAGAAGCTTAAATTCAACATTTTTAGTTTTAAGAGTTTCAAGCTCCTTTAGGCACTTTTGGTTATCTTCCTTAAGATTTCACTATTCTAGAGATAGACACCATTCTCTACCTCAAATCCATTGTATTGGAGCTCAAGATCAAGATATTGGCCTTGCAAGTTATCAATGCTCTCAACATGAGTTTTCTCATTAAGCTCAATAATTTCAAGTTTAGCATACAAATCATCATTAATTTTTCCTAACCCTTTTCTTTTAGATTTACACTTAGCAAAAGAAGAACAGGTAGAAACAAGCATATCAATAAGAGTTTTCTTAGACAACTCATGCAAGTTTGACTCACTTACCTCACTTACCTCACCAATTTCTTCACTAGTAGAGGCCATGAGTCCAAGGTGGCACTTTCCATCTTCTTCAGAGCTAGAGCCACTTGAGGATGATTCCTCCCAAGATGCATGAGCTACATTCTTGTGTCTTTTGTCATTCTTATGCTTCCTCTTATACTTGCTCTCCTTCTTGTACTCTTCCTTCTTCTTGGAGTTACCATTGTGGTGTGATTTTCTTGACTTGGGACATTCACTCTGGTAGTGTCCCTTTTGTCCACACTTGTAGCATCTAGGAGTAGAGGACAATGATTTCTTTCCCTTGAAGTGCTTTCCCTTGATGTAGTTGGCTTCATGCTCTCTAGGGCCATCATATTCACTAGAGGAGGAAGGAGAAGTCTTGAAAGCATGTTGTTGTTGAAGGATGACTGCCTCCACTTATGCTTTGAAAGCACTATCTTTGATCTTCTTGGCTTCCTTCTCTTCTCGCTTGGATTCTTCTTCTTTCTTGTCAATCATTGGCTCATGAGCTTAGAGATTTCCAATGAGCTCTTCAGTTGGGATGTCACTAAGGCTCCTCACTTCTTCAATGGAGGTCACCTTTGACTCCCATCTCTTTGTTAGAGTCCTAAAAATCTTGGAGTTGATTACACCTCTATCCAAAGTGTTTCCCAAAGCATCTAGGCCACTGATGATGACATTGAGCCTAAAGTACATCTCCGCAATCCCTTCTTTCTTTCCCATCTTGAAGTTCTCCATAAGGCTGTTCAACATGTTGATCTTAGCCTCCTTTACTTGCTTTGTGTCCTCATAGGTAATGCACAATTTATCCCAAATCTCATAGGCGGTGTCCTATGATGAGATGCGGTTGAACTCTGTTGGGGTAAGGGTTGTATAAAGGATGCTTATGGCTTTGGCATTAAGCTGGGTTTCTGTAAGTGCAACTTCACTCCATGTTGCAACAACTCCGATTGGCTACTTGTATGTTGTGACCATCACCTTCCACATATCAAAGTTCATGCATTGAATGTAGAACTGCATACGCCTCTTCCAATAGAGTAAATTGGAGTCGTCGAAGGCCAGAGGACACATGGACAAGCCTCCCTCTAGGTTGAGTGAACCAAGTAGGTTATCGCCCATCTTATTGTCTCATGGGAGATTGTTGGAGAAGATCCTCGACTTTTATACCACTTGTTGGATCTAGGGATCTAGAGGGAGGGGGTGAATTGAGCTTCAAAAATTCTCACAAGATAAGTTAGACCTTCAAATTATATTAATCAAAACCAATATCTTAAGTGCAATTTAAAATCCTAACTAACAAGCATAGTAAGGATGAGAAAAAATTAAACAAGTACTTGGACAAGGTCGTTTAGAGTGGTTCCACTCTCCAAACTAGGAGAGAGTCAATCCACTACCTAGAGAGGTCAACCTCTAGGACTTTGCAAGTGCTTTCATCTATATATTCACTTATAAGAGATACAACACAATACCCACCAAAGGACTTACCTATCCATTATAAAGAGTCTTAAACCTTATCAAGGACTTACCCACTTTGTAAAGAGTCTTCCACCTTCTTCTAAGGACTTACCTACTCTTACACAAGTCTTCAGCCTTCAAGGAATTACCCAATCTTCTTGGATCTTTGTCCTTTGCCTTCTCCTTCACCAGGAGAAGATCTTCACATCTTCTTCAACCTTGAAGAAGAAGAACAACAACTTCATCTTCACTTGGAGTAGCTTGCTTCAATCTTTTCTTCTTTGAGAAGGGGGTAGGGAAGATGGAATGGAATGAGAGCTTTACAGGCACAAGGAAGTATCCCTCTTACAACTGGCCTAACTCACTCATAATCATGAAATGCTATGTAAATGAGAGAGAGAGAAAGGGTCTTAAGGAGTTGCAACACACTCAACTATAGTAAGGACTTAGAATAGCATGAATGGGCAAACTTGGAATGAACTCCAAGGGGTCCTATTTATAGCTGGGACGTTCCCTTGTGTGTGGGATCACTTAAGGGAAAAATATAGCCGTTTTCCAAGTTGAAACGAATCTATTCTTGCTCAAAACAACTCACCAATGATTATAATCATTTTTTTGAGTTTTCCGTACAGTACATTTGGTTGATATCCAATAAAGGTAACTCGACCGATCCACTAAGAGACAAAGCCAATTTTCAAACTATCGGTCGAGTTTGTTCTGGGAAACTCGATCGATGAGCGAAAATTAATTTTGTTTAGTGAGTCGGTCGGTCGAGTTCTGCGAGTGTGCAGCTCGATCGATTGGTCTCTTCAAAAAATCCATCACTGGATAGGTCGAGCTCCCAACTCGGCTGATAAACAACCTGTGACAAATTTTCTAAATTGACATTTGAGTGATCAAACCTTGGAATTAAGTGTCCCTATTTTTTTTCTCATCTTAGTTACAAGTCATATTATCAATACAAATGATTACAAAAATCATCTAAGGTCATTTTGAGTGATTTCATAAAACACACACTTGCATTACTTTTGACTTGAACTTGAACAAGCTAGGACTTGTGTAATTTGATCCTTTTCATGTACCTAAAATCTAAAATCAATCTTGATCAAACATATTAGATACGTAGGATGGAATGGTTAAGTCATTATCAAAATATGGACAATGTAGAACTCTCAAGTCAACATTTCCTCCTTACTCGAATGATGAATGTCGATGTAGTAGCATAGAGTGGCTACTCTCTCGGGATACAACAACTTTTGGAGCGGAGAAGCACACACACAAATCACAACGTCCAGGTGAGTACTTAAGCATTCTGCCAACAATCAAACACATCAGCGCAAATGGTGACAACACGATAGAGAGATTAATATAAGATAGGAATTCTTATTTTTTGAGTAATGGAAATGCTTAACGACATCTTTTCTTAATAGGATCACACCATGGACAGTTGACAAATGAAGATATGTGAAACAGTTATGGTTGAAATCGTCCAAACAAAACAAATCAATAGTAGTTTTAAACAAAAATACAATACATGCTACATAATGTTTGAGTGAGATAGGTGGAAAAAACAATATGGGACTGAGCTCACACAAGGAGATAGGAGGTCGGATCTACAATCCATGCGTGTGTGATGCGACATGTGCCGCTGCATTCGATTAGAAGGTATTCTGACTTGATCTGTCTAAACCCAGATGAGCTGCTCCACTGCGTGCCAAACCCTTGTCTCCTTTGCTCCTCAAATACCTAATGGATACATAAATATATATAAGGAGGGAACTTTTAGAATTGTCCCATGTGGAACTGAAGCTCACCCTTTGACTTAAAAATGCCACATAGAACAAAAGTATTAACATTGTTTACATATTTATGGTCATTCAGTAGCTTCACTGTATCCATTGCACGGCTAGTCATGTTCATTTACATCTAAATGACTTTTGTTATGTTAGGTATAAACTTTACATATAAAAGTAAGCGAATGTGATTTGATATTGACTATTGATATCTTTATTTTGTTATCTCCAAACAAATTTCGTAGTATCTTTCATGGATAGGAGTGAGTAATATCATATTATCCCAATAATTACCTTCAAGCAATGTCATTAAGTTGTTTTGATATTTGGGCTTGAAGTTAGATTTTATGTTGAGCTCACATCAATAACTTTTTTCTTTATTTATATAAACTTTAGTTTCTGAATAATATTGTTTGTGACCCCTTTTACGATTTCGCTTCTCAACCACTATTGAACTACAAGGACTAACATTTTTTGGTTTATCATATAGGCGTCTGGTTTCCTTTACCGGCAGTGGAGAGGTGGGAGAAATCTCTCCTCTTAATTCTATAAAATGACAAATAAAGTCACAGGACAATGAATAATTTTTTTTGAGTCTTAAGGAGACCCCGCTTCCCCTCCTCCTCAAACAGGTGCCACAACCCGGATGACCCAATGAGTTAGTAATTACAGTATGCTCAGGGGGATTCGAACCCGGGTCCCCCAGGGAGGACAATCCGGACCGAATCACCTGAGCCACAATGGCCGGGTACAACACAACGAATATTAAAGACATGTTATGATTTAATCTTTCCGATGAAGTTTCATAATAAGCGGACAAAGACAAACTAACGGTTTTTCCTTGAGCAGCATTACGGTTGCGTTAGATGCATTTGAAAACAACACGGCTTAAGGTATTAGTATAAAAATCTAGTCAAATACGACTGAACTGTTACCGTTACAATTTACTTAGTCACTTTTGGCTGTAATGTTTATTTCGATAGCACGATACTATATATAATTTGGAGCTACGTTACACATCCCCACCCACGTACCCGGTCATTCATCCGATGGTTGGGATGTGTGGTCAATGCTGATGTGGTAGAAAAAGTAAATACACCATGAAAAAGAAAAAAAATTGGAGTGAGAAAAATGTTTTGCACATAACTCTTAAATTGTAAGAGATTTTAGGTCGAAATAAACAACATTAAGTTCGTCATAAAAAATAATTTCTATCAAGATCAATGTTGACATACTTTGAAAATAACAATATTAAAAGTATATATTAAGGAGAGAAGTATACAAAAGTACAATACATTTTTGGGTACTATACTCAGATTGACCATTCAGGTACATACTTATTGCCTTTTTTTCTTCATACTGTATATTATGTCATAAATCCATAAGTACTGTATATTTTATCATATATATTAATTTTTACATAAATTCAGAATGTAGCATTTGACAAAAATCACATATAAGGATATTCACACATTCTACAAGAAAACAGTACTAACAGCCAAATTTTGTAATAAAAAATACACTACTAGAAGTACAATACTAACAACCACATTCTATTTTTTTAAAGTATTCACATTCGTAATATGTACAGACGTACAATACTAATTACCTTCTTATTTTTCACACTCAATATTTTGTCACAAATCTGTAAATACTGTACATTTTATCATTTATATTAATTTTTGCATACATTCAAAATTTAACGTTTGACGAAAATTGTATACAAGGATACACACACATTCTATAAGAAATATAATACTAACAACCATATTTTGTAATATAAAATATAGTACTAGACGCACAGTACTAGATGTACCGTACGAGACATAAGAACAATACATGATTTGATGATCTTGTTAGTATAGTACGAGATATGCCATGTATAAAAGAATGTCGACAATCACATACCATACATATAAACTAATTCACATTTCACTAAAAACATACACATTTTACAAAAATACATTACTTTCAACTATAGTTTAAGAACAACTAATTCTTGATCCTTTTCATTCAAAAGTACAGTACTAACTCATTGCTACTGTTAGCTCAATCAAATCCATAGATGAACAAGTAGTTATTGTACATGATTTGGGAAAACACGAAGGTGATGTACTGTACTCACAAGTACTGTAAGTCTGTACTCAGAACTTGTGTATGATATCTTAAAATACAAATAGTATATTTTTCACTTATTATTATTATTTCAAATTATGTCAACACTAGTCTTGTTGGAAAGTATTTTTTTACAAGGATTCTAATACAATTTATTTCATCAAAAAGCACGCCCCGGATTGAAAGTTATGGGCAAAATATTTTCTATCTCTTCTACTCCTCTCATCTTTTGTTGTTTTAATTACTGCTGACAGTATGACAGTAGGTGTCGACTCTCATTCCTCAAAATCGGGTGAACGAACCGGCGAAAAATGGACTATTTTTCATAATTTGAGATGGTCACATGGAGCTATATGCGAGACTTGCCTATGCACGTTGCTGCAAAAACAATGCAAACTGTTAGAGCAAGGCATGACTTTGAAAGATGTGTTGTCATTTGGCGTCATTTACAAAGTCTTCTTTCCAACATTTTGGGGCCATACTGCGGGCCAGCGCCACACGAAGTATCCCGGAAATTCTATAATCCCGCTCACTTTTAGTGGACTTTGTCCTAAAGAATAATTTAGATAACTTTTAAATGGTTCTTTTTCCAGAATGCGAATTCCAAAGCACACGGCATCCAAGACAAGTTCGTCAAGATCTATTCGTTTGATGGAATTCTTTGGATAATGAAGTGTGTTCTTTTCTGATATTCCGAAGTGGATGTAAATAATATGTTGTTTTATTCGGGCATTATTCAGTGAAAAATCGCGGACAAATCCGATCGAAAACAACGGACTTAATCTGCTAATGGATTATTCATCTTTCCGAATGTTTTAATATAGACAAAATCGCATCCATCCATAGAAATTTTAGGAAATAAGTTACATGGAAACATACAGGAGGACAATCGGGAGATGCACAGGTGTAGATCGAGTCTCCCTTACAAATCAAAGCATGGAATTTAATTGAGACGCCCTAGCAAAGACGCGGTTCCAACTAAAGCTTAATACTATCTTGATTATCCAAGATAACGATGCGCGCCAGCACTACACACGATTGGCACACTAGTTGGCATAATTGCATCATCGGTAATTCACTAGCTTGTATTGTGTGAAACTAGGCATAAACCCATGCTATGCATGGGTGCCTTAGTAGACTACAATAAAAAATTTATAGATTTAACTTATAAAAATAAAAAGATATATGTACAATACATATATTAATAGGACTTCTCATACACACATAGACCAATACGTAATTTCAAAAAATAATGTAGAAAATTACATTCAGCCCCCTCCACGGGCTTTCCTATATAGTATATATGTGTCTCCTAATATAATATATAATTTAAAAAATTATCGACAAAAATGTGATGTACACACACGGACCAATACATAATTTCAAAAAATAATGGAGAAAATTGCATCCAGCCCCCTCCACGGGCTTTCCTATACATATAGATGTGTGTCCTAATATAATACGTAATTTAAAAAATTAAAGACAAAATTGTGGTGTACACACGCATGGACCAATACATAATTTTAAAAAATAATGGAAAAAATTACATCTAGCCCCCTCCACGGGCTTTCTTATATAATAATATAGATGTGTCTCCTAATATAATATATAATCTAAAAAATTAAAGACAAAAGTAAAGACAAAAGTGTGGTGTACACTGACAGGGAGCAATACGTCATTTAAAAAATAATGGAAAAAGTTACATCCAGCCCCCTCCACAAGCTTTCCTATATAGTATAGATGTTTCTCCTAATATAATATATAAATTTAAAAAATTAAAGATCAAATTGTGGTGTACACATATAGGGACCAATACATAATTTTAAAAAATAATGAAAAAATTACATTCAGCCCCCTCCACGGACTTTCCTATATAGTATAGATGCGGGCTGGACGACAACTGTTTTTTTCCTGAAAAGTCTGAAGTATCCGATTCTACCAACAATGGCTTCGATGTTTCCATTGGCATTTGAAGTGAATGCTCCCTCTCTCCATATGTAAGGATAATAACACAAGTGAGCTTCAGCGTACGGTAAATATATATAAGCATAAAGCTCATTCAGAACAGAGTGTACGCGACGGAAGAATACTTTTGTCTCCCGGCTATTTACATACCCTGCACACGAGAAAGGCATTGATGCCCACAAATCTTTTTTCTGCATTACCCGACATAGAATATGTTCCTTGGAGAACATCCACAAAATTTCAATGACTCATATCAAGTCTATCCTTAACGGATCCTAGCATTATTACTTAACCCATGTTCGTCATATTTTCTTGTCATAGAAGGTGCACACCAAAAGGGGGTATATATTCTTGCCTTCTAAGGACCCATTAACATTTAGTCCCATGTGACTTGTAATTGGAAGCTGACGCATTTATCTCCTCATGAAAGACATCACGAGTACCAAACACTTGATACCACGAAATAATACATTTGAGCTCAATATTGACATTGAATACAAAGTCATTGCAGGTCACAATTATAGGCAATAAATTCCCATGGGATTTGATAGACAACACCAGTATAAAATACCTACCTTGTTGTAGAACATTTGGATCCCAATGTCCAATTATTGTTGGGAAAGTCAATAAGTAGATATGTTCATGGGAGAAACTTTGATGCTTCAAGAACTTTCTATGCAATTTCCTACAATGTTCCATTTGTCGTGTACAAAGGATGGTGCCAGACTTGTTAACAAGAAACCAGTAATTCCCTACCCCAAAAGATCCCATCTTCAACATACATGTCTTCACAGCCATTCATATATTAGTAGGTAAACTTCACCTGCTCCCGACTAGGCCTTGTTGATTCTCACCTACACTGTATAGGATCAGTTTCTTCTCACGGCAAGGGAAAGGCATTGACGCCAAAACTGTATGTGCATTGTTTTCTAAATCCTGTATACTGTGGCATTAGGGATATAAAGGGATGAGACCAGTTCTGAATGAAGCAAAAAATATAATCTTGCTCAACTAGGTTATCCTCAGCGGATCCCATCTTAAAAACGTAAGGGACATCATCATTAAAATAATTTTAGTATCTGATTATGTTAGGATAGATGTCACTACAGTGGTGGAATGCGGCAACAATTTCTCGAAAGCTGAAAAAATGCTTTAGAAACTCATTTATGCTACAAATATTCAAGGATGTAAGGTGTGTTTTTTTCCCTTTGAAATACGTCAATGCTTTTCACGTGTGAGTTGAACCAATTAATAGAATAATTGAAATATCAAAACCTCATTCATTTCAACGAGTGTGAGTGGAACCATTTAAAAGAATAATTGAAATATCAAAACTTCATTCATATTAACTTCAAAAAACGAGTATACATATGTATCCGTATAGTGTTTAGTTCTTTCTAGAAATTACATACTTAATAAAGGAGCATACAACTGGGCAGCCGACAAGGAGTGGCTCAAGTGGTCAAGCACGGTGTCCCCTAACAAAAGGACCCAAGTTCGAATCCCAGTTGCCGCCTTGATTTACCATCCTCCCGGGCTTCGGCCTCTGCCACGGGCGTGGGAGAGGGGGAAGAAATCTTTCTCTCTTAATCCCATACAACTGGGTGAGCCCCTACCATAACTAAGACTACATATTGACTTTGGTTGTGACTCCTGAATGCATAACTAAGCATGCTTACTCTCATCATGCCCCCCTATCATAGAATACAAATGTAATAATTGTTTGTCATTTTTGAGGTCCTCCATGAGGATTTAAGAATTAGTTAAAGAATATATCACATTTCCCTAGTTACAAATTAGCATCACAATAGGAATACATGCGCACCATGTAGGGTGACAATCAGATTTACATACTCATGAAAGACAACACTTATGACGAGAAATAAATCACGTACACTAGTACCACACATTATTGCCTTTAGGGACTATTTGTCTATACTTGGGCCCATGTCGACCATACCCAAAGGTTGATCCCTTGTTCAACTCATGGAAGATATAATAAGTGTAAAGAAAATTCACAATTAAATATAGATGGGTTCAATGATAAATACTAGTTTTCTTGTACCCAAATCCATTTAAAGATATTTCCAAATGTTGCTAGAGTTTTTAGGTTTGTTAACACTAAATAAGAAAAAAAAGGATCAATTCATTTTTTCCAGCGACACCTGGTTATAGTTTAGGAGTGTTATAAGTGCAATAGATAGGAATGCGGAGAGCTTCTTAATTGTTAAGAATGCTATATATGGCACATCATAGAACATGTTAAACACAAAGCTATATGTTCTTCACTTGAGTTGTCAAACAAGATCTTATGTTAAGGGTTCTATCGTGTTTTTCTTATTACCTTTGATATTACAATAATAACACAGTCATCCTACAATTTCATGTATGCCTTTCAGTTTAGTAACTAACTTTTAGAGGGTTCCTTCTATCATTATTAACTATTATTAACAAGAAAATGAAGAAAATATAGTTGCATTGAAAAAACAAATGATACCTTTAATTGGACCAAAAAAGTGACACCTAAGTACTTTCTATGCAATTTCTTATAGGGTTCCACTTTTATGAAAACTTAATGGTGGCATGGTGTTCATCAAGAAAGCGATGAACATACCTTAAGGGTGCCCCACCCCAAAGGGTTTATGCACATATTGAATCCAAGACATAATATCATATGCTCATGACCATTATGTTACAGTAAATGATCTTAACCCTCCCTACCATCTAGAGTGTGTCTATTTTTTCTTTTACTACATATATTCCTCACTCTTTTATCATTACCTAGAGTGGGGTCCACTATAGTGATGCCACTCTACCTTGACCTTGACTTATGCTGCTACATCTAGGAGGGACAATGTTATGGTGAGCATTAGGGTATATAGTTTATCCTATGGTTAGAACATTGTTCCGCCTACATGAATCAGTCATGATGACTTTCATTCGAGCAATATAGTCATTTGAATTAAAAAAATTAAACAAACAACTTTATAACCTTATGAAGTTGTATTATGTTGTAAGTTATTTTTATGATATTCATTTTATTTGATGAATACTTATTACTTATTAGACATGGATATGCTAAGAAACATGTCTAGTTCAAGCTAATAAACTTCAAATGTCTTGTATACATCTTGATATGGTTTATATGCTATACTTAGTTTTACTATATGAATTGTTTTTATATTTTTTCATCAGTGGAACTCCACTAATGACTATAAAAGTAGAGTTGATTTACATATAGGAGGACACTTCAGGATCGATACTTCATTTTTGCTTTGTTAGCCCACTATTAGGTGGGGCATATTATGTGGTCTTCAATTGTACAAATTTGAATATCTAAATGTATAGTTTAGATCATTGGATAATGATTTTTAAGGGGATTAATGTATATCTATGTGTATGAGGTCTCATGTTTCTACTTGGCGAACCTTTTGACTTTTGTTCTATCTTAATATTTATTGGCATACTATGTGATAAATCTTGTGTATGTGATTTTTTACTAAATCAATATTCATTTTGTAGGGTGTTTCCATGTGCTTATTTGCTTTTAATGGATATTCTGATTATGGCATCATTAATTCTGCATGTGAAGAAAATCTTATTTGTAATTTATAATATGTTTATGTGTTGGTATGTATGCTCAAGAGAGTCAATCGTACAATTATGAATGCAAAGAAAATCTTATTTATAATTTATAATATGTGTATGTACTGTTATGTATGCCCAAGAGAGTTAATCATGCGATGATTATACTAGGGCATTATGAAATTGATTTGATTAATAATAAAGTCAATTATGACTACATGTTTGTTCAATTATGAGATGTTAGTTTAACATGATAGATGTATAAATAATGATTTTACTTGATGACATATGTCTCCCAGTTGAGGACCAGAACAATGCGATCATATGTATGATAATAGTACATACATTATTGCTATGTTCCTAGTTTGATATTATTGACAAAGCAAAATTGAAAATAATTATACATAAGACTAGAATCTGTGTTGGATGATGACAAAATCTCATTAGTCATGAAATATGATATCAAGCCAAACACATAGGTACTTGTTAGGGAACAATGTACCGAACAGACCCACCTTGAGAATGATACATGGAAACCATTGAATGGTAGTCAGAATCATCTCTCAAAGTGATAGTGGTGGTTATGGTTCTTAGACTTGAAGTCACTACACTCATCACATGTTGTTTAATGTACTTTGACACCATCAAACATGACCTTGAATAAGGGTTACCATAAAGGTGGTGCTGGGGTATGCCGTGACACATATGGATTGACTGTAAGTGATGTAGATGGGGTTTTTCCCTCCTACTCAAGTTGATATCTTGGCCACTTGATAAGCATGACTAAAAATGTATGGCCATACTCATGTGAGTCAATATATGATATGTGAACTCACATACATCTTGTATAGTCTATTCTAGTTTAAGGAAAATGGATTGAATATTAAGAGGATGATGATTCCATGCGTCATGTTCAATATGGACATCATAGATAAAGGAACTATACAATTATGATAACACTAATCATGGATGTAGGTGAAGTTGTTCCCCAACTTTTCAATTACTTGGGTAACAATGATGTGTTGCAAGATACCGCTGATTACATGTGATGTCATGATCTAGTTATGGACCTTCACTGTCAACATAATTTGGGACCTATAGGGTCACACACATATGATGCACTTAGAATAGGAGTTTACTCATGGATAAGGTTTAACTTGGTTACTAAAGTGTTTAGCTAATCACCTTGAACCATACTGACTGTTAGTTGGCAGACTGAAGTTTCCAGTCGACCGACTAGGAATGTCAGTTGATCTATAGGAGTGTCTAGATGACTAACTGAATAGTCTAGGCGTTCGACTAGGCGACTTGAAGGAATGGGTCAAGAGATTGATGCTGATATAATGATGTGCATTAATAATTACATCAAAAGCCATCACATTTGTGATTAGAAAACAATCCAATCGACTGATTGGATGTTCCTGTTGACCAACTGGCAGGCTATTTGATAGATTGGTGATTCACATCAACCATCAAATCATGAGATCTGACCCTTTGTATCCCCAATGTTTGCGGAAACCCTAGCGGGGGTAGCCAAGGCTCTCAACAATCTTGTATGACAAGACTTTGCATCTCACAGTTGTGGTAGCGTCAGATCCAGAGGCATCTTACCTATAAAAGGGAGATAGACAAAGGGACTGAGTTGATGCTAGCACGATGACAACACGAAGGGATAACACCTTCTTGTTAGTTTTGGAAGCACAACGAGGAGTTCTCGGTGGTCTGTGTAGACTACACAGAGGCGTGGAGGCCATCACCACAATGCCAGGAAGATGCTGTCAACCACCATCATGGTGCTACACCAGGAGGATTATGTTGACTGTTGTCTGAGTGTTGTTTGAGAAAGAAGAACAATTCTATACTGATTGTCCTTGGACTTGTTCTAGAACTAGCTATATGCCTTGCATCCTCATTCCCATTTTATAGTTATTGATACAATCCTTTGGTTATGGGGAACATAGAAAGAATTCTTTTTGTTTCCCCTACCATCTCTGACACCATACTTCCCTACAGTGGTATCAGAGCCACGTCATTTTTCAATGTTTTGGGATTTAGTCGATATGACTAGTTTTGGTTTTATCACATATTTTGTTGTATGTGATGCAAATATTCAAATGATTAATGTGCATATCCTATTAAAACCACATGAACTAGGGAATGACCTAGTGATCCTATATATATGATATGATATATATGTAATTTATATGTGTCACCTTAATATGTTTTGATGGTGGATGTATGTGTGGTTATGGAGAAACCCCTTGGATTATCTCTGTGGTTGTGTGGTTTATTTCCAGCCTTCTAAATTCGATTTGCATACTTAACCATCCTCTTATTTCTCCATACGTAATTTAATGCTTTCCTCATTATATTCCCCTCAAATGTAACTCGAGGTATTCTCATTACACAAATGTACTATATAGATAGAATTAGTATTAGTTTTGTTTTGCCAAGAAAAATGCATTCTGACCAGGCAAGTCGAACGATTGGGAGTTGATCCAATCGACAAGAAGACCAGAGGAGCCAGCCAACCAAAGGACCCCATCGATCGACTAGAGGCCCAACTGATCAACTGGAGGAGTCCATCCATGTGCTTGAGTCAAGAGCCAACCAATTGACCGATGGAGAATCACTCGATTGACAAGGGAAGAACTGATTGACTGCAGGGTCTAGTCAATTGACCAAATTGTTCCCAACACAATATTTTTCTAGTACATGTTGCTACATGTGATGTATAATGTTAGGTGGACATCTGTTCTATCTGGATCTAAAGAAATGCATTAGTGTGGCCATTAATATCACTCCTATTTTATGATTGCATGTTTCATCTATGGATATAGAATGTATATGATACATATTATAAGTATGTGGTGATTGGGTATTCATATGCACTTAAATATATAAATGAATTACCTCAATCAAATATTAAGTCATAGATTCTTTCCATAAGCCACACACATGAAAAGCTTGAATGACCAAGTGTGGGCATGCCTAGCATGGTGCACTGGCTATCTCATGGAAGTGTGATGGTAGTTATGTGGGTTTTCCAAGAAGGGTGTATTACTATCGTGTTTGATTTTTGGACATGCTTAACTAGATGACCTTAATGGGATTAAGTCCCTAGAAACACACATACATAATATGATAAGGAGTTTCGCATACCATCTATCAAAGAATTGCATGAGATACAACTCACAAATGTTGCCTACCTTAATAGTTGGTTATGGACGCCGAAATTGGCTGGACAATAACTTAATTATTTTGGATCTTGGCTCACTAGAAGGTTGTACGCTCAATATTTTCAATTGATAGTGAGGGATATCAATTTGAAAAAAATAGCGGGAGCAACAATTAATAAAAGTCCTAATTAATATCATCAATTTTCAAGTCAAATCAAAAGTGATTGACAAATACAAATTTTCTTTTATAGAAATAAATGCAAATAATAACACATTGCCATCATTCCTTGAGAAGGACAAACAAAATAGGAACAACTTCTATGACTAGTTTAGGAGCCTAAAAATGTTCTCACTCACGAGAAGAAGCTCTATGTCCTTGAGACACCAGTGCTAAAGGAACTCGCTCCCAATGTGCCTAGAGTTGAAATGAATGCTTACTTAAAGCTTGCCAACGATCCCACATACATAAAATACCTTATGATATGCTATATGAACTGTGAGTTGAATAAGAAACATGAAGACATGGATGTTCTTGAGATAGTAACACATCTTAAGAACATGTACCAGAATCATGCAAAACAGGGAAGGTATAAAGTCTTTAAGGTGTTGTTTGAGTGCAAATTGATAGAGAAAGATCCAGTAGGGCCCCATTTTCTCAATATAATTGGCCCATGTGGAAAGCCTAGAGAGACTGAGATTTCCTTTACGCCAAGTGTTGTCCATGGATATGATTTTGCAATCATTATTTGAATCATATAGCCAGTTCATCAAATGTTATTACATGAACAACTTGCGTAAGCTACAGTCTGAATTGCTTGGCATGTTGATAAATACCAAAGTAAGAATGAAGAAGGACAAACCAAAATCCATGAAGGTGATCAGAAAAAGGGAGCCCAAGAAGGAAAATCCAAGAAAAGTTTTGAGGCTAATATGATAACCAACTATTCTACTCTCAAGATGAGGAGAAGGGTAAGTGTGAAAGGAATTTTTCCTTTTCACTTAAAGGAACTACGAAAGAGAATCAGGACATAGAGATATCCATTCAAGGTATATACATTATTGAGATAAATATGTTTAGTTCATTTCTGGTATTTGATACTGGATGAGGATCTCAGACATACAATGATGTGCAAGATCCAAGAAGAAGTAAGAAAGACAAGGTCAAACTACCCAGAGCAGGAGTTGCTACCAGTACAATTGGGACTTGTCGTTTATTTCAGCCTAGAGGACATGTAATAGAGTAGTGAATTTTGGTTATGTAACCGACATTAATAGAAACATTAGGTATGTTTCTAGTTTGGAAAAGAGTTTATTCAAATTTCATATGAATGTGTTCTATATTAAAGATAAGATCTTTTATGTAAATTCCCCAATGTCTCATAGTATATACACGTTAGTTACAGAGACAAGTGTGTATATTATAAATACTCAAAGACTTGATGAATCAAACATAACATACCTATGACATTATTGTCTAAGGAACATAAATGTGAAATGCATCTCTAGATTCCACAAATATGGTTATTTGGACTCTTTTGGTTTTGAACCAATAGATACATGCAAGTCTTGTATATTAGGATAAGGACAAGAACACTTCTCTTTGGAAACATTGGCAGAGCGAGTGATTGATTAGGATTCATACACACTGATGTATGTGGACCTTTTAGATCAAATGCTAAAGGTAGTTACTAGTATTAAAAAACTTCGATATCGATTGATGTGGACAATACTTGAACCAAGAGTTTGATGACCTCCTGTGAGACCATGATCTTGTATCACTCTAGACTCCACCTGAAGCATAATAACATACCGAAAAGAAGGAATCCCACCCTATTTGTCATGGTGCAATCAATGATGAGTGTAGCTGATCTTCCAACTTCGTTCTAGGGATATGCTTTGAAAACCGTAGAATTTACACTAGACTGTGTACCACCTAAATTGGTTCAGCAGACACCGTATGAGATATGATATGGGAAGCATCCCAATGTATCTTTAATGAATATTTAAGGATGTGGAATTTATGTGAGAAAATAGTTCTAGAAAATCTCAGACCCAAATTAGAAAGATGTGTTTTGTTGGATATCCTAAGGAAACCAAAGGATACTAGTTCTATACTCCATATGACAACAAAGTGTTTGTTTCTTTGGATGCTATATTCCTAAAAAAGGAAATTTAGTTCCAAAGGATTTAGTGGGAGGAACGTAGAACTCAAAGAGGTTTGAGACTAATAAGAAAACACTGAACCTATAGAGGTACAAAAGGAACATTGAGAATCACAATCTGTTGTGGAATCTCAAGTTCCTCATGTGTGGAAACCCACCGCCACATGAGCAAGATTACTAAAAAAATGTGTAATTATCAACTAAACAACCAAATTACCATGAAATAGGGTAAATTAAAACCAAGAACTTATATTTTCACAAGAGGAAACATATTACACTAATGTCCACAAACTGTTTCCATGTTACATATTATGACAGTTATATACATCTGCATAGTGGCCAACTGTCACACACCTATTACAAAAGATATCTTGTTTACATATACAAGCCATACATGTACAACCATGGAATTTTGCAAAAAACCACATATCAATACAACATCTACAAAACACCCCCAAGGACCTAAGAGTACATGGACGACACATAGGATTGTACTACATGACACTAGCAACATATGCAACCTTCAAAAACTACTGATCTCCTTGCTACTCTTCCTCAACCGCACAATCTCTACTACATTGTGAACAACCACCTAAAAGATGTGGAAACCCATGGGGTGAGACCAACATCCCAGCGAGATATATAACTCTCTGCCAACAACTATTGCTAACACATGTAGATATACAACATGTTAGACATTGCGAGCAAATTCAGCTAAATGAATATGTAAAACCTATAACACAGATTAAGTAGTTTAAGCAGCTACAAACTGATAAGTAGAACATCATATAATTTTAGAAGGAATATGAAGAACATGTATAACCATTACTGACTAAACAATATAATAAATAAGGAAAAGGGTCACCCAATGTGAATCGTGTTTAACCCTTAGCAAATATATTACACGACTGTATTACATTTTTTATTAATGCCCCATGGAGATGAGGTATACCATTCATGATCCAACTGACTACTACAAAGCTAGAATTAGTGCCATAGAAGATCCAGGAGAGCCAAGCTCCTATGATCTTTTACACCCTCAGTTAGTCCGAGTCCTCCATAGTGACATATAGAGTCCGACTACAAAACATCCTATTCCGCCTTGGTATATAGGCATGTAACTAGTGAGATACGACCGCAATCATTCTCCTGCCAGGGTATGATCACAACCATCATTGTAAACATATCATCTGAGATACGTCTCGACTATTCTTCTTCCAAGGCATGACTGCATCCATCTTCAAAACTAGTGATAGCAGATGCAAGGATATATCCTCAACTTATCCACTCACATATTCAACAATATGCGCTCTTAGTTTCCCTTAGGAATTACCCGTTTCACCATCCAACAACTACTGATGCTGAAGATGGATCTATGACATAGGGAAACTACATGATTAGGGTTTCATTTGATTATTTATGTAATTTAAGTGAATTAAGGCTGCATCATACAGGTGGACATTCAAACCCTAATTCATCTAGCAAGCATAACTGTAAAACAACTCCAGAAGATATAAAACATATGATGTATAAACTTGTCACATCATCAAATGATATTATTGCCATAAATGACTATCATCATTATCACATAATCTAGGGATAACCATCCCTCATCACATCACTGGAGGATATCACCACAAATCTAGGCACTAAGCCTCTGGTAAGGTCATAAGACCTAGTTATATCATCATCTCATCATGCCTCATCAAGGATCATAATTATGACCATGTGTCATATAAGAGATGCCATAGCAATCAAAAACTATGATATGCATTCAACCTGCAACATTAGGGTTATACAAGTAGGGTAGAGAAAATACTTTACTACATGCTATTTATTCAGGAAAGCTTAACTAATTACATAGGGTTATGATTGTTTATAGATAACTGATTAGGGTTTCCATAACAACATTCAACATCAAACCCTAGATACATTGCATTCCACATTTTTGGAGCATATTGAGTTAAGCATCATCACCATAAACACATGATCAAGCGACCAACATAGTGAAGCGACAAAATAGATAATACCATCACTATTGACCTCAACACCATCATGTGTAGCGACCTACACATGTAGCTACCATCACCATGGGTAGCGACCATCATAGCTCAAGCAACGTAGTGACCTGAAGAAAGCCCACCAAGTGTAGAGACCACCATGGATCAAGGTGTGGTGACCCACTCACAACTAGAGCGTTGCAACCACTGTGGGCGTTGCAAATGTAGGGACCTCCAAAGTTCTCAAAGGTAGTGACTGCAACACACTTCAACCATCACCTAACGTCCAAGACATTGGGGAAAACACAACATCCTTGAAAGACTAGCAGACCATAGCGACCAACCACTAGTACAGGAATGGTCTGTAGTGTCGGTTTTTTAAGCCTGTAGCGTCACTTTTTAACCGACTCCTAAGTGGCCGTCACTATAGAATTTGACCTATAGGCTCATTTTTTTTAACCAAAGAAAACTGACCCAATAGGCTGTAAAAAACGAGGAAGAAACTGTGGCCAAAGTTGTAAGGTCGGTTATCAAGCTCAATCTGTAGACCTCTAGCATCAGTTTTCTTAAATAACCGACCTTAGAAGTTCACTCTAAGGTCGGTTATTTAAGAAAATTGATGCTACATGTCTACAGATTGAGCTTGACAATCTCTAGACCGGTAGCATCAGTTTTCTTAAAAAAGTGACCTTAGAAGTTCACTCTACGGTCAGTTATTTATGAAAACCAATGCTACAGGTCTACAGATTGAGCTTGACAATCTGTAGACCTGTAGCATCAGTTTTCTTAAAAATACGACCTTAGAGTGAACCACTAAGGTCGGTTATTTAAGAAAACCGATGCTACATGTCTATAAATTGTAACCACACACGGCTGTGCTACGCGGCACGACTGTGCTACGCGGCATGGCCGTGCTACCATTTCCCTACACGACCGTGCTACACAGCACGATCGTGCTACTAGAAGACAACACGACCGTGCTACACAGCACGCCTGTGCTACTAGAATCCAACACGGCTGTGCTAAGCGGCACGACCCGAATACCAGAAGCCAATACGGCCGTGCTACACAACACGACCGTTGCAATTTTTTTTTTTAAATTCTACAGAAACAGAAATAGAACAGAAGAACAAGAAGAACCAGGATATGGGAGAGGGGAGCATTTATGCTCAACCTTTACCATTCCAAACAACACATTCATAACAAAAATGATTCATATATTTAGTTGAGTTACACATAATCACATCATAATTTGCAAAATGATAGATTGCTAGTCTGAGATGGTATTAAATGTCAGATACAAAAGTAAATATGAAAGAGTACTAAAACCACATACATAAATGGAGCTGACATATTTAATCTAATGCTATATCGACTTCATTTAGAAAAGCATCTGACCACTCTTCTCGGAATTCATTTAAGTCCTCAAGTGTGTAAGGCTGAGTTATAAAGATCTGTAATAGAAAATGCACATGCTAATATTTTATAAAATGAATAAAATCACTTGAGAATTTATGATGTTATTCTTTATTACCTCATCTATAGTCTGAATGTCATATGATGCTTGTTTGACAATAGCTTGCATATATTTCATTATATAGTAGCCACAAGCCTAGTCATTATTTTGTATAGGACACTACAAATAATGAATTATACTTAATGTTAGTAAACTACTATAAATAAGAGTTGAAATAAGAATATAACAATTGACATATAAGAGTTGAAAATTAATACATATAAGACTAAGCAGTTGTCAAAGTAGATACCTTGACATTTTTCAAAGTCAATGTCTTTAATAAGTATTTGTCCTCCACCTTCACGAAAAGCCTTTATACCCCTATCAATTAAACAATAGTTGGTAAAATAGAAATTCTAAATAGAAATATCATGTTGAAGCATTGACTAAATTTATGCTTACTCCATAGTTGGCAATTTCAATTTGTGGTCCCTTGTTGTTATTCCCATTGGGTCAACATAATAAAGAGTCATCAATTTTGGGACAACCACAAATAATTCCCAATGTCTAGCTCTGAGTAAGAATAAAACAAACATTAAAATAAAGAATTTTATTCATTATTAAAATTATATTAAATAATAATACTTACTTGACATTAAAAGGAATTAGGATAATTTCCTTCCCCACACTAGCAAAATATTTGAATGCAGTACATAACTATTCATTCACATCCTCAATGTGTGTCTCCACTTGACTAGTGATTGAAGGAACTAAGAATCCAACATTCCTTATATCAAAGTTTATTGTCTCGGTATATAAATGGTTGTAAAACATTTGTAATCATTTCATATATTAGAAATAAGCTAAAAATGTATATTGGAGTTTTCTACATTGATGAATCCTTACCTTATCCATACTTCTAGTATCGAAGTATTTAGCAAATCATACTGGAACAAATATTGACAACATCAATTAGAGGTTGAAGGTAAACATCAATATCATTTCCAGGTTGCTTGGGCCCTGATATCAATATTGACAACATCACATACTTATTTTTCATACACAACCAAAGAAGAAGATTGTATATAACAATCATAACATGCCACATGCTATGTTGGATGCTTAATGTACCATAGGGATTCATTCCATCTGTACAGAGTTCAAGTCTTAAGTTTATTGGTTCTTTACTAAATTGAGAGTATAATAAATCAATTTTCTTCCATTGTGGTGAATCAGATGCATGTCGTAGGATGCCATCATCATTGGCCTTTAACTCCACATGCCAAGACAAATTTTGCGCATCTTTTGTATTAGCAAATAAGCGTTGAAATTGTGGTATTATTAATAGATACTCACATATGTACCCAGAGAACAAATGAGGAAATACTACTAAAATTTTCTTCAAAACTAAACATACATTATACAGTTATATCCTAAGTGAGATTCAATATCAAAAAACAGTCCCAAACACAGGACTATCCAAAATTTACTCCTAATGAGTAAATTTTGAATGGGTTTCTAAGTTGATACATAAATGTATTATTGTCATATTTATATATTAAGTTAAACATCATGCATCGATGATATCATCTATAAACCCTAAAGTGTCAATCTGAGACTACACAATGTCTACCCTCATATTTCTGGAATGTATATAATGATTACATATGTGATTGATAACAAAATGTAGATATGAAAGAATACATATTTTTATTATTGGTTGATTTACTAGTCAAATAAAATAGCACATTGGGAGAGTGAGAATATTATACCTCACTTGTAGGCTGAATAAGAAATATATGCAAGTCAACAACTAGTCAATAGCACCTACAACAACACAAATGCATGATTCAATTATGTTATAATGTATTAATTAGGGGTCAATATATATCAATTTTAGAGGAGCAGTAAGAATTAACAAATGCAAAATTGACAAATTTTGAAGTTTCTGCAACTCAGCCAACATGGCCGTGCCATCACCACGGCCGTGCAGCCCAGCACAGCCGTGCTACCTAGTCAGTTGCATGACAGTAAGAAGAAAATGGAGGAGTGAGGCAGAATAGACAACCATTCTACCTTGAGAAGAACCAGACAGTGGGGGAGCTTGTGCGAGAGAAGAACTAGAGAGAGAAGGTGCGTGACCCTTGCAACACTGTAGGCGTCGTCGCCGTTCAAGGAAGAAAGCGGTTGGACGTCGTCGTCCAAAGTGCATGACACCGGATATGGTGGTCGATCCGGAGGCATCAGCGCCGTCCACAGAAGAAAACGGCGGCTGTGCATCGTTGTCTAAGAAGGGGTGCCAATTTGCCTCTCTTTAGGCACAAAGATGGTTGGGAAGGTGACCTTGGAAGCGAAGACGATTTGCTTCTCTTTGGGCATGGGAGAAGGAATGGGGAGACGAACAAAATGAACTGAAACACACTGAAACACGGCTCGGCTTTGGTCTAATATCAGCCCGACCTCTAGGGTCGGTTATCTCAAAAAACCGTCGCTACAGGTCGGG
Source organism: Alisma plantago-aquatica (assembly GCA_963693085.1). NCBI lineage: Eukaryota > Viridiplantae > Streptophyta > Magnoliopsida > Alismatales > Alismataceae > Alisma > Alisma plantago-aquatica. The sequence continues at coordinate 167,163,130 of OY856409.1, forward strand.
TCTGTAGGGTCGGTTATTTAAAAAAACTGACTCTAGAGACTAAGTGGTGCCTGAAATTTTTGAGACCAACTATAAGGTCAGGTATTTGAAAAAACCGACCCTAGAGGTTAGGGTCTATAGGGTCGGTTATTTGAAAAAACTGACCCTAGAGACTAAGTGGTGCCCAAAATTTTTGAGACCATCTATAAGGTCGGGTATTTGAAAAAACCGACCCTAGAGGTCAGGGTCTATAGGGTCGGTTAATAACCGACCCTATAGTTCCAAAGCGGTGCCCACATTTTTTGTTGACCCTATAACATCGGTTATTTGAAAAAACTGACACTATAGATTGAGGCGCAAAGCCAAAATCGTGTGAATTTTTTCCGCGGGAAACCTATAAGGTCCATTTTTTTAATAAAGCCAATGCAATAGTCTATTTGGTCGGTTATTCTAGTAAAAATGACGCTATAGGCAGCGACGTTACTGGCCAAAAATGTAGTAGTGAACATGCAAACATAGTGACCAAGCCATGTCATAATGTATAATGACCACCACATGTAGCGGGCATCACAAAGAGATCATGTGTAATGACCAATGTGGTTAGGGTTAGGATTATTGCAACCAATCAAACCCAAATTCACAAACAACATGGTCTTAGTGACCACAAGGAACCCAAATTCATTTCAACCAAAACAAATGTATAACATCAAGAAACTCAAGCATCACCAAGGTGAAAACTCCATAAAAGGATGAACATCAAAAGCCTAAAATGACCATCACCAAGATTACAAAAGAAACCATGCCATGAGAGATGAAACCAAACCTTAGGCTCATGCATGTGAGAAACAAAACCTCCTTCTAACATGTGATAGATATACCATAAACATGGTGATAAAATGAACATTCAAGATGCATATAAGAACCATCAAATCCATCATCTATTAGGTTTCGGGTACATTGAATAGGGTTTTGAGGAAAGACATAATCTATACAGTATTAGAACATAATCACAAACCCTAAATCAAGGTAGCATCATCAAGCAGCCTATAATCACATGTTAGAAATAAGATAACATTAATGCAAAATGAAGTGCAACAATAGAAGAGGGGAGAGTTATAAAACCCACCTTGAGGTGAAGATGAACTCCAAAAACCAAGAAGCTCCATGAGAGAGAAGAAATGCAAGGCTTGGCTCAAATCCAACTCCAAGAAAGATCACCTCAAGAGAAGAAGAGCAAACCAAGGTCAAAGAAAACCCAAAGATAAGAGGGTACAAAGCCTAGGCTGAAAAAGAAATAGAAAGAGGAGAGCTTCATCTCACTCAGTTACTACCATGGGAGAACCATGGATTTGACCTATGTTGGAGAGAAGTTCCTTAAGAAAGCCACCATGGAGAAACATAGTCTCAATCAAGAGAAAAAAGAGAGGGTAGGGTTTCAAGAAAAATAAGATTAAGGATATTAAACAACTTACCAACCTCAAAGATCACCAAAGGATCGAACAAAGGAGAGATGATCAACCCTATATCACCACATGCAAGAGCTCAGCCTCCTTCTTCAAGATATAGCACCTCCACACGCACCACCAAGCTCAAGGGCTGAATCCAAGCAAGAAGAGAGAAAGAAGAGAGAGATAAAAGGGTTACTTGAATGTGAAAGAAGGGGTATTTGTACCCAAGGATAGAAGAGAGGTGAGGGTTTATGGGGCGTCAAGATACTAGATCCCCTAAGGACACTTGTCCCTCAAAAACCTCGGCCATGCAAGCACTCTAGATATGCATGCAAGAAAGGTTGTTAAAATCAAGGTAGTGTAGCAACCACTTAGGTCCTCAACACCCAAACGATTGAAGAAAAAACCAAGTTTCAGCATGGTAGTGACCTCTACCCATGTCAACCAAAGCAATTGGTCGCTACAACATCAATAGAGGAAAAACCTAGCGACCAAGATCAAGAGCAAAGCACATGGGTCGCAACAAACTCAACCAAGAGAAACACTTCGGTTGTAACACTCTCAAAGACACAAAGCACATCGAGTGCTACTCATAAAGGATCATCAACATGGTTGACACCACCATCAACTCATGCATCCATGCAAACCATGCAAACCCTAGCATCACTCATGATGCCATCACATCAACTAAGGTAAAAATAGGTGCCCCAGCCCAAGCACCATTATCTCTCTCATGATGCTAAAACATGTGACGCACATCCAAAATGTGAAAAATTGCAACAATAAACCCTCAACATGGGTAAATTGCAACTTGGTCCAAAACAAGCACACATATAAGATAGATAGCTCAACCATTAACCAAATAGACCAAACTAAAAACATAAATGTGTCACATGTTACTGTTGGGTTTTAGGGGAGACAGAGAAGGCAGCGGAAACAAAAAATTTCTCCCCAACCCATACTGAGGAAACGCGTCAACGTCTATATAATAGGAAAAAGATGGTTTGCGGAATCATACCTTTTCCCGAGGCTTGCTGGGCGACAATACCTCGCGCAATGCGCGGTCTTCAACTCCAGACTTCGACGGCGTCTGTGCAGCTCCTGGTCGCATCGGGACTGACAACTCCTACTCGAACCGGAATGTCAGATGACAGTTGTCCTCCTAAGCGACAGTGTCCTCCCGCATCTGTAGTAGTCCACACGGACCACCTGGAACTCCACTCTCCTTGTCCCACAAGGAAGTGGAAGGAGTCACACCCTCCTGTTGACGTACTAGTCGCCAACACGCTCTCCTGCCTCCTGTTGCAACTGCAGTTGTCCTTCCCTTGCTGCACCTCCCTTTTGCGGGAAGCACTTGCTCGGGCTCTCTCACGGTTACCAAAACCAGAGAGAACGACAACTTGCAGAGCAACTGGTTGCACTGAGCTGTCCTTTGAGAAGCCCCCAATACCCATATATATATAGGAGAGTCATGGGACAGAGTTCTCCATCCTGGGCAATGCAGGACTAATGCAGGAGTAGAAGGGTTCGAGAATTTCCCACAAAAAGCAACCGGTTCGCAACTTGAAATGATCGGTTCACAACTGAACCGATCGGTTCGGCCATTGAGCCGATCGGTTGGACCTGAGCCGATCGTTTGGGGCACTCCAACTGATCTTATGAACTTCCAGATCCATATAAGTTCATCTTATGAACTTCCAGATCCATATAGTATCTACTACTGTTCTCTAACACATAGATACTCGACATTTCCTTTTTCAAATGGCTTTATTGGAACACATCCAATTATCAACAAACTTTCACTTTTATACATCTTATGTATATTTTGCAATTAATTTTCTGTCCTTTCGGAAGTTCGCATCAATGTAACTCTTTACATCGAACTCTTCCTTATCTCCATAGAACTAGTACTTCACAAGCACTTATCAAGTTCTCATGGTATTCCAGTAACCCTTACTGGAAATAGACAGACATCCACTCGTCATGTCACACATACGAGTTATCAGGATGAGCACATCATATTGCCATGTCCTACATACAAGATGATGAATGCATTTTATTCTTGCCATGTCATACATGCAAGATAATGGGATGATTACATACATGATAGATCCATATCTATTCTTAGTGTTCCCATTCTTCATAAGAATTGGACACTTGGCCTTGGGATACTAACTCCATGTAACATGGACAAGTTTTCTCCCACTGAATCTGTGCATACTGAACACTTCAGTACAGATTGCCAATGTATGCTCTCTCTTTCCAGGTCAAAAGATTTTCGAGAACTATCTCTATATATGTCTATTCCTATCACATAGGAAACATCTCTATCTTCCTTAAAGATAATTTCCACATTAGGATTTCCAATCTAGAACATTTCCATTTCACATCAATATGTGGAATGTGAACACGCTCCCACTAAATCACAGATCCCTTCTTTATCTTTGACATATCAGTCAAACCCTTTGACTATATCATCAAAATAAAGATCCAATTTTGAGTTGCTTGTACTCAATCAATCACATTGATTAGCCCATTGTAACTTATAGACTTCATTTGCATTAGTGGATTCATAAACCTTATAGGCTGTGTCACGTACACATCCTGGTTTTATTCCTCATAGGAATGCGGTTTTAGTATCCATATGCCAAATGTTTTAGCCATTAAGTTGCAATCAACAAGCATCATCCTTCTCAAAATGTTATCCATGTGTCTTAACACTTAAGACTCATCTGCACTTATGGATATGATCCAATGAGTGCTACCATCAAGGTCATACCTTATGGTTCACATGGAAGTCATTTAGGATGTAATGGTTTTAAACCATAACTCAAGATTCGGTTCCTCATATTCATCACATGAACAACTGATCACATAGATAATTGAGGTGTATATGTTAAAGATATAAGAACTCACAACCCTTGTGATTCTTAATTTCTTTTATTAGTGTGGGGTATTCTTTTATTAAGAAGAATTCAGTTATTTGATAATCATTCTCTAACTCCTTAGAGTATGATTCCTTCTTGATTCAGACATCACCATGCCTTAATCATGAGTTTACTATGATACACTATCATAATTACTCATAAGGATCTCAAACATTTGGTCCAAGTATTTCATTCATTGATCTCATCAAGAATTAATACTTTACCAAATTTGTACTTCATTTATGATAATCTTGAACACTTCAAGACATTCATATTGGTATTTCTCTAAACACCATTTGAAGTATTAGCATTTATTCCAATAGGTATGTAAATACATCACATGTATTATACCTAATAGGATAATCACTCTCCCACTACATTAGTGAAGATTGATCAATCATGTCTAAGATATTCTTGTCCCTTACTGGTTCTCTAACCAAAAGAGTCTAGTTTTATCCATCACATGGAAACTAGAAATGAATTTCTCATGATTAATGCTAATTAAATTGTTTGAGTTATCTATAACTTTTAGGTATCGTCTTATCTTATGCATATCAAATATCACAAGATAAATAAGGCATTGCCACAAAGATCATATCTTTAAGATTGAAAACACAACTTTATTGATTGCCATCATTGTCATACAATATGCAAAAATAAAGTGTTTCTATCTATTGGCAAGTATGAAATAGCAGTTCATAACTGTATTACATGCCTTATTAGTTGAAAATAAACTAAAGTATTCCTATCTATAAAGGCAACACTTGCCCTAAGTAAGAATGCTTTACACTTTATATCTTGGTATCATATACCTCAAAAAGTGTTACAAGTTTATTTACATGACACCTTCAAGTAGAGGCTTCAGTTGCCTCCTTCTTCTTTTGTTCTTCCAGGTAGAGAGGACAATTCCTTTTCCAATGTCCTGGCTTTTGACAATGGTGGCAATTTCCTTTCTTGGTTACGCCTCCCTTGGCCTTGAGAGCTGAAGATGGCTTGGACTCCTGGCTAGCTTCAGAACCTTTCTTAGCTTTGCCCTTGCCCTTGCGCTTGGACTTGCCTTTCTTGCTCGTGATCACCATCACAGCTTTAGGCTTGTCCTTCTTCATATGTAACTCGGCTGTCCTCAACATGCCCAACAACTCTGACAGTGGCCTATCAAAGTTGTTCATGTTGTAGTTCATCACAAACTGACTGTAAGATTCTGGCAACGATTGCAGTATCACGTCAGTAGCCAACTCTTGGCTCAGTGGAAATCCCAGTCTCTGCATGTTCTCCACATACCCAATCATCTTGAGTGTGTGAGGACCAACTGGATCTCCTTCTGTCATGATGCACTTGAACAACGCCCTAGAAACATTGTACCTCTCTTGCCGTGCCTGATCTTCATACATGTTCCTGAGATGCAGAATCATCTCAATGACACCCATGTTCTCATGTTGCCTCTGCAACTCATGGTTCATTGAACATAGCATCAAGCACTTTGCATCAATGGCATCATCAGAATGCTTCTTGTAAGCATCCCTTTCTGCCTTTGGTGCATTAGGAGCGGGTTCCTCTGGAATTGGAGTATCCAGGACATAGAGCTTACGCTCTTGAGTGAGAACAATTCTCAATGTCCGATACCAGTCGTGGAAGTTCGTCCCATTTAGCTTGTCCTTGTCATGGACTGATCGCAAAGAAAAGTTGTTGTTGTTTGTTGCCATTTGAACTACAAAAAGGAAAATATGCAATTTTAGTCCAAAACTCATTTTTGACTTATTTGATTGATTTGAAAGTTTGACGATATAATTAGGCCTTTAATTAATTATCATTCCCACTATTTTACTTCAAATTGATAACCCTCACCATCAATTCGGAAGATTGCAGCGTACAACCTTCTAGTGGGCAAGATCCTGAAATCCTCTAAGTCATGGACCAGCTTGGGCTGTCACCCACAACATAGATCTCTCAGGTAGGCAACTTTTGCCAATTGCATCATATGCAACTCTTGATAAGATGTCATCTACAACTCCTTGCAATGATCATCTCCATGCCTCAAGGCGCTAGATCCTATCTAGGTCACTTTGTTAAGTCCGACCCAAAGCAAACACGATGAATATGCACCCTGCTTGGGAAGACCCACATATTCATCCTTCACACTTCCACGAGATAGACGGTGCACCACGCTTGGGCGTGCCCACACTTGGTCGATCAAGCTTTTCAAGTGTGTTGCATTTGGAAGGCATCTAAAACTTAATATTTTAATGAGGGATTTGGTTTTATATACATATACATATCCAATCACCACAATACATAGTACGTATCATATACATGCTATATCCCACAGAAAACATGCAAAAACGATAAAAAGCGATGATTATGGCCATCCTAATGTGATTCCTCGAGCCAAGAGGAATCACGGTCATCTAGGTCTACATCACATGTAACCTGTACAAGATGAACTTCGGTGCCTTGCCTTCCGAGTTGATCAACTCATCACATGAATGATCTGTACTCTCCAGCCGGTCGTCTGGGTGCCACCAGCCGATCGGTTGGCTCCTCCAACCGATCCGTTCGCCTGGTCGTCGTGCATCTCGTCATGTCCGCCACCCGCTCGTCTCGCTCCTCGAACTGGTCATCAACCGATCGGTTCACTCCTTGAACTGACCGTCTGGAAGGTCAACCGATCGGTTCACTCCTTGAACCGATCGTCTGAGCAGTCGTCTTGATGTCCGCCGGTCTTTGACATAACAGGAAATAAAATCTTATTCTATTTATTACATTGCTTTTAAAACGGAAATCCCGAGTTACATTCGGGGGGAGCAAAGGTAGGAAAGAATCTCGAATTATTTCGAGTTACATCAGGAATAAGAGAGGGAAGATCGGTGCGCAGACCGAGATGCAAGCAACCACACACAACCAATCACAGATAGGGGTTTATAGGCCATAATCATGCTACACACATCCCCCACAAAACTCGTTTAAGGGCGACGCATATCGAGTGCATTAATAATACATATCATATATGTAATTAGGGATTTGTGGATTTAGGATTGGACATGCATAAAGCCGATATTATTCGCATCGTATGCAATAAATAAAGGCGACAAACCAAAATCGATCATATCGATATTCCTAAAATATAGAGCAGTTGACATGGCTCTGATACCACTGTTGGGTTTTAGGGGAGACAGAGAAGGCAGCGGAAACAAAAAATTTCTCCCCAACCCATACCGAGGAAACGCGTCAACGTCTATATAATAGGAAAAAGATGGTTTGCGGAATCATACCTTGTCCCGAGGCTTGCTCGGTGACAATACCTCGCGCAATGCGCGGTCTTCAACTCCGGACTTCGACGGCATCTGTGCAGCTCCTGGTCGCACCGGGACTGACAACTCCTACTCGAACCGGAATGTCGGATGACAGTTGTCCTCCTAAGCGGCAGTGTCCTCCCGCCTCTGTAGTAGTCCACACGGACCACCTGGAACTCCATTCTCCTTGTCCCACAAGGAAGTGGAAGGAGTCGCACCCTCCTGTTGACGTACTAGTCGCCAACACGCTCTCCTGCCTCCTGTTGCAACTGCAGTTGTCCTTCCCTTGCTGCACCTCCCTTTTGCGGGAAGCACTTGCTCGGGCTCTCTCACGGTTACCAAAACCAGAGAGAACGACAACTTGCAGAGCAACTGGTTGCACTGAGCTGTCCTTTGAGAAGCCCCCAATACCCCTATATATAGGAGAGTCATGGGACAGGGTTCTCCATCCCGGGCAATGCGGGACTAATGCAGGAGTAGAAGGGTTCAAGAATTTTCCACCAAAAGCAACCGGTTCGCAACTTGAAATGATCGGTTCACAACTGAACCGATCGGTTCGGCCATTGAGCCGATCGGTTGGACCTGAGCCGATCGTTTGGGGCACTCCAACCGATCGGTTGGTGCCCTGAACCAATCGGTTCATGGTCCTAATCCAGCTCAAAAAGACTTTCCTTGTTTCTTTCCCAATTGGTATCGAATACCAATATTATTCCCAATCGAATTGGCAATTTGAAACCAAAGGAAAATTCTTGCCGACATGACTTTTCCCAACTGGTCGGTTGCACTAGTTGAGCTGATCGGTACAACCCTTCAACCGGTCGTTTCAACCTGGGCATGAGCCGATCGGCCTGGACACTCCAACTGATCGGTTCAGCAACCTCAGCCGACCGGTTCATCACATGAACCGATCGGTTGGGAGCACAGGTTGGGCAAAAATCAGTCAATTGCGATTTCAATCAATCCGATACTCCAATCAATGCATCCAACACCTTGAACCAAATGATATTGAGCTATCGACTGATTGAGTGTTTAATTGAACTACTAAACTCCTTTAGTAATCAATCTAAACATTGCTTTGTGGACAAAACTCCTCTTCCAGGTTAAATCCTATGTGTGTGACCCTGCAGGTCCATTTCACGTTGGCAGTGAAAGTCCATAACACTTATGACTTCACAAGCAAAGAGCGGTGCCTAGTCACACATCAGTGCTACCCAAGTGAAAGTAGAAAGTTGGAGAACAACTTTCATCCTACAATCCGTGAATGGTGTTACAGCGAATGTATAATTCCTTTGTCACTGATATCCCGAATGGAACTTGAGGCATGGAACAATCATCCTGTCAACGTTCATTCACTTCCTTGATCTCAGAGTAGACTGGAAGAGATATGTATGACATCAGTATCACATACTGATTCACACATGCGTGCACGCCTTTCTCAATCCTACTCATCAAGTGGCCATGGATATCAAACTCCCTCAGGAGGGACAAATCCCATATCTATCACTCGCCCCTCAAAAGCCCCATGTGTCAAAGCCACCCAATCATCACCTTTATAACAACCCATGTTTCAGGACTGCGTTTGATGATGTCAAAGTGTGCCCAACGACATGTGTTGAGTGCAGTGATTTTAGGTCTAAGAATCACACTCACCACCATCACTGTGAGTACTGACTGTGACTACCATCTCATGGTTCCATGTGTCAAACTCACGGTGGGTCTGTCCGGTACACTTGTTCTCTAACAAGTACCTATGTGTTTGGTTTGATATCTCTATATCATGACTAATGAGATTCTGTCATCAACCAACACCACAATCTAGTCTTGTGTGTCATTGCTGTCTATCTACCTTCGACAATGACATCCGACTAGGGACATAACAAGAATGTACAAACTCTTAGCATCCGTATGATCTCATCGTTCAGGTCATGAACCTGAAGGCATACGTCATTGAGTACTGTCATTCTCTAGACATTCAATCTGTTCTATCACTATCTCATATGACTGAACCAGAAAGAATTGGAAGCTCACCTTTGATGTTTATCAAATGTATCCCACCAATCATCCCATGATTGGCTCTCAGGGCATACATACCTACAGACTCCCACTTGCACTGTGAGCCAATCACCCATGAATCATATTCATAGTGATCTTCAGACATGTCCCACATGTCATTGTGCTCTAGTGCCTACATAGTGAGTAATGACAACACCTTGCCAAAGTCTGTACAAATTGCATGTCTCACATCTCTTCGCTGTACGTCACACGTATGAGATGGAGTTGCCGTAATATGCGATCTAGTATTCCTTTGCTAATCTTTAGCCACATTGTATGATCAAGGATTCCAGACTTGTCATCAATGAGCGGAATATAAGTTCATCTTATGAACTTCCAGATCCATATAGTATCTACTACTGTTCTCTAACACATAGATACTCGACATTTCCTTTTTCAAATGGCTTTATTGGAACACTTCCAATTATCAACAAACTTTCACTTTTATACATCTTATGTATATTTTGCGATTAATTTTCTGTCCTTTCGGAAGTTCGCATCAATGTAACTCTTTACATCGAACTCTTCCTTATCTCCATAGAACTAGTACTTCACAAGCACTTATCAAGTTCTCATGGTATTCCAGTAACCCTTACTGGAAATAGACAGACATCCACTCGTCATGTCACACATACGAGTTATCAGGATGAGCACATCATATTGCCATGTCCTACATACAAGATGATGAATGCATTTTATTCTTGCCATGTCATACATGCAAGATAATGGGATGATTACATACATGATAGATCCATATCTATTCTTAGTGTTCCCATTCTTCATAAGAATTGGACACTTGGCCTTGGGATACTAACTCCATGTAACATGGACAAGTTTTCTCCCACGGAATCTGTGCATACTGAACACTTCAGTACAGATTGCCAATGTATGCTCTCTCTTTCCAGGTCAAAAGATTTTCGAGAACTATCTCTATAGATCTCTATTCCTATCACATAGGAAACATCTCTATCTTCCTTAAAGATAATTTCCACATTAGGATTTCCAATCTAGAACATTTCCATTTCACATCAATATGTAGAATGTGAACATGCTCCCACTAAACCACAGATCCCTTCATTATCTTTGACATATCAGTCAAACCCTTTGACTATATCATCAAAATAAAGATCCAATTTTGAGTTGCTTGTACTCAATCAATCACATTGATTAGTCCATTGTAACTTATAGACTTTATTTGCATTAGTGGATTCATAAACCTTATAGGCTGTGTCACGTACACATCCTGGTTTTATTCCTCATAGGAATGCGGTTTTAGTATCCATATGCCAAATGTCTTAGCCATTAAGTGGAAATCAACAAGCATCATCCTTCTCAAAATGTTATCCATGTGTCTTAACACTTAAGACTCATCTGCACTTATGGATATGATCCAATGAGTGCTACCATCAAGGTCATACCTTATGGTTCACATGGAAGTCATTTAGGATGTAATGGTTTTAAACCATAACTCAAGATTCGGTTCCTCATATTCATCACATGAACAACTGATCACATAGATAATTGAGGTGTATCTGTTAAAGATATAAGAACTCACAACCCTTGTGATTCTTAATTTCTTTTATTAGTGTGGGGTATTCTTTTATTAAGAAGAATTCAGTTATTTGATAATCATTCTCTAACTCCTTAGAGTATGATTCCTTCTTGATTCAGACATCACCATGCCTTAATCATGAGTTTACTATGATACACTATCATAATTACTCATAAGGATCTCAAACATTTGGTCCAAGTATTTCATTCATTGATCTCATCAAGAATTAATACTTTACCAAATTTGTACTTCATTTATGATAATCTTGAACACTTCAAGACATTCATATTGGTATTTCTCTAAACACCATTTGAAGTATTAGCATTTATTCAAATAGGTATGTAAATACATCACATGTATTATACCTAATAGGATAATCACTCTCCCACTACATTAGTGAAGATTGATCAATCATGTCTAAGATATTCTTGTCCCTTACTGGTTCTCTAACCAAAAGAGTCTAGTTTTATCCATCACATGGAAACTAGAAATGAATTTCTCATGATTAATGCTAATTAAATTGTTTGAGTTATCTATAACTTTTAGGTATCGTCTTATCTTATGCATATCAAATATCACAAGATAAATAAGGCATTGCCACAAAGATCATATCTTTAAGATTGAAAACATAACTTTATTGATTGCCATCATTGTCATACAATATGCAAAAATAAAGTGTTTCTATCTATTGACAAGTATGAAATAGCAGTTCATAACTGTATTACATGCCTTATTAGTTGAAAATAAACTAAAGTATTCCTATCTATAAAGGCACCACTTGCCCCAAGTAAGAATGCTTTACACTTTATATCTTGGTATCATATACCTCAAAAAGTGTTACAAGTTTATTTACATGACACCTTCAAGTAGAGGCTTCAGTTGCCTCCTTCTTCTTTTGTTCTTCCAGGTAGAGAGGACAATTCCTTTTCCAATGTCCTGGCTTTTGACAATGGTGGCAATTTCCTTTCTTGGTTACGCCTCCCTTGGCCTTGAGAGCTGAAGATGGCTTGGACTCCTGGCTAGCTTCAGAACCTTTCTTAGCTTTGCCCTTGCCCTTGCGCTTGGACTTGCCTTTCTTGCTCGTGATCACCATCACAACTTTAGGCTTGTCCTTCTTCATCTGTAACTCGGCTGTCCTCAACATGCCCAACAACTCTGATAGTGACCTATCAAAGTTTTTCATGTTGTAGTTCATCACAAACTGACTGTAAGATTTTGGCAACGATTGCAGTATCACGTCAGTAGCCAACTCTTGGCTCAGTGGAAATCCCAGTCTCTGCAGGTTCTCCACATACCCAATCATCTTGAGTGTGTGAGGACCAACTGGATCTCCTTCTGTCATGACGCACTTGAACAGCGCCCTAGAAACATTATACCTCTCTTGCCGTGCCTGATCTTCATACATGTTCCTGAGATGCAGAATCATCTCAATGACACCCATGTTCTCATGTTGCCTCTGCAACTCATGGTTCATTGAACATAGCATCAAGCACTTTGCATCAATGGCATCATCAGAATGCTTCTTGTAAGCATCCCTTTCTACCTTTGGTGCATTAGGAGCGGGTTCCTCTGGAATTGGAGTATCCAGGACATAGAGCTTACGCTCTTAAGTGAGAACAATTCTCAATGTCCGATACCAGTCGTGGAAGTTCGTCCCATTTATCTTGTCCTTGTCAAGGACTGATCGCAAAGAAAAGTTGTTGTTGTTTGTTGCCATTTGAACTACAAAAAGGAAAATATGCAATTTTAGTCCAAAACTCATTTTTGACTTATTTGATTGATTTGAAAGTTTGACGATATAATTAGGCCTTTAATTAATTATCATTCCCACTATTTTACTTCAAATTGATAGCCCTCACCATCAATTCGGAAGATTGCAGCGTACAACCTTCTAGTGGGCAAGATCCTGAAATCCTCTAAGTCATGGACTAGCTTGGGCTATCACCCACAACATAGATCTCTCAGGTAGGCTACTTTTGCCAATTGCATCATATGTAACTCTTGATAAGATGTCATCTACAACTCCTTGCAATGATCATCTCCATGCCTCAAGGCACTAGATCCTATCTAGGTCACTTTGTTAAGTCCGACCCAAAGCAAACACGATGAATATGCACCCTGCTTGGGCAGACCCACATATTCATCCTTCACGCTTCCACGAGATAGACGGTGCACCACGCTTGGGCGTGCCCACACTTGGTCGATCAAGATTTTCACGTGTGTTGCATTTGGAAGGCATCTAAAACTTAATATTTTAATGAGGGATTTGGTTTTATATACATATACATATCCAATCACCACAATACATAGTACGTATCATATACATGCTATATCCCAAAGAAAACATGCACAAACGATAAAATGCGATGATTATGGCCATCCTAATGTGATTCCTCGAGCCAAGAGGAATCACGGTCATCTAGGTCTACATCACATGCAACCTGTACAAGATGAACTTCGGTGCCTTGCCTTCCGAGTTGATCAACTCATCACATGAATGATCTGTACTCTCCAGCCGGTCGTCTGGGTGCCACCAGCCGATCGGTTGGCTCCTCCAACCGATCGGTTCACCTGGTCGTCGTGCATCTCGTCATGTCTGCCACCCGCTCGTCTCGCTCCTCGAACTGGTCATCAACCGATCGGTTCACTCCTTGAACCGATCATCTGAGCAGTCATCTTGATGTCCGCCGGTCTTTGACATAACAGGAAATAAAATCCTATTCTATTTATTACATTGCTTTTAAAAAAAGGAAATCCCGAGTTACATTTGGGGGGAGCAAAGGTAGGAAAGAATCTCGAATTATTTCGAGTTACATCAGGAATAAGAGAGGGAAGATCGGTGCGCAGACCGAGATGCAAGCAACCACACACAACCAATCACAGATAGGGGTTTATAGGCCATAATCATGCTACACACATCCACCACAAAACTCGTTTAAGGGTGACGCGTATCGAGTGCATTAATAATACATATCATATATGTAATTAGGGATTTGTGGATTTAGGATTGGACATGCATAAAGCCGATATTATTCACATCGTATGCAATAAATAAAGGCGACAAACCAAAATCGATCATATCGATATTCCTAAAATATAGAGCAGTTGACGTGGCTCTGATACCACTGTTGGGTTTTAGGGGAGACAGAGAAGGCAGCGGAAACAAAAAATTTCTCCCCAACCCATACCGAGGAAACGCGTCAACGTCTATATAATAGGAAAAAGATGGTTTGCGGAATCATACCTTGTCCCGAGGCTTGCTCGGCGACAATACCTCGCGCAATGCGTGGTCTTCAACTCCGGACTTCGATGGCGTCTGTGCAGCTCCTGGTCGCACCGGGACTGACAACTCCTACTCGAACCGGAATGTCGGATGACAGTTGTCCTCCTAAGCGGCAGTGTCCTCCCGCCTCTGTAGTAGTCCACACGGACCACCTGGAACTCCATTCTCCTTGTCCCACAAGGAAGTGGAAGGAGTCGCACCCTCCTATTGACGTACTAGTCGCCAACACGCTCTCCTGCCTCCTGTTGCAACTGCAGTTGTCCTTCCCTTGCTGCACCTCCCTTTTGCGGGAAGCACTTGCTCGGGCTCTCTCACGGTTACCGAAACCAGAGAGAACGACAACTTGCAGAGCAACTGGTTGCACTGAGCTGTCCTTTGAGAAGCCCCCAATACCCCTATATATATAGGAGAGTCATGGGACAGGGTTCTCCATCCCAGGCAATGCGGGACTAATGCAGGAGTAGAAGGGTTCGAGAATTTTCCACAAAAAGCAACCGGTTCGCAACTTGAAATGATCGGTTCACAACTGAACCGATCGGTTCGGCCATTGAGCCGATCGGTTGGACCTGAGCCGATCGTTTGGGGCACTCCAACCGATCGGTTGGTGCCCTGAACCGATCGGTTCATGGTCCTAATCTGGCTCAAAAAGACTTTCCTTGTTTCTTTCCCAATTGGTATCGAATACCAATATTATTCCCAATCGAATTGGCAATTTGAAACCAAAGGAAAATTCTTGCCGACATGACTTTTCCCAACTAGTCGGTTGCACCAGTTGAGCCGATCGGTTCAACCCTTGAACCGGTCGTTTCAACCTGGGCATGAGCCGATCGACCTGGACACTCCAGCCGACCGGTTCAGCAACCTCAGCCGACCGGTTCATCACATGAACCGATCGGTTGGGAGCACAGGTTGGGCAAAAATCAGTCAATTGCGATTTCAATCAATTCGATACTCCAATCAATGCGTCCAACACCTTGAACCATACGGTATTGAGCTATCGACTTATTGAGTGTTTAATTGAACTACTAAACTCCTTTAGTAATCAATCTAAACATTGCTTTGTGGACAAAACTCCTCTTCCAGGTTAAATCCTATGTGTGTGACCCTGCAGGTCCATTTCACGTTGGCAGTGAAAGTCCATAACACTTATGACTTCACAAGCAAAGAGCGGTGCCTAGTCACACATCAGTGCTACCCAAGTGAAAGTAGAAAGTTGGAGAACAACTTTCATCCTACAATCCGTGAATGGTGTTACAACGAATGTATAATTCCTTTGTCACTGATATCCCGAATGGAACTTGAGGCATGGAACAGTCATCCTATCAACGTTCATTCACTTCCTTGATCTTAGAGTAGACTGGAAGAGATATGTATGACATCAGTATCACATACTGATTCACACATGCATGCACGCCTTTCTCAATCCTAATCATCAAGTGGCCATGGATATCAAACTCCCTCAGGAGGGACAAATCCCATATATATCACTCTCCCCTCAAAAGCCCCATGTGTCAAAGCCACCCAATCATCACCTTTATAACAACCCATGTTTCAGGACTGCGTTTGATGATGTCAAAGTGTGCCCAACGACATGTGTTAAGTGCAGTGATTTCAGGTCTAAGAATCACACTCACCACCATCACTGTGAGTACTGACTGTGACTACCATCTCATGGTTCCATGTGCCAAACTCACGGTGGGTCTGTCCGGTACACTTGTTCTCTAACAAGTACCTATGTGTTTGGTTTGATATCTCTATATCATGACTAATGAGATTCTGTCATCAACCAACACCACAATCTAGTCTTGTGTGTCATTGCTGTCTATCTACCTTCCACAATGACATCCGACTAGGGACATAACAAGAATGTACAAACTCTTAGCATCCGTATGATCTCATCGTTCAGGTCATGAACCTAAAGGCATACGTCATTGAGTACTGTCATTCTCTAGACATTCAATCTGTTCTATCACTATCTCATATGACTGAACCAGAAAGAATTGGAAGCTCGCCTTTGATGTTTATCAAATGTATCCCACCAATCATCCCATGATTGGCTCTCAGGGCATACATACCTACAGTTACTATGGTGCATCACATGATTAGATTAAGGTTTAAGCATCTTATTAAGCAAAAGTAAGCGATATCAGGAACTAAGCAAGGTCAGGGGTCTTACAACCATACACCCCTAACAAGGATTTTGTCCCCCAAATCCTACACAAAAATATATGGATACTTCCTACACATATATTCCTCATGGTCCCATGTGGATTCCTTAACACCACGGTGATGCCACAAAACCTTAACTAACACAATATCCGTATTCTTCAACTTCTTCACCCATTGGTCCAAGATCAACACAGGACCCTCCACATAGGACACATCCTCCTCTAACTCAACCTCTACATGCTACAACACAAGCTCTGTTCCAGGATGACACTTCCTCAACATCGATACATGAAACACCAAATGCAACTTGTGCAACTTAGGTGGTAGCTCCAACTTATAAGCCACCTTCCCAACACGTGCCACCATAGGGGTAAGGTCAGATAAACTTGGGGGGGGACTTACCCTTCTTTCAAAACCTCAACATGCCTTTCTAAGGAGAGGCCTTCAGGTATACCTTATATCCCACTAGGACCTCCAAGGGCCTATAACGATTATTATCGTATGATTTCTATCCTAGGCTTCCTTTAGATACTATTGTATCAGCTTAATCTTCTATGTTTTTTGTTGTACAAGCTCATGCCCCAAAAGCTGATACTCGCCCGTTTCATACCAACACAATGAAGATCTACAACATATCCCATACAATACCTTGTAAGATTCCATGACGATACTCCCAATGACTCATAAGATTCAATGACGATACTCCTATGATAGTTGTTATTGTAAGAAAACTTTACAAAATGAGATGTACATCCCAACTGCCCAAAAACTGCAAGACACACACTCTCAACAGATCCTACAACATCTATATAGTCCTCTCAAACTTTCCATCTATCTGTGGGTGAAAAGATGTAATGAACCTTAATAGTGTACCCATCACAGTGTGCCGACACTTCTAAAAGAAACTGGTAAACTAAGGACCTCTATTAGATACGATGGTAGCTGGGATACCATGCAAATGAACTATATCATCAATATACACATGTGCCAACTTCTCAGATGTATATGTTGTCTTCACAGGAAGGAAATGCACTGACTTCGTCAACCTATCAATGATCACCCAAATGGAATCTTGACCTCTGGTTGTCCTAGGAAGACCAACCACAAAGTCCATAATGATATGATCCCATTTCCACTACACTATAGGCAACAATTGTACAATCCCTATAGGTTTCTAATGCTCAACCTTATCCTGCTGACACACATGACACTTTGCCACAAACTCAACAATTTCACACTTCAAGCCAGGCCATCAATACAAATCTTTTAGGTTGTGGTTCATCTTGGTGCTACATAGATGCATTGAATACATCAAAGAGTGAGCCTCTTCCAGACACAACTTCCTCAGTCATCGACATCTGACACCATTTATCTATCGTGGTAACACACTATCCCATCTTCTGACTCGTGGAAGCCATTACGCTTCGCACTTCCATTCTCTGCTCGGATCTTATGTATCATAGTATCATCACATTGAGCATCCCTAATCTACTGCCTCATCGTAGGCTTCTCCTATAACCGAGCCAACAAGCCTGCCAACAAGGAAACCTCCAAATTCACATTCATCTAGAGAAGAGACACCAACATGTCTTGCTTATGGCATACTAAGGAACACAACTATGCTTTATCAGTAGATGATGCAAAGAAGACTTCCCACTCAAAGCATCTGCCACCACTTTTACCTTCCCTGGATGGTAGTCTATGGTTCAATAAGTCTTTGATCAACTTCATCAAGCATCACTACCACATGTTCAGCTCCTTCTTCAAAAAGATGTAGTGAAGATTCTTATAGTTGGTGAATATCTAACAGTTCTCGCCATAAAGGTATTGTCTCTAAATTTTCAAAGCATGGACCAAAACTACAAGCTCCATATCACACATCGAGTAGATCTCCTCATGTTTCTTAAGCTGTCGTGAAGCGAAAGAAATCACATTCTTATCCTACATCAACACACAACCCAGACCATTCTTTGACGCATCACAAAAGACAATGTAGTCTTTCCCTTGTTCTGGAAGAACCAACACAAGTGCACTAATCAACTTCTCCTTTAAAAGGTGGAAAGAGCACTGACACTTGTCATCCAATACAAATGAGACACCTTTCCTTGTCAACATCGTTAAGGGTAATGCCACTTCATTGAAGTTCTTGATGAGTCTCTTGTAATAGCTGTTCAAGCCAAGGAAACTATGAACCTCCATCAACGTCTTCGGTTGCTCCCATTCTAACATTGACTAAACCTTCTTGGTATCCACATGAAAAACTTTAGCAGACATTACATGCCCAAGGAACGACACCTTTTTTAGCCAAAACTCACACTTATTGAACTTGGCATACAACTTGTGCTGTCTCAACAAGGTCAATTCCTGTCGCAAATGTTGCTCATGTTGCTAGTTGTCTCTAGAGTATATCAGGATATTGTTGATGAACACAATGAAAAACTGATCAAGATAAGGCCAGAACACCCTGCTCATCAGGTCCATGAAAGGTGTTGGTGCATTGGTTAGCCCAAACGACATAAATACAAACTCATAATGACCATACCAAGTCCTAAAAGCTGACTTGGGTATGTTATCCACTTTAATCCACAACGAATGGTATCCAAACCTTAGATCTATCTATGAGAACACTGTGGCACCTCTCAACTGATCAAACATGCCATCTATCCTCGACAAAGGGTACTTGTTCTTGATTGTCACTTTGTTCAACTATCAGTAGTTGATGCACAACCTCATACATCAATCCTTATTCTTTACAAACAACACGGGATCACCCCAAGGGGAAGTGCTTGACCTGATAAATCCCTTCTCTAGCAGCTCCTACAATTGCTTCTTTGCATCTCATATGGTGCCATTCTATAAGGAGATCACACTATTGGTTGTGCACCATAAACCAAATTGATCTCAAAATTTATCCCTCGAGGTGGGGGAACAATAAGAATCTTGTCATGAAACACATTCTCAAACTCACAAACAACGGGAACCTCCCCAATACTGGGGTCCTCACCTTACTATCCACCACATGTGCCCTAAAAACCTCACAACCCTACCTCATCAGCCTCTCCACTGTCATCGCCGACACCAAGCATGTCAAAAGAATCTTCCTATCTCCTTAGAAGACCAATAAAATACCACCATCAAAGAACGTCACCACCTTAGAACTACAATACAAGACACCCCGATACTTATCCAAAGTATCCATCCCAAGGACCACATCGAATCCATGCATGTCAAGTGGTATAATGTCTACTTGAATGTTGCATCATGAGAAAGAAAGAATGCAGGATGGACACACCTCTCACAACTCGATAGAACTAACCAAAGGGGTTTCTAGAAGGAGACTATCAAATCTATGACTAACATGAAAAGAATAGTTAGTTATCATTGCTTTAGTGTTAAAAGGGTGCATCACACCCGGGTCAACCAAAACAGATATAAAGTAGGAAGAAGACAAATTAGAATGAAATAACTCCATATAACGTCACAACCCGTGCATTGACTACTCCCTCTGGCTAACTCGTAGCATAGAATCGAGTCGTTCCCTGTTGTCTCCCCCATCCTCTACTGGCCTGCCCAGAGGAACCAACCTATGATGCCTAACTGCGTCCTCTGCCACTTCCACTACTGAACTGTCACTGCTATGACCCTTGCTGGCTCTGTGTCATCTATTGTGTCACCTCCTCATCCTTCATCTAAAAAAACAACCTCAGATGTTCCTACTGTCCACATCTATAATAGGTCCTCGTGTCAATTTGTGGCCTAAGCAATCATGTCACTGATACCGATGCGGTGCTGTGAGCTCCAACTGGTGGAAAAACTATGACCTCTTCTCTTGGTTGGCGACCACTGAGACTGAACCACTGACCTCTGTTGTGACTGAGGTGCTGAAAACCTAATCTTCTTGATGCCTTCAAATGACTATCCCTGACATTGTGTCGGTCTCTTTATGGCATTAGCTTCATGTTTCTCTATCACCGACTGCTCAATCCACCTCACAAACTCCACAAACGTCATAAAAGGTTCCCTATTCTCTAAAGTTTACACCGTTATCATCAATTCTAAGCTCAATATTTTATCCTCTCCTTATCTGCCACAACCATGTGAGGAGTAAACCTCAACAACTCCATGAACTTCACCTCATACTCATTTATTGTCATAGATCCATACCAGATCTTCTCAGTCTTCTCATCCACATATGTCTCTATGAAGTATCGGCTCACAAACTCTTGCCAAAACTCCTCCCAACTGCTCACCACTCTGGGTATCTTTTCCTTCATGATGGCTCACCAATAGACAACACTTCCCTTCAATAGGTACACTGTGTGCTTCACCTTATCCTCTTATGAGATGTTGAGGATCTTAAAGGCCTTCTCCAACTCTGTCAGCTACATATTAGCATCCGTCGGGTCTACCATACCAACATACTCTATTGCCCCAAAACACCTTAACCTCTCAAAGGCCTTCCTAGAACCCTGGGATTCCACATTGGATAACTGCCCTTGCTTGGGGTATGGTCATTCTATCCACCATATGTGTCATCATGGCCATGAACTATCCAAACATGGACTAGAAAATAGGATTGGGCACAATTGTCGAGTCAAACCAAGACACTTTAGGTACTCCATCTACCCTAGCATGCCTCCTGGCACCACATCTGAGTGTAGCAAGACTAATCTCAGCATGTTCTTTATGTTCTCCAGACATATCTTTTCTTCTTCTTCTGCATAATCATAAGCTATATCAGATGTATTGGATACACAAGAATAGACACAAACCCTAGTCCTATGTCCCTATAGACTCGACAAACCTAGAGCTCTGATACCAACCTTTCATGTGGAAGCCCACTGACATACGAGCAAGATTACTCAAAACAAAATATGGAATTATCAACTAAACAATGAGATTTCCACGAAGCAGGGTAAATTAAAACTGACAACTTATATATTCACAAGCTGAAATATATTACACTAAAGTCCACTAACTATTCCAATGTCACATATCAAGGCAATTATATACATCTGCATAGTGGCCAATTGCCACACACCTGTTACAAAAGATATCATATTTATATATACAAGTCGTACATGTACAACCATGGCATACTTCCAAAAACCACATATCAATACAACATCTACGAAATACCCCTAAGGGTCTGACTGGTTCACTGTAACTGAGATGGAAAATTGTGGAAGTCAAGTTTCGAGATCAATTTTACGTGATTGCTTTTATGAAAGTCCCAATTTTGAGTTCCACAACTTTTGGCAGACTTCTAGAGATATAGATATAAATTGGCCTCGGATACTGACTTTCAGATCAAAACCTGGTGAAAACAAGTTCCACCTATGTGATGTGTGTGGATGCTCTGCATTTCTTTCGCTATCAAATTAATCAAGTCGGCAGGCCGGCAGCTGCCCTTCTTGTGCTATCATTTCTGTTCCTCGCAACTATCTTGTCCTATTTGTTTGTTCGTGACTCATGGGGCAATCGTAGAATAGCTAGGGATTCATATCCTACAGATTGCCAAGCGAAGGGCGTCGATTCTTCTTCGTCCTTCCCCACTTTTTCATCTCGTGACTTTCCCCGTCTGGAACCAGGAGCTCTCAAACTATGCATGTATCCTCCGGTGGTTGGCCGCATTCTTTCTCATACTTCGGGAACCATTTCGGCTTTGTTGGACTTTGTTTCTCCAGTTTATCTTTTCCCGTTGTAGACCTAAATCATAATATAGAATGAGGCATGTGGAAAAGGATGATGTTGATCAAGAGTTCACTGATTTAATTTTTCTTCTTTTAGTTCCACTTCTCTGTCAGTTCCATCTCCACGTTCCAGGTCTATTTAAGAACGACAAAGTCTTTCTATTTCCTTAGATCATTAATGTCTTGAAACCATTTGATGTAATGCCAAAGACATCTATATCAGATTAAATGTATTTCCTTGAAGTTGTTCGATGAAATCCCATATTGTCCTAGTTACTGTTCTAAGTTGTTGGATAATTTTATATGAAGTAGATATGTTTGCACGGATCAAATTGAATTGTATCATTTACATGACTCATTTTACACATGTACAAAATTATTAATATGGCTTACATGGGAGCTGAAAACATTACATACAATATAAAAGATAACTTACAACAAACCAAACACATGGAACTCTATTTTTTGGAAAAAATCATATTTCAAACCAATCACTTGGAACTCCTTTTCTCAGAACTCAATTTCAATTCTAGGAAAATGAGTTCCTGGAAAGTTGCAGTTACACCAAACCAGTCAGACCCTAAGGACCTAAGAGTATAGGGACGACACATAGGACTCTACTACAAAATAGTATAAGCATATCTATCCATCAACAACTACTGATCTCCTTGCTACTCTTTCTCAACCGCACAATCTCTACCACATAATGCACGACCACCTAAAAGATGAGGAAACTCATAGGGTGAGACCAATATCCCAACGAGAGATAGAACTCTCTGCCAACAACTATTCCTAATATAGTTCGATAAATAACATGTCAAACATTATGAGAAGATCCAACTAAATGAATAAGTAAAACTGATAACACAAATTAAGCTGTTTAAGAAGCTACAAAATGATTAGTATAACATCATATACTTTTAGAAGGAATATGAAGAACATGTATAACCATTACTGACTAAACAATATAAGAAACAAGGCAAAGGGTCATCCAATGTGAATCGTGTTTAACCCTAAGAAAATATACTACACGGCTATATTACACCTTTTATTAATGGCCTGTGGAGATGAGGTATACCACTCATGCTCCAACTGACCACTGCTAAGTCATCACCAGTGTCATACATGATCAATCCTATGATTTCCCACATGCTCAGTCAGTTTGAGTCCGTCAGAATGACATATAGAGTCCCACTGCAAAACAGCCTAGTCCGCCTTAGTATATAGGCACGAAACTAGTGAGTACGACCCAATTGTTATTTTTTTAGGGTATGATCGCAACCATCCCTATAAACATATCTTTTGAGATACATTCTTGACCATTCTCATGCTGAGGTATGATCACAACCATCCTAAAATAGTGATTGTGGATGCAAGGATATATCCTCAACTTGCACCTTTGCATATTCAACAATATGTGCTCCAAGTTTCCCTTAGGAATTACTCCTTTCGCCATCCAAAAAGTACCGACGCTGAAGATGGATGTATGGCACCGAGAAACTACATTATTAGGGTTTCAATTTATTAATTATGCCAATTGGGTGAATTAAGGCTACATCATATAGGTGGACACTCAAACCCTAATTCATTTTAACAATCATAACTGTAAAAAAATTCAAAAGATATAAAATGTATGAGGTATAAACTTATCACATCATCATATTATATTATTGCCATACAAGGCTATCATCATTATCACATCATCCTGGGATAACCATCCCTCATCACATCACTGGAGGATATCACCTAAAATCTAGGAAATAAACCTCTACCAAGGTTACAAGACCTAGTTATTTCATTATATCATCATGCCTCATCAAGGATCTTAACTATGACCGTATGTTATATAAGAGATGCCATAGAAATGACAAGCTATGATGTGCATTGAACATGCAACATTAGGGTTACAGAAGTAGGAGAGAGAAAATTCTTTACTAAATGTTATTTATTCAAGCAAGCTTAAGCAATTACATCATACACCCGAATTAGGGTTAGGGTTTCTTTTAGATAGCTGATTAGGGTTTCTATAACATAATTCAACATCAAACCCTAGGTACATCACTTTCCACATTCTTAGAGCACATTAGGGTTAAGCCTCATCACCATAAACACACGATTAACAAACCAACATAGTGAAGTGACTAGAAAAACAATACCGTTACTATCAACCTCAACATCATCTTGTGTACATGCGTCGATCATCACCATTGGTAGCAACCATCACAGGTAAAGCAATGTAGTGACCTAAAGAAAGCACACCAAGTGTAGTGACCACCATGGATGAAGGCGTAGCGACCCACTCACAACCAGAGTGTTGCAACCACTATGGGCATTGCAAAACATAGCGACCTCCAGAGTTCTCAAAGGTAGAGACTGCAACGTACTTCAACCATTACCTAATGGCCAAGACATCAGGGAAAACACAACATCCATGAAATGCTAACAAACCATAGTGACCAACATGAAAATGTAGTGACCAAGCCAAGTCATAATGCATAACGACCACAAGGAAGTACTCCACATGTAGCAACTACCACAAGGAGCTAATGTGTAAAGACCAAGGTGGTAAGAGTTAGGATTTTTGTGACCAATCAAACCTAAGCTCACCATCAACATGGTCATAGAGATCACAAGGAACCAAGAATGCATGTCGACTGAAACAAATGTATGAAATCAACAAATTCAAGCGTCACCAAGGTGAAAACTCCATAAAAGGATGAATATCAAAACCCTAAAATGACAATCACTAAGATCAACAAAGAAACCATGCCATGAAAGATGAAACCAAGCGTTAGGCTCATGCATGCGAGAAATAAAACCTCCTTCAAACATGTGATATCTCAACCATAAACTTGGTAATAAAACAACCATTCAATATCGATGGAAGAACCATCAACTCCATCATCTACTAGGTTTTGGGTGCATGATATAGTGTTTATAAGAAAGAGCTAATTTTTACAATATCACTACACAACCATAAACCCTAAATCAAGGTAACACATTAAGCATCCTATAATCACGTTTTAGAGATAAGATAACATGCTTTCAAGATCAAGTGCAATAATAGAAGAGGGGAGAGTTATATAACCCACCTTGAGGTGAAGATCATCTCCAAAAGACAAGAAGCTCCAAAAGGGAGAGAAGAAATGCCAAGCTTGGCTCAACTCCAACTCCACGCAAGATTAGCTCAAGAGAAGAAGAGCAAACCAAGGTCAAAGAAAATTGAAAGAGAAGAGGGTACAAACCCTAGGATGAAAAAAGAAAGGGAAAGAGGATATCTTCATCTCAATCAAGTACTACCATGGGAGAACCATGGGATTTGACCCCTGTTGGAGAGAACTTCCTCAAGAAAGCCACCATGGAGAACCATAGTCTCGACCAATAGAAGAAAGAGAGGGTAGGGTTTGAATAAAAATGAGATCAAGGAGATGAAACCACTTACCAAGCTCAAAGATCACCAAAGGATCCAACAAAGGAGAGATGACCAACCGTAGATCACCACATGCAAAAGTTTGACCTCCTTCTTCAAGATCTAGCACCTCCACTTACACCACCAAGCTCAAGGGCTGACTCCAAGCAATAAGAGAAAAAGAAGAGAGCTAAAATGGTTACTTGCAAGTGAAAGAAGGGGTATAAGTACCCAAGGATAGGAAAAGGTGAGGGGATATGAGGTGTCAAGATACTAGAGCCCTACAGGACACTTTTCTCTCAAAAAACTCAGCCATGCAAGCACTCTAGATATGCATGCAAGAAAGGTCATTAAAACCTAGATAGTGTAGCGACCACTTAGGTCCTCACCACCCAAACGATCGAAGCAAAAACCAAGGTTCAACATGGTAGTGATAAAAAATCACAAGAAGGGAGGGAGAAGAAGAAAGAGAGGGAGAAGAATAAAGCCATAGAAAAATCCTAAAAGGTGACTTTGGACTCTTAGTTTCCTCCTTCTGTACTATAATTCTTCCAAGAATAGTTGTTGGTGTGGCCTCCAGAAGAGATGCCCCTAATGAGATATTTTCATGGAACTATTTGTTACCCTCTTCCTACCCCACTTACTACAGAGTCAATGGAAGCAGGGTTTGGGTGTCCATCCTTAGATTGGCACAAATCACACACATATATATGAAATAAAGCAACAACAATCCATTTATCATCAATGAACCAAAGTTTTATACATTAGTACCATAGGCAACATAAAGGAAAGACACATGTACAAAAGGGACTACATAGAAAGCATAAAGGAGAAATGAGTTCTACTCTTAAATACTATCAGAAAATCCTATTTGATGTTACATTTCATAGTGTGAGTATCCAGTAGTAGTAAGCAACGGGTCATCACTTGGAAGCATCTAAAAGTGTTGAAAAAATAGAATATATCAATGCTAATGCATTGAATATGGTATGAAACAATATGAGAACACAATTTAGGATAGTAAATAACATTTTTTTGGCCAGAATCATTATACTTATCAAGAAGTCAACTGAGGAAACTTAATCTAATTTCTTTTAGGCAAAGCGTGTTTTAGATACATTTTCTATCATACCGACAATATCATATAAGGCCTTTGACCAATCTTGTGATGGAAGGGTTCATGAGGGATTATTAAGACAAAAGCCACAAAACTAATCCTATTTACACATGAGGGACCTCAAGAGCAACATCAAAGATCTAACCCTATTTCAACATGTGTTGTACCCTTACTTGTTTGAGACAAGTAGGTGCATCCAAGCCTTGTTCATTTTCATAAAGGATTCTGGAAACTGCACAAGGGTTATAAAATGAATTTGTATGTAATGTTCATAGTTTTCCAAGATAGTATGATCAATTTTAAAGTAATATTCATGGAAAAAAGTGTTGTCTCAAGGTCTAAATTGACAAAATCTTCATTTTGATAATGACTAACCATTCCACTTACTTGTGTCTAATGGTTCTACTTGAGTGATTTCTGATTAGATAGACATAGTCCAAGCACTTAAACTTGCACATCGTAATTTAGAGAAATCAATTCATACATGCATAAAGATCAAGATTGAAGAATAGATACCTTTCGCCAAAGATCTTTGATGTAAATCACTTGTAATGATCTTATGACTTTGAATAAGCTTAATGAAAATTTGTAGCACTAAAATTGACTATCTAAGCACTTTTTTGACATTTGTCAAATATGATTACAATGTTTTTTGTTGGACAAGTTTGTCCTGGTGGAAACACAACCAACAATCTACGTAGCTTTTAGCAAATACATGGGCTCAACTGATTTTGTCCTGGTGGCAACTTAACCAACACCCTACACTTTGACTAGTCATATAGTGTTGTCGGTTGAGTTTTTAGAAACTCAGTCAAAAAAACTATATGGTGAAGTGCACTAAAGTATTTCTAGCCATTGTAGTGTTGCAAAACTCAAAATATATCTGTTGCAACACCCAAAACGGCTAGAATTCAATCCTAAGTGTTTCTACTGACTTCTAGATAAACCTCAACTATAAATAGGACCACTTGGGCTTCATCCCATGGTTATTCCATCACTATGAAGGTCCCTATACTATAGTTGATATAATTTTCCTGCCAAGAGACTCCATCCACTTTCATGACCTTAATCACTAGCTACATCCATTAGAGTGAGTAGGAGATTTATAGGAGAGCTAATCTTACATGTATATCTTGTGAGTTTTTCACTTACTCCACCTCCCAATCTCTCTTTCTATCATGAAGATGAAGATTATCTCTCTTGGTGAAGATAGGTGAAGAAGAAGAAGGGACATAGCCCCTTGGTTAAAAGCTTCTCCTTGGTGAAGGTGAAGTCAAAGGTAGAAGATACAAGTCAAGAGTGGGTAAGTCCTTGAAGATGGATGAGTTGCTTCAATAGTGGGTAAGTCATTGGAGAAGGTCAAATACTTATTGCAATAGTAGATAAATACTTGGTAAGGTAGAAGACTCTTGGTCATGGATAGGTAAGTCCTTTGTAAGCTTATAGCCTCCCTTGGCCATAAAGGAAAGTCTAGGTACCATTGACCATGAAAAGGGTTGTCTCATGTCTTAATTATTATAATGGAATATAAGGAGTGAGACATGGTTGAAAATCCTAGAGATTGACCCCTCTAGGCAGTGGACGTACATTTCCTAGTTCGGAGGTTGGAACCACTATAAATTACTTTTGTTATTTGATGCTTGTTCATTATCTCTCTCCCTTTCTATGCATGTTTATCTGCATTCAAATTTTTTACATTCAATATTATGTTAAAAATATCTTGAAGGTCTAATTAATTTTGTTTAATTGGTTTTATCTCTATTCACCCACCTCTGGAGACCATTATAGATACACCAATTGGTATCAGATCATGTCTTCTCCATTAAAATTATTCCACAAGTAGGAGAATATGGGAGATACTACATCAACATTATGATCTTTGATGAGAGAAACTTTCTCTATTGGAAGAGAAGAATACAAGTATACATCCAACAGTGAAGTCTTGAGCTATGGAGAATGGTAGATCTTCTGTACAAGCAACCAGATACAAAGGTTGAAAAATGGGATGAGGCTACTTTGTAGAAAACAATCTTGAATCCAGTAGCCATTAACATCCTCTATGGCTCTCTTCCCCCATATAGTTAATCCAGATTTAATGTTGTGACATGCTCTATGAGGTATGGAGAAATCTATGTGTCACTTGTGAGGGAACAAATCAAGGGAAGTAAAATAGATAATATATGCTCAATGGTCTCCTTGAAAATTTCAAGATGGGAAAGGAGGAAATAGTAGTTGAAATATACTCAAGGCTAAACACCATTGTACAATGTCTTGCCATCCTAGGTCATGGTGTGGATGAAGGAAAGATAAATGAAAAGATCCTTAAGTCTCTTCCCAAATGGTACAAATATGAATACCATTGAGAAATAAGGTCTCTTAGAGAAATTCCTATTGAAGAGCTCATATGAAATTTACAATCCTTTGAAGTGAAACTTGAAAATATAGAAGAAGAAGAAAATGAAGAAGAGAAAGACTCTAAGAAGATGAAGAGGCTTCTATCAAAGCTCAAGTTGAAGCCATTGTGAAACAAAAAGTCACCTACAAATCTTCTCCATCTGCAAGTGAAGATGCCATGTATTCCAAAGGTAAACACTTCAAAGGTAAGTCTTCTTCCTCCACCCGGTGCTTCAAATGTGGAAAGTAGGGTAACTTAAAGGAAGATTGGCCGTAATGAAAAGACTCATCAACACTAGAGAAGGGAAGAGAAGCACAAGAAGAAGGAGAAATGGCACAAAATCTTTAGTGACTCCTCTAACTCAAGATCAAGTGAATATTCTAGTAGAGAATCTAGCTCAAGCTCTAGCAAAAGTGGAGAATGCCATTTTGGTCTCATGGCAAGCTCAAATGAAGGTTCAAATGAGGTACATCTAAACTCTTTAGATAAATAATCCTTAATTTCCATTATTCTTGCTACTCATGCTTCTCTTAAGTCTACTAAGGATAAAAATAAAAAGCTTGCTAAGATAGTTGATAACATGCCTGAAGAAAAAGATAATCTTGAACAAGCTAACATTTTTCCTGCAAGATGATGTTATTGCTCTCCTAAAGTTTTTCTATAACTTGAATTGAAATTCAATGGCATTGAGATGGAAAAAATGCTTAACTTAGACAAGTAGATGCTCTTAAACTTGAAAATACTACCTTGCTTGATAATATTAGATTTTTAGAATCTCAACCTTTTGTGCCTAGTTCTAGTGAAGAGCATACTAAAATTTTGAAAGCTCATATGCTTAATATTATTGTTCTTAGAACTGAAAAAGAGGAAAAAGACTTTGTTATGCATGGTACATAATATGAAAATAGTGTATCTTTCTAAGATTACTTTTTTATAAAAAGAAAATGCTTCCTTTCTTGCTAAAATCAATGTCCATGAATTATATTCTACTTCTACTAATGGAGAAAATAATGTTTATGCTCTTGATATTGAAAAATATTCTTATATGATCAAAGCTCTCTATTTAGAAACAAATCATTTGCATGCCATAGATGAAATGAATCAATTATCTTCCAATATTACTTCTCTTATGCATGATAATCATAGTTTATGATCTCTTTACAAAGATTCTTAGATGGTAAAAGAATCTTAATGATATCCTACACCATACTACCACTACTACAGAAACAACGTTCAGTGTCACTTTTCTGGGCGTCAGTTATTTAGGAAAACCGATGCCTATAATATTAAACATTGGTTATTTATGCAAACCGATGTCTATATTCGAAGACCAGCCAGACACGGGCACCACTTTGTATTCAACGTTGGCTGGTTATAACAGACCGACGCCTAAAATTGCCCGCGAAATCCAATTTTTGTGCGAAAACATTTTAGGTCACCTACATCGTCGATTTTTTAACAATTCACCGACGCCTATTTAAAATGAAAATTTGTGCGAAAAGTCCCACATTCAGTGTCGGTTATCCTTCGATAACCGACGCTGATAATGGTTCCCGCCAAAAAATTTAGGGTAAAGGTTGTCTAGTTGGGCGTCGGTGTTTTACTATCAACCGACGCCGAAGACTTTAGGTGTCGTTTGTATTTGATAACCGACGCCTTTACGAACTTAATAGACCCACAATCGATCATATCGGTACCTGTTTCATTGTCTTCATCACCCGCTAGCTGCTGCTCGATCGCTCGCTAGCTGCCTGCTGGTTCTCGCCGTCGCCGATGCTGCCTGTGCTTCCTCGCCTCGCCTCGCCGTCGCCGCCGACGGTGCTGCTGCTCTGCTCACCGACGCTGCTTCTTCTTCGCCGCCGCTGCTCTGCTTCTTCGCCTGTTGCTTCTCCGGCCGCCGCCCACCCCTCTGCTTCTTCGTCTGCTCGCCGCCACTGCTGCTGCCGCTCACCGCCGCTCTTCTCCACGCTAGCTCCAGGTTGGCTAGCCTCTTTGCTTCCTTGTCCCTAGCTCCTTACCAACAGCAAGCACGACCATGGCTGTGTTGGTCTACCACGGTCGTGCTGTCTAGCACGGCCGTGGTAGGTCAACACAGCCACGGCCGTGCTTTCTGTTGGTAAGGATATGAACAAGTTTTTATGTAATGCTTTATGTAAATCCTAGGATATGAACAAATCTTTTGCTTGCATATATTTGTGCTTCTAATCATAATGTTTGGCCTAATTCAGTAAATTTTGATGCATGTTGAAATAAGATTTAAACTTGTCAATTGTAGCATCCTAATTTGATTTGATTAAACCCTAACATCAATTGTGATGAAACCCTAACATTAATTGTGATGAAACCCTAACATGTACATATCTATTATTGTGTTTGTTGGCCTAGAAACCCATCCAAGATTTACTCATTAGGAGTAAATCTTGGATAGTCCCCGGTTTGGGACTGTTCTTGAACACCTAATCTCACTTAGGATGTAAGTGTATAATGTGTATTGGGATTTCGAGAAAATTTCGGTAGCATTTCCCCGTTTGTTCTCTAAGTACATATGTACTTAGAGAACAATGGGGAAATGCTGCCGAAATTTTCTTGAAAACCCAATACACATTATACACTTACTAGTGAGATTAGGTGTTCAAGGATGGGATAGGTGGTACACATTTATTATATATAAGAATGACATCACATGTGTTTGTTGGCCTAGAAAGTGAACAATCATTGTTCTTTATATTACTTGTACATTGGTATAAATTAGAATGAACAATCTCTAAATTATATACTATTTGTATGGAGTCTGGATTCATTGTAGATAATAGGAGTAAATCTTGGATAGGATGTAAGTGTATACCCTAATCTTGTCCTAATATATACTTGTTTTCTCTTTGATCATAGAATGGATAGATCATGGATGTCCATTTGCAATCGCTGCACCCCGGAGTTTATATCTGGTCTTGATCAGTTTGTTAGATTTTCCGAGGAACATAGGAAAAAACCTACAGATAGGTTCTACTATCATTTTCAGATTTGATTTTTCATTATCTTCTAGTTAATATAAATGCTAAATGTTTGCCTTTTTCTAGTTAATACAAATGCTAAATGTTTGCCTTTTTCTAGTTAATACAAATGCTAAATGTTTGCCTTTTTCTAGTTAATACAAATGCTAAATGGCCTGTTACATGAAAAGGATCTAAAATCCAAAGCCCTAGAATGGGTCAAGTTCAAGTCAAAATGGCTACAAGTGTGCGTTTTGGGTTTTCTATGTAAACGATCTTAGAACATCTATGTAATCACTTGTAATGATGAATTGACTTGTAACTTAGAAGAGAAAAATGTTTGGGACAAATTTCACTAAGTGCTAATCACTTTAAATGCAAATTAGAAAATGGATTACAGGCACTTGGTCGGTCGAGTTTTCCTGGATTGAAACTCGACCGATCATCCTTGGTCGATTTTCTGAAGATTGCATCGGTCGAGTTGTGCACTCACAGAACTGGACCGATGCAATCTTCAGAAAATCGACCAAGGATGATCGGTCGAGTTTCAATCCAGGAAAACTCGACCGACCAAGTGCCTATAATCCATTTTCTAATTTGCATTTAAAGTGATTAGCACTTGGTGAAATTTGTCCCAAACATTTTTCTCCTCTAAGTTACAAGTCAATTCATCATTACAAGTGATTACATAGATGTTCTAAGGTCGTTTACATAGAAAACCCAAAACGCACACTTGTAGCCATTTTGACTCGAACTTGACCCATTCTAGGACTTTGGATTTTAGATCATTTTCAGATTTGATATTTCATTATCTTCTAGTTAATTCAAATGCTAAATGTTTGCCTTTTTAATGACATTTTCAGATGGCTGACCATGATGAGCATGATGTCCATGATGAGCATGAAGTCCATGATGAGCATGCTGTCCATGATGAGCATGGCGAGGATACCAATGTAAGTTCTAAAAACATATCCTGTATTTCTATAAAATTCATTATCTTTTAGTTATGTCATATATCCCATATTTCTATATTGCGCTAATTCAGTGTGTTTATTTTTGTCAAATTTTAGGTTGATGATGCACATGTACCCACTGAAGCACTGGGGCAACTTGATGCGCAACACCAAACACATAACAAGAAAAGGGGCATCACTCTATTGAAGAAGTTAATAGTGCTAAGTGGCAGTGGATCCAAATTGGTTGTGGAGTTTGATAATGGAGGAAATGCAATTGGAGTGAACCGCAATAATTTTGTAAACTATCTTGGGTGTCTCACTCGAAGCCATTGTGGTGTTAAGTATGATAATTGGCATAAAGTTCCTCAGGGGAAGAAAGACTTGATATGGAAGGATTTATGCGTGAGTTATTATTATTTGCAATTCTATTTTGTAGATTACAAATTATATTATTTGCAATTCTATTTTTGGATACTAGTTAATAAGAATTCTATTTTACAGAATCTGTTTGCATTGGATGAGAAGATGCATCGTAAAAGCGTGATGCAACACGCTGGAAAGATGCTTAGGAACTATAGGACAAATCTCAACAGAGAATACATAAAAGATGGTGATAAGAAGAAGAAGTCAGCCCTTGAACAGTGGAACTTCTTGGACAAAGAAGATTGGGACAATTTTGTTGCTTCAAGAAAATCTGAAGAATTCAAGGTATTAGGCGTCACTCCCAAATTTAATTAATATACATTGTATTCACCTATTCAAGATTAACATTTAGTGCTACTAACCAAATCATTAATGTGCATACTAACTAGGCCCTCAATGACGCGCAAAAAGCAAGGCGTGCACTGAATGTGCATGACCACACTATGGGTCCAAAGGGCTATGCAAGCGTTCGCCAAAGACTACAAGTGGAGTCTGCTGCTACTCAGGAGTCTTCCACACCCATGCCTCGCCATGATATCTGGATAGCTGGGAGGCAAAACAAGAAGGGTGAAATAAAGAAGCCCGTAACTGCTGAGGCGGCTGTGAAAATGGTAAAATACAACTCTTAGAGCAATCGTTTGAATATTAATTATTGTGGTGTTAACTTACCAATTTCTGTTGATGGTGATTAGCGGGAGCTGCACGAGCAGAGGAAACAAGGCACGTTCATCCCTCAGGGCACAAGGGATGAATTGGAAGTTGCTCTGGGTAACCCAGAGCATCCTGCACGTGTTAGGGGTGCAGGCGCTGGTGTGGGCATCAAAGCATTCTTTGGGCCATCCCAGTGCAAACCCAGAGCGGGACTTTCAGAAGAAGAGGTAACCTATTCTTTTTTTAGAATGTTACTGTAAAAGGGAATTCAATAATAAGAAGCTAATGTTTCTTTTATCCATGTATAGGAGAATAAGAGAGTCGAGGATATAGTTGCTAAGAAGGTCAATGATATAGTTGCTGAGAAAGTCAAGGAAGAAATAGTGCGGTGGCAGGCATCTCAGGCTTCCAATCAGCCTATGGCGACCCACTCTTCTCCTGATGCACAGACTGCGAGTAATCCTGGAGACCCATCACCTAACACGTCTGCTGTAAGTATTGTTTATGACATTATAGCTAGTCTTTTTAAGATGATATGTTTTCAAGATGATATGTATATATGTATAACATTCTTTACGTAAATTTGTAGGCATTGAAGCCATGCCGCTTAAGAATGCAAGACTATGTTGTTGTAGAGGCGCATGTTTACCTGTCCCTTCCTGGGGCAATGTTTCATGGGACTCCAATGCCGCAGGGCTACGTTCGTGTGAGCTCGATATGTGTATTACCCGATTGCAGGGAAGCTGCATTGCCATATGCCCACCCAGATATTGATACACTTGGTGAGGCAGAAGGCGGGGTGATATTGTGGCCCAAAGCAGATGTCGTCTACACTATTGAAATTGTAAGATAAATTTACATTACTTTAGATTGTTAATGTGTATATATGAGGTCAACTGATCTGAAATTATATATACAGGTTAAAAAGAAGACACCCGGAGCACCTAGGCCTCCACCTCCACTTCCTTCATTACCAAGTTGGGTTCCAACTGACCTAAAATACCCGTTAGGTCCTGCTTGTAGGGGAATGGCATGTTGGCTATGGGCACATAATATACATTGCCCTATAGTTGTTTCTTTAGAAGCAGATTATGCAGGTCAATCATACGATAGCTCTTTATTTATACAAGATATTATTGAGCTGTTTATGTATGATTGGCTGAATACATCAATGATAGAGACATGGATAAGGTGAGATCTTGTTTATACATCCATATACCTTATGTAAGATCCGGTGATCTGGTTTCTTATATATTAATGCATACGTAATACATGTTTTGCAGCTACTTAGTCGAAGATCAATGCAAATCATTTGCATTTGATCATGTGGGATTTTTGATTCCATCATTGATTAGTATGGTAGCTAAAGACCCTGAGAGTGTTCAACAATACTGTATAGATGATTTTACAATTTTTGGTCAGCAAAAGAAGACGATAATAATAGCTGCATTCAATGTCAAGTAAGTTTACTTTATTTATAATTTGGACTTAAGAAAATTCCATTTTTATTGTGCATTTTGAGTTATTAATTTTTAACTTTTTTACCTATAGTGCTAGACATTGGGAGTTACTAGTTATTGTCCCCGAGACGTTCACTGTTTATTATCTAGATCCTGCAGGAAGTACATTGAACACTAAAATTGGACACACATTGAGAATGCCATTATTCTGGTGAGAAATATTTCATTTTTATATCCGTTAACATATGTTATTACATTACTATTTAATTATGCAATTTACTGTGTTACGTTAACATGTAGGGGTTTAGTTGCATTCAAAAATGCTGGAGGAAATGTCCCAAGCAGAAAGAACCAGCCAATAATTTGGGAGAACGTAAAAGTAAGTTCCCGACTCCAATGTATATATTATTTATGTGAACTGTGCTTAGTTGTATTTTTTAATATTTTGTATTTTTCAATTTATAGTGTGCTACACAAGACAACGGCTGGGCATGCACATACTATGTGGTGCGATTTATGCAGATGATTATCCGACATGCCACATTGGATATTAATACCATACATGAGGTATTATATATAGTCTCATTAGTTAGTATGAAATATATCAATCTTATTTTTATATTATTACTTATATATATACATCATTCTCTTTGCAGGTGTTTAAAATTGACCACACTATAGGTAAACTCTTAAAAAATGTACATGCTCCATATACGATGGAAGCATTAAATGAAGTAAGAGAAGAATGGGCAAAAGCCATACAAGCAATGGCGATTGTAAGATATAATTGAGATGCTGATAGCGATGCTGAATGATATTTTGTAAATGAATATTTCTGAATGTTTATACATGTCTG
The DNA here is from genome assembly GCA_963693085.1 of Alisma plantago-aquatica. Taxonomy (NCBI): domain Eukaryota; kingdom Viridiplantae; phylum Streptophyta; class Magnoliopsida; order Alismatales; family Alismataceae; genus Alisma; species Alisma plantago-aquatica. The sequence continues at coordinate 167,199,780 of OY856409.1, forward strand.
AATGTTTGTACATGTATTTGAATGTTTCTACATGTGTGAATGTGAGAATTGAATTGATGTCTAAATGTATCTACTTGTGTGAAAAAATATTTGTTGATTTTGTAGGTTTGTGGCCATTTTGTAGGCTGATATCAATGGATGTCGTAAACCTACAGTTCAGAAAACTGAACTGCAGTTTCTCATCCTACTGACCAGCCACAGCAGGCCTGCAAACTGATAAGAAAAAAAAAATTAAAGTATAGGGGTCGGTTATTTATAGAACACCATCATCAAAGGCATACAACGTCAGTTATTGGATAAAAACCGACGCCTAATATGACAAACAACCCGACCATGCAGGAAAGCACGACCGTGGTGGAAAAGGCATCGCTTATTCGTATAAAACCGACGCCTATAGTACTAAACACGGCCGTGCAGCGAAGCACGACCGTGTTTCGCCGTGTCGTCTGGGAGTATGGCGTCGGTTGTTCAGTTGTTAACCGACGCAGAAAGTGTCCTAGGTGGTGCTCTTTTTTGTGGCGCGAACCCTATAGACGTCGGCCAACTATATAACCGACGCCTATATATCATATAGGCGTCGGTTAGAAAACCGACGCCGAAGAGTTCGACCTTTAGCGGCGCCCACATAGGCGTCGCTTGAAAACCGTCGCCAAAGGAGGTTAAACAACCGACGTCAAAGGCGTGTTCTGTAGTAGTGTACTAAACAAATTGATAGACATGGTATTGGGTATGATAGTAGACAAAGGATCAACAAAGATAAAGGACCTCCAATTTTTCACGGAGAATCTTCTAGTTCCAAAGATAAGGGTACTTGTAACTATTGCAATGAAATTGGTCATTATTATACATATTTCCCTTTTAGAAAAGCATGGAAAAGCAATTGGATTGGGGTTTTTAAGATAACCCCTCTTGACCCAAAACTATGATTGGGGACCATTTATTCTTTATTCTTGTAGGTCAAATGGAAATGGATTGATATGAGATATTGATTTGCAAATTGGCTTCTCAATTCGTATAAAATAAGAAAGGTGAGATGTGTATGGAGTGGAAATAGGTAGAAAACAAATGGTAAAATTAGAGGTAATGGTATTCTTGCTCATATATAATCATTGCTTGCTTTTTCCAAGTTTGTATGAACTTTCATATGGTATTTAGTTAAAAATGGTATATTGTAAATCTCATAACTTTCTTGTTCAAAAACTACCCCAGACGCTTGCATAGTGCATTATTAACTTGTTTATACATGCTTGGATATTATTTATATTTTTATCATGCCTCTACATATGTTTTTTTTGAAATATATGTGCTTTTGATAACAATTGTTATCGACTGAGTTTTCCATGAGAAACTCGACTGAAAGGCACCAATGGGATCTCGCCATTAGTTGTTGTCATCAGAGAAGTTCAACCCAGAAACACCACCTTCAACAATGTGCACTGAATATGCAGATGGCATTTTGGATGAGAATTTTCCTCTCAACTAGAATTTCTCAAACATAACCTTATTCTATGGAACTCCCCTTGCTACCTCTATGCGATATGCAGATTGCCATGCCTTAAATTGCATATATTGCATGCAACTCTATCTTTCTAATTGTTGTAGTTTCTAATCTCTATATCTTGCAATTACCTTTCTTGAGTTGTTATGCATGTTTTGATGATGATCTCTTGAGATCTCTTGGTTGTAATTTAAATTTCCATTGTGTTATAACTATATACACCTATCTGGTTGTATGTCTTTTTATGAAACATTGAGTTTCTTAGTGGTAGTCATCGTTTAGTCATGATGCATATTTGCTAGTGAGTAATATCTTTTCATGCTTCTGAAATTGTAGATCTCTTTATTTAGATATATCTCTACATCAACTCATATCTTGTTTTTTAATGTGTGCATCTATTCCTATGACCTAGATCCTACTAGTAGTTCTAATTTGTGATATCATCTACTAATAGTCCATATACATGTAGTTCTAGTTTTTTCATCAATTAGTATCTTTTCTCATAAATTGGCATTCAACTATATGCAATGTTTGTATCTTCTTTCATACACACTCAGGGTTGTTCCTTGTTTTGCAAATCTACTATCTTAAGTTAATTTCTTGCATATCATTCTCTTGATATTTCCTAAGATTACATTTAGGGTTGTTCTAATAAATTTGTTCATTTGCTTTACATATCCAACTTGGACAAGCGCTTAATTTATTCTCTTCTACACTTCCTGTTCTAACAAGTTGTGTATTAACTCTTCAACCCCTTAAATTTTTGAAATGACAAAGGGGGAGAAGACATGTATTATGTAAAGGGGATAACACATATGAGAAGACATAAGGGGAGAGTACACATATGAGAAGACATGTTTTCTAAAAATTTTATGAAAGCTAACCTTGCATGAGAAATAGCATAAATTGAGGGGGAGTAAGTGAAATCCATTAGCATCAATTGAGGAGGTTCATATGGAATCAATTCCATTGAAACCCCTAGGTTTCTCCAAAATTATGATTTTACTTAAATGCTTTCAATACATTTTTGAAATGGTTTGTCATCTTCCAAAAGGGGGAGCATGTTGACACAAGGTTTAAATTGAAAAAACCCTTGTTTTGATGATGGATAACCATTCCACTTATTTTGATGTACTACTTCAACTTGAGTGATTTCATATTAGATACACTCCAAATGCCTAAACTTGCACTTCCTAATTCAGAGAAATCAAGTCATACATGCATAAAGATCAAGATTTGAGAATATGTAGCTTTCTCCATAGATCTTTGATGTAAATCACTTGCAATGATTGTATGACTTTCTATTAAGCTTAATGAAAATTTAGAGAACTTAAATTGAGTATCTAAGCACTTTTGGGAAGTTTTCAAAATTGATTACATGGTTGTATTGGGTCCAGTTTGTCCTAATGACAACTCAGACGATAGCCTACCTAGTTTTAGAAAATACCTAAGGTTAGCCGAGTTTATCCTGGTGGCAACTTGACTGACACCCAACACTTTAACTTATCAGATAGTGTTGTCGATCGGGTTTCCTAAAAGGCAACTCAGCCAACAATTCTATACGACAAAGTGTAGAAAAGTGTTTATACCCATTGGAGTGTGCAAAACTTGAAAATATATCCGTTGCAACACCCAAAATGGCTAGAAGTCAATGCTAAATGTCTCTATTGGATAGTAGGCAACCTCAAATATAAATATGACCCCTTAGACTTCATCCCATGGTTAGCCAAGAACTATAAATAAGACATACCAGTCACACCCAATCGAGATAACTCAAAACCAAAACATGCGATCAATAGCTAATCCTCTACATAATTGAAAAAGTAGAATAATTAAATTTGATTTCATATTATAAACATATTTCAAAACATATTACATCAAGGTCCAACAACCTGAATCTCATCACATAGCATATTAGGTATTCACATTTGTTCCATGGTCTCAGCCATATCCTGTATACAAAAGATTTGGTTTCATGTATATACAAGCCATCTTTACAAACCACGACATACGACCAAAACACGTGTTGATATACATCATCAACAAAACATTCCATTTCGCGGACCTAACAATACAGGGACGATGGTAGGACTCTACTACAACAACTAGAAGCTATCCAACCTTTAGCAATATCTACTACTCTCCAAGCTGCTCTACCTCAACAACACGATCCTGACCACACCACTGATGACCACTTAAAAAGATGTGGTAACCCACAAGGTGAGACCCATGTACCGAAAAGAGATATAAATCTCAAGCAACAATTATTGATTGCAGAAAGAATCATTATTAAACAAGATGAAAAGATTCAACAAAATAATTGAAACAAGTAAAACATGATTAGCACAATATATAAGGAAATAGGTAAAACTACAACTTTCTATACAATGATTTCTCTTACCACATTATATAAAAACTAAAAAGTATAAGAAGCAAATAAGGATAACCTACAATATGAAGTGTGTTTAACCCTAAAAAAGTATATGACACAACTATATTATGCCTTTTATTAATCCATGTGGAATTGAGGTATACCATTCAATTCCAACTACCCAGTGCTAAGTCAAAATCAATCCCATACAAGATCTGTAGGAGAGTCAAGATCCTATGATATCATCTTCCCTCATCAGTATGAGTCCTTTGTAGCAACGTATAAGTCTAGATGCAAAATATCCTTGTATGTCCTTGGTATATATGTCACAAAACTAGTGAACAACCTAGTCCACCATTAAATGGTCATGGTACTATTGAAACTAGGGTACACAAACCTAACATGAGAGGCACAACCACAACTGTCCTGAATCGCATTATATATACTGACTCAACATCCTGTGAGATACAAACTCATCTGTTCTCCTACCAAGCTATGATCGCAACCATCCTTGTGAACATGCATATACTCAACCGTATATGACTCTGAGCTTCCACTAAAGGAGAATTCATTTCACCATCCATCAAAACCTGACACTAGAATTGACATATGGCACAAGGAAACTACATTATTAGGGTTTCACTTGATTTGTTAAGTTCCTTTAGGTGATTTAAGGCTGCATCAACCAAGTTCTATGCAAACCCTAAAAGAATTATACAAAAACATGTGTAGATTACAACCTCAAAAGATATAACGTATGAATTATAAAGTTAATCACATCATCACATGGAACTATTCATTGCCACTCATGAGTCCATATTCATTATCACCTCATCATGGGATACCAATCACTTGTCACATCATACATAGGATATCACCTCAACTATGGTAATCAACCATGTCCAAGTTCATAAGACCATTGACATTGTTCCCTGCAAGAGCATCATCATCTCTCCATGCCTCATCAAGGATCATCATCGTACATGTGATACATAAGTGATACATCAATCATTCATAAGAAATGATGTTCATCTAACAACAATTTAGGGTTAGAACATTAGGAGAGAATAAGTACATCATCATACTAATTACTTAGGAAAGCTAAATAACATCATCATGTACTTGAATTAGGTTTATGCTCAACAAGTTAACCAAATTAGGGTTTCAAATCAACAATTAAAGCTAAACCCTAATCCTCATCATCTCCAATGTTCATGGAAGAAAATGGGTTAAACATCATCAACATAGAGTCAAGAAAATATCATGATATATAGACCATAAAACATCATCGATCACATAGGGTTAGTGGTGTCATCAACTTTTGCAATTGGAACAAGGTTGGCGAACACTAAGGCTAGGTCCACCAACATCATCGACTACTTAGGGTTAGCAATATTGGCAACCGCTGAAGCTAGGTCCACCACTTTCGTCGACCACTGAGGGTCATCCATATTGGCAAATGCTAAAAACACAAAGTGTCCAACCGAAGAAAACTAGAGTTCAACCCTTCATTGACCACTAAAGTTGGCCACCTTCAATGATTGCTGAACTAGGTTTAACCACCCTCAATGACCACTAAGGACTAATGCATCAACAACCATTAAGGTCCAAGGTTCAACGACCACATAGGTGTGTCTTGGAAACCAAAGAAACATCAAAACACTAATCAATCGCAAAGAAGGAAAATTTTGTGACCACTATCATCAACACTCTTGGCGACCACATGATGAAGAGAGAGAAAACCTTTGCGACCAATAAGGGACTAAAGCTAATTAATCACATAGAATAAAATAGTTTTATCACCACCAAGAATCTAAAGAGACAAAAAGGTGCAAAGCACATGAAGAAAAATCAACTTCAAAACACTAATAAAAACCATCATAGAGCAAGCAAAACCATGATAGGTGAGAGGAAAAACCAACATATCCTTCCACATGCATGCATCATAACTTCCATCACCAAAGAAGAATTTTTGCACAAGGATTAAAGTTCATCAAAAGAAGAGTTATCTACTCATGATCACTATGTAAACAAAAATCCTAGATCAAGATATTATCATTCTACTTGTAATCACATTTCAGCGCAAGATTATTTACATGCAAGGTAAGTGTAACCAATAACAGTGAAGAAAATTATATAACTCGCCTTAGAGTTGATGTAGAAACTCCAAATAGCCAAGAAGCATCCAAGAAAAGATAGAGAAAACCCTAGCTTGATCACCACTCTCAGCCAATCCAGATCCATATCCAAGAAGAGACAAGCCCTATGTCAAGGAGGCAAGAAAGAGAGCAAAATGCTAGGTACAAAGGCAAAGAAGAGAAGTTCTGCAGCTCAACTCAAGCACTACCATGGAACACCATGGATTCAGCCAAGAAGAGAAAGAATAAGTTGGGAGAGCAAGAAAATGAAGATCAAGATGGGGATCTCACTCACCAAGACCAAAGAAGAAATCATGATGCACCAAATGATATCAAGAAGGGTTTCTTAAAAACCCTATCTCAGGATGCAAGATGGATCAACCACCTTCTCCAAGCTTGAGCTCTTCGTTCACCACCAAGAACAAGGGATGAGGTCCAAAGGCAAGAAGATAGAGAGAAAGAGGGTGCAAAGGGTTAGTTGCATTCAAGGATTGAGGTTTATATAACACGAGGTTGGAGAGAGAGAGAAGGTTAGGTGTCATGTGAACACGTGCTATGTGTCCACCAGATCTCATCCACGCAATCACAACACTCACACATGCAAGTAGGTGTTAGAAATAAGAAAATCTAGTGACCTTCTTGTTCCAGAAAATCCATCAAATGCTAAGATCCAGAAGAGAAAACAGTCGCTGATGGTTCTCAGTGACCCACAAGATCAAAACTTCAAATGATCGTTTCAAACTAACCCTAGGGTTTCTTGGTGAACGAAGAGGAGTCATGGGCTCATCGACCTCAAAGACCATAAGGCACACATAAAACCTCATTGAAAGCCAAGAATAATGAATCAAAAGATGCTTGGAGACTGCCAAAATGAAAGCTCATCGGTCAAATACATATCAAGGTCAACCATCCACTTAGGGTATCCATACAAACCCTAATCTCACACTTGAGATATCCATACTCAAACCAAGGTGCAATAAGACACCCCAGATCATCACTCTCTACAACATAATGTCAAAACATGTGAGGCAGAACAAGAATGTGAAAAATAGTAAGACAACCCTATAAGTGGGTAAATTGGAATTAGGTCCAAAGCAAGCACATATTAGCATAACTGGCTCAAACAACATCCAAACTGGACCAAACTAAAAACATAGGCATCTCACATGTAATCAAAGCACATCATAAGGTTTCATTAAGGTTTTAAGCATCTTATTATGATAAGAAAGCAAGATCAACCAAAAAACAAGGTCAAGGGTCTTACAATAAAGGTCCCTACACTATAGTTGAGAGAGATTTGCCACCCAAGAGCCTCCATCCACTCTCATGGTCTTAGTCACTTGCTACATCCATTAGAGTGAGTATGATTGTTGTAAGAGAGCTAGTTTTATATGTATATGTTGTGAGGATATCACTTCCTCCACCACCCAATCTCTCTTTCTATCATGAAGATGAAGATTCTCTCTCTTGGCTAAGAGAGGCGAAGAAGAGGAAGGGAAGGAGTCCCTTGGTAAAAAGATTCTCCTTGGTGAAGGTGAAGTTAAAGGTGAAAGATTCAATTCAAGAGTGGGTATATCCTTGAAGGAAGAATATTTGGGGTAAGAGTGGGTAAGTGCTTCGAGAAGGCCAAATACTTGTTACAAGAGTAGTAAGTCCTTAGTAAGGTAGAAGACTAGTGCTCATGGATAGATAAATCCATTGTAAGGTTATGAGTTCCCTTAAACATAAAGGGAATGTTGGGTATACTAGACCTTGAAAAGGGTGGTCTTATGTTGTAACTATTATAGTGGAACACAAGGAGTGATACCTGGTTAAAAATCCTATAGGTTGACCCCTCTAGGTAGTGTACATACATCTCCTAGTTTGGAGGTTGGAACCACTATAAATAACTTGTGTTATTTGGTTCTTGTTCGTTCTCTCTCTTTCTTACTATGCATGTTTAGTTGCACTCAATGTTCATACTTGCAATATTATATTAGAAATATCTAGAAGGTATAATGAATTTTGTTGTAGTTGTTTTAACTCTATTCTCCCCCCTCTATAGCCCATTATAGAAAAAAAAGCATATCAAACAAGTAATTAATTATCCAAGCATTTAATAGGTTTCATACTTACATTCAATTTAGGGTCAAATGGGTAAAGTGTAGATTGATGAAGTGATCTAGTTTAGAATATTTGAGTAGATATTTGAATAGTGTTTCTTAGAAAGGACCTGAGATATAGAAAGTAATATCAAGGGTTTAGGTCAGTAGGATTTTGTCGAGACAAACATATTCATTGGCATGTGGATCTTTTTCAAGATCTATGTTCCACAAGGTTCAACATTCATTTAAATCATGCATGCATTCATTTCATCATAGATCAAATGTCACAAGTATACCATAGTTCTAGGTGAAACATCCACATTATGTGTGACATGAGACGAAGTCATTCTGTCATTTTGAGTTGAGAAATAAAATGATTTGAAATATTAACAAGGTTTAGATATGCAAGATTATTATTACTTTCATAAAAGTGGGTCATGATGTCTCATGAGGCAAACGTGGAAAAGGGTACTCGATATTGTCCAATCATGTGAGATAGCATCATGAAGTTTTCTGATTTCAAATTAACATGGATGTTTGAGGATTAGCTAGATCAAGGTTCCAAATTTAATTTAGAGACATTATTTATATCATAAAAGAGTCACAAGAGTCACCACATGCACATTGGGGCTACAAAGATCATCATTTAAGTTAAAAGTTGGTTCAATGTCATTGATCTTGGTAGTTATTAGAGTAGTTAAGCATCAATGACGTAAGGAGATATTAGTAAGGCGTTTAGATCATCTAATGGTAATTGAAGTTACTATTTTAGCTAAATCAGGGAAAAAGGAAATGGATTTTGGGTCTAAAAGTATGACCAACAAGAAGGTGGTATTTTCTTGATTAAAAAGACCTATTGGTTTGGTATATTCTGATAAAGTATGAAATAATAATTTATGTAAGGAAACATATTATTATTTTAGTTGGAGAGGGGGAGTAATATACCAAGTTGGACGAATGTCGTAGTACAACACAGTGCAGATGAATGGTACACACATGATAGGCGAGGGGACATGGTTTAGCTCCAGGAGATGCGTGTCTTGCTTGGGATGGCTTGGTGCCTGCAAGAAAGGTCGAGTATTAGCACGTGGGACCGGATGCCCGCAGGGGAGAGAGGGAAACAAGGACGCAACATGCGTGGCACCCAACAATAGGTTGGCCAGTGTTGGGTCAGGGTTTGACTATAGGTATGGGGTGAGATGGAGCGGTGAGAGAGTGGCAGGGTGTGTGTCAAAGTTTGAAGTTCTAGGGTCATTGGATTTTGATCTGAGGATCAGGAGATCGTCTCCTACCTCCCGCACCCACCCAACAAGATCGATAAAGAAAAAGTGGGGAACATGAGTTGGGACATAAGAGGGCTATAGGAGTTGAAGTTGGCAAAGAGAGGCATCTCATGATCCTAAAGTAAACCTTTATAGGCAATGAAGAATCCTACACTGGGTGCAATACGTCACCAATAAAGGTTAAATGGGGTAGAGGGGTACATCTTCATTCTTCTAGGCCTACATAGGTCCTAGGAGAATTATTAAGAGTGTAGCAGTGAGGGGAAGAGGATGGGAGTTTAAATGGAGGAAAAAAAATGTAAAAATGTCATGCATGGGCTAGCTGGATTGTAACCATGCCAGAACTAGCCCTACCTGTCGACTTGCTTGGGCTCGGGGACGACTCCCCAACTGCAATATTAGTAGCAACATGGCAAGCGACTAGGGGTCATTCCCAGCTACTGCACAGGTCTTGGCCCCACTGGGTGCACGAGTGGGTCATCTAAAATACAAGAAAAGGGCAAAGGCCCAAGGAGTTTAAAGAGAAAGAAACGAAGAAGAAAAGAGGGAAAAGAAGCGAATAGGGATTTAATCATAAATCTTGCATAGTAACTCTGAATAAGATGAAACCAGATCCATTAGATTCATAAGAGTGTTCTATAAAAGAATAGCATGAGTTGATGGAAAATAGAGCATGATAGATAGGGTACCTATTTAATGTAATAGGTTAGGGTTTACTTCTATGCATAATTAATCGTAGAAGAAAAAAGTAATTAAAAGTCACAAAAAGTAGCTTAGACTGATATGTGATCAAGTTCGACATCAAAATTACTCAAAGTATGGAAGTTAAAGGACAAAATTAAGGTAGAGAGAAAAGATACATACATTGATGATAAAGAAAGTTCATTCCATTACATCCTCTCCTCCTTTAAAGGAAATTTCCCCTCAACACTAGGCATCCCTGAAAAGATCAGATAACATGATTCCATATTAGACTTTAGCTCCCAAGTGGCGTCATCACTGCTCTAGTGTTTCTAGAGCACTTTGACCATGTCAATCTTCTTATTGTGGAGCTGGTTGGTATGAAAGTCTAGAACCTTCATGGGGATCTCTTGATAGACCAAAGAGTTGCTCAACTAAATAGGCCCATTGTTCAGGACATGGTTGAGGTCTTTGAGGTACCACTTGAGATTGTATATGTGAAGACATTAAGCATCATCTTGTATTGTGGTATCTTCTGTGTTTCACAAAGAGATGGATGTGAGGAGATGCGACTGACAACCTCATCCGTCGTTATGCCACTTCAGGCCCCAGCCTCTACCCTCGCTTGAATTCTATTTTAAGGAGACCACAACGACCTAGGTAGATCTAGTCAAGAATCAAAATACACAAGATGACACCGCCCTAGAAGAGATTGATATTGAAGTCGTTGATGGATTCATCAGCTTCCCTCAAGAAGAAGTCGACCTTATAGAGACAACCTGGAGTAACACTGTTGTGGGCTATGTTATTGGCCTGAATCCCCACATCCTATGCTTCTTAGACCACCTCAGCATAATCTGGTATCTTGCTGGTACCATCAAAGCCTGGACAAGAGGAAACAAATGCTTCATCATATAATTCTCCAATGTAGATGACCTGACGATGTCTCTAGGATCTGGTCCCTGGTTTGTCAAAGGCAAGTTGATCATCCTGAAGAAGTGGGAGTAAGGAGAACCTATGGATAAGGAACAAATCTCAAGCCTTCCCATCTGGATTGAAGCATAAAAGATACCACTGGAGCTATGGAGCGAAAAAACCTTCACCAGAACTGGGTCCTTCCTCGAAAAACCCAAACACATTGATCGTGTGACAAACACACGGCATCACATGGAGTGAGGTGAAATTTAGAAGCAACACTAGCAAGGAACACGCCATCAAGATAGAGTATGAAGGGAGTCCAACAAAATGCACACACTATAACACCTTCGGCCATGATGCAACCATGTCTGACATCAAATCTATTTGTGAAAATGCCAAAGAAGTAGAACACACTCAAGAGAATGCTTCCAATGAACCTACAACTTCTGATACTATGGCAATAGATACCACTACAACAAGCCTAGAGAAACCATCATCCCCACATCCTCCGACTAGCACTGATAAGAAAGCCTATGAAACTACTAAATAGGGAAACAATAGTGATGGATTCACAACCGTTCAGATTAGAATTCTCACAAGAAGTCAACTGAATACAACTTTGCAACACCCAACTAGAGGCGAAGCACCTCCCCAACTTCCAACATGTGAGATCCTCTTGCAAATCATCTTGAATCAAGCGAGCCACACACTACATGGGGATCCCACCCTCCCTCTTCCAAATGAAGGTTCTATTAAGGATCATGGCCTGGAATGTCAGTGGCCTGAATATAGGGTCAAGCAAAATGATGTCATGCAAGAGATTAAACAAGTCAAAGTGAACATCACTATTATAGTCGAAATGAAAGCTAGACCAAGAAATAATTCTCAAGTCATCAATAGAACATGATCAAATACACATTGCTATGCAAGCTCATCCAACCAATCCCCTACTAGAATTATCATATTGTGGGAATTAACAAGTATCACCATTCAACCGGTCATGTTCACTGAGAAACTCCTTCATATCACCATATCCATGGGTAGAAAATATTTTGATATCACTTCTAGTTACTACACCACTAATGATAATAATAGAAGTAACCTTTGGAAATCAATCATTGACATCAACACAATTAACCATCCTTGGGCACACTACTACAGAAAATGCTTTTTACAACGGGAGATAGACAACAGTTCTGATGATTGTGTTGTAGTTAGCATATCACAACAAGCCAATTTTTGTGTTGTATATTGTATATTTTATACAACACAAGTCATTTACAACATGCCAAACCTGTTGTAGTATAGGGGGATACTACAACAACTGCTAAAGTGTTGTAATAGGTTGTAGTATTACAACATATTCAAAACCGTTGTAAAATATGTTATTTACACAACATATTTTGACCCGTTGTAATAGTCACATGTTGTAATAGACCATCATTACACAATGCAGACTCACCAGTTGTAGTATGTATTAATTATACAACATGCCATTACATGTTGTATTTGGTACATGTTGTAATAGACCACCATAATACAACATATTGAAACTGGTTGTTATATCCCAACATGAGACAACATACTCCAACCTGTTGTTATATATTATAATTACACAACATGTTGTAACATGTTGTAATATCCACACATAAAACATCATTGTAATAGACCTCCATTATACAACGTAAACTAAACCATTGTAATATACAATTATTACACAACATGATATCACCTGTTGTAATAGCTACATATTGTAAAAGACCATAGTTAAACAACACGTCATATTCACATAATTCTATGAAATTTTCAATTATTCGCGTATAATATGAGAATTTTTTATTAGACGAATGGTACACCTGAATTTCGTATTAAACCCGTATTTTCCCCAAATTTTACAAATTATTCATGTTTTCTTCGTCATTTATGCATTTTCACGTATTATCCCGAACAAAACAATTTATTTCCGAATTGTTTAAAAAAATACTCACTTAGCATTGTTTCATGTTTCAATATTGGAAGTCAAATGATATTTGATATCATGAGATGATTCCCTATGTTCATGACTTTTGAGGTATTTTATTCAGTAATCAAACAATGGAATTCTAATACCAAATTTGTGTACAAAGTAGCTTGAGTTGTGAGAAAGCTATGGTTAAAATTTAGTGACAATCGGAGTATCCTAGATGGAGTTATTAAGGTTTGAATTTTGGGAAATAATGTGCATTTTGATGATTTATGGACCTAAGTTTGATCATGGGCCTGGTTGATTGCAAGGTCACGCACCCAGGTCCCTTTATTCTAAGGTGCCACGGATTGACCTTTTGCAACCCTTGGATATGGATGATCTGACCAGTCTCGGTCATCCCCTACCTTGCGGTTAGAGAAAGGTAGTGGTAATCGTGACCATCCCATTACCCCACGTCATGAAGGAAGGGCTGCGTGCGAGTCTAAGTGGGCAGTTTCCTCGTTTCACTTATACCTACAAGCCAACCTCCCATCAAGGGCAGTTGGAGAAGACAAGGATGTCCGCTTAGCTTTGGCACTCAAACCTGACCGGTGGCACATAGAAGCACGGACTCGCGAGGAGGAAGTCGTTAGACGATCCTACACCAGAAGACTAGGTCGGCGGTATTGATGTGTGAAGCACGCACTGGTTCCTCACCGTTGGCTTGCTTCACGACGGTGGCGGAAGTGCTGGGAACTGGCGCTCACGCGTGAGGACGAAGATGCGAATGTGTTGTTTGTTGAGAGAGAGAGATCACACCAGTCACGAACAGAAGTGGAGCACGACCGATTCCTTGCCAGATGAGAGTCATGCGGTGATGTCTTCACAAGATGGAGGTGTAGGTTCGTCACGCAGGAGCCGAAGCTCTGTGCAAACCACAAGCTGGGTGAAGGCCAGATCAGGTAGATCGGAAGACCAAGGAGGAGATAGAGACCACCAGTGTAGCTTCTGACTCAACGAGTGCCATGTCGATGTGCGGAGGCACCTTGGACAGGTCGTAGAGAAAGTTAGAAGGTGGCAAAGAAAGGACGCTGGGGATGCTAGATCCCAGCGGCGGTGGTGATGCGTCGGGCGAGGAGGAGGCCGCATCCTACTCGCCTGCTTGCTCGCTAGCGATTTCAAACACGACAGTGCTGAGCACACTCTCGCGTGAAGGGCTGTACACGACGCCTATCCCAAGAATGGAAGGCAAGGAGGAGAAAGAGACTCGACAGCTGATCGCTCGTCAGAGGCTGGATCCTAGGCGGCGGCGACACTTGTTCACGGAAGAACATAGCCGTGAACCTAGTCGCGTGAGAAGGAAAGAAAGACGAACCGGTGTAGTGGCCAATACAAACCCAGTTCCAAACCAGGCGTGAGCCGGCTGGGTTGAATCTAAACTAGGCAGCCAGACCAAGCAAACCGCGGCCTTCTTTGGGCTACGTGACAACTACTGATTGGCCACAAAAAGGTAAATTACCTCAAATCATCCAGTTCTTAGATAAATCGTATAAAATAGACCATTTATCAGAAAAATACAAATAAGGTACCAAAATTCTCAAAAAAATGTGTAGAACATTATAGAAGCATAATATTAGACTTTTGATGCACAAATATTAGTGATATCATGTAAGATGTGAAATAATCTTTTCATGCCTAATAAATAATAAACGAAGACCCAAAATTATGAGAATATGTCAGTAAGTCCATAACCATGTTTATAATGCATATGATGTCAGATATGGCCATGTTGATGCTCGAAATTATGTAATTTACTTAGAATGGCTATCTCGGGCTAATAACCCTAAATAAAATGTTATAAATGCATACATGCTCAATAAATGATGAAATTTATAGAGTAAGATCATATCAGTATCTGAAACCTCAAATTTAAGTATGAGATCACGATTATTTGGATAACAAATTAATATTTATTTTGTACAGTGGCTAAAGTAGCCGAACAATACAGATTGCAGGTATTATGTGATGAAGTATATGAAAGACATCTTTGATATGAGAAATAGAAATATTCCTGAATGTGTAAGATAATTAAAATTATATTCTTTTAGTTTGTTCAAATTTGTAAATAAATTGAAAAACTCACAATATGTTGATATATTTGTCATATGATTGCAGTATTATTCGAAGTAAATTGGTTGTTGCTTCAACCAAGAAGAAATCGATGAGGTACGAAACGAGTGGGCGACATGTGTTCTTGAGCACACATAAGATTATGTGACATGTGGGGGAGACATTTGTTCTTTAGCATAGACCAATGTGTGAAACTTTTTTAGTTAGTTTTCAATTCGATTCTAGAGTGGATACTCAGTACTTTGTATTATTGAATCATTGTATGGATAATTTAATATTAATTAAATTTAGTACGAGTTTCTTTCAAGGTTTGATGGAAATTTTGTTCAACTATGTGTTTGTTTGTGAAATGAAAAGTATAATTGCATATTTATTATAATTTATTAATAATATGGTTAATTTGATCAATACAATTGGTTTGATATCTGACCTGTCAAACTCTAATCAAAGACAACAGTTAATGATATGTTGTAAAATGTATGATTCTACAACAAACAACACATGTTGTGTTATCCACACCTATTCCAACATGTTTGTCAGGAAAAAAATACACCTATTACAACAGGTGTTTCTCGTAAACTACAACATGCATAACTTGTTGTATAAATTGTGTATATTACAACAGACACACACCATGTTGTCTAAACAATCCTATTACAACGGTTAAATGTATGGAAAGACAACATACTCCAAATGTTGTATAAACATGTATATTACAACAGGTGCACTGCATATTGTAATATACCTACCTATTACAACGGGTGTGTTTAGTGAAAGACAACATGCTTCGACTGTTGTATAATATATATTACAACGGGCGAACCGCATGTTGTAAAAAATACCCCTATTACAACGGGTGTGTTTAGTGAAAGAAAACGTCGTTCAACTGTTGTATAATATATATTACAATAGGTGCACCACATGTTGTGTAAAATACCCATATTACAATAGGTCATTCCTTAAAAGACAACATGTTTCAACTGTTATATAAAATACATATATTACAACATGCGATCACATGTTTTGTAAAGCACCCCCCCATAAGACCACACGATCTAATACAACAGTTAACACCTGTTGTAAATTGAGCAAAGGAACTGTTGTAAAAAGCATTTTCTGTAGCAGTGGCACTAATGGGGGACTTCAACTCAGTTCATATAGAATCTAAATGCATGGGACACTCACTTCCTACCAACAAATAATTGTCCAAATTCAACCAAGCTGTCACCAGTGCTTCCCTCTTTGAAAACAATACAAAAGGCCCACATCTAGCGTGGAAAAATCATCAAGAAGGAAACAAGCACACAAAGTAAAAGATTGACATAGTCCTACATAATCAAGATTTTCATGACGTCTTTCCTAATTTCTAGGTACAGGCTACATGGTTCTATTTTCATAGACCACTCCATCACTATGCTACATCTTTATGTAGAACCACCCAAGACTAGAGCACCCTTTCGATTCTTAAACCACTTGAAGAATATGCTAGGGTTTAAAGATATTGTCCAAGATGTGTGGCACCTTCAGGTGGATGGCACACCTATGTATATGCTCTGCAAAAAACTCCAATATGTGAAACAAAACCTCAAGAGGTGGATCCTAGAAACACTCTATGAAGAGACCTCAAGGACAATGAAAAAAAAGCAAAGCCAAGGCCATATGTACCAAAGAGGAGTCAAACCTTAATCCCCATCATGATACACTCTTTGAAGTAGATAAAGATGCAATTAGGAGATCAAAGGAAGATGCACTTGCAGAAGAGTCCCTCCTCAAACTAAAGTCAAGTGTCTTCTGTCTCAAAGAGAGGGACCGGAACTCAAAATTCTTCTATGCATCCCTTAAAACAAGAATAGCCCAAAATATAATCAGAAGCATTAAACACCAAGGTGTTGTTACCAAAGATAAAGATACCATCCAAAAAGGCTTTATGGATCACTACAACAATCTGTTCAACCAAGACAAAGAAAAAGATAACAGAGTTAAACCAACTTTTCTCAACTTGCCAAAGCTCACAACCGAACACCTAACAATCCTCAATGAGCCCATCACCAAGAAAGATATTGAAGATGTCATCCAAGAAGCTGATGGGCAGAAGGAACCATGGCCTGATGGCTTCAATGCCACCTGCTATAAAGAATGTGGGGAAATCATAGGCGATGTATTACTATGGAAATCATTGATTTCTTTAAAAAAGGTAGAATTCTAAGAGAAGTAAACCAGACCTTCCTCACTCTCATTCACAAGAATTTGAAACCTAACATGGTTATAGATTGACACCTGATCTCTCTCTACAACTTGTGTTACAAAATCATAACCAAGATAATGACAAAGAAGCTGGTAATTGTGCTACTAGAGATCATCTCATTGAATCAATTATCTTTCATCAAAGGTAGAATAATAATTGAAGTCATTCTCCTTGCAAACAATATCATAATCAACTATAACAAGAACAAAAACCATCCAAGCATGTGCATAAAAGTAGACCTCTCAAAAGTGTATGTCACGATCAATAGAGGACACGTTCTTAATGTGATGACTCAAATGAACTTCCCACCACAATGGGTAAAGGAAAGTTTGAACAAAACATTTTTCTAAATCCTCTTCAATGGTGAGCCCACTCCCATTTTTCAAGCTACAAATGACATTCGACAATTGATGCGATGATTTTGAGTCGCATTTATAGACTTGTTTTACTTGCGTTTTATGTGTTTATTGGTCACTTTGCTGGTTAATATTTCATAATTCACTTACTTTAGTCTATGATCCTTCTCAGTGTCAAATCTCTCTTATTTTATCGTTTTGAGCATAAATGATTATAATTATAGTTTTTATCTCGGTTGATGTGGTTTTGTTTTGCAATTTTAGGAAAAACACATATTTGTAGCTGTCGATACCATCGACAACAATCGATACTATCGACACAGCCACAGGAAGGCAGCCACAAGGAGCAGCGCAGAGTCGATACCATCGACTGGGAAGTCGATGGTAGTGACTTACCATCAGGTTGCCAGCGACCAGCCAGTCGATAATATCGACCCCAAAGTCGATACTATCGACAAGTGTAGCTTCAGCGACAGAACAGGGATAAAACCAATGCCTATAGGTGTCGATACCATCGACTTTTGTCGATGGTATCGAGCCAGCAGTAGGCGCAACGACAGAAAAGAAAGAAGGTCTGCCGATATCGTGAGGGGTCGATACCATCGACCTGCGTCGATGGTATCGACGCCGTCAGATTTAAGTTTGTTTCAAATTGACCCAAATCCGACGGCTGTGATATTTTTGTGACCTAACTCGGTGATTATACCTAATGACGGTGGCCAAGAGCAGGGAATCACGTCATTAGCCGCTGCACACGTCCCGAGAAGGTGTGGAGAGAAGAACGGAGCCCAGAAGCATGCTCCAGCCATTCCGGAAGCCGAAGAAGACGTTTTCCACCACCGAAAGGCTGTAGATCGCGCATTCTAAGCCGAGGAATGCTTGGATATTCTCCATTCAGGGGTTTCACTACTTATTCACATTTTTCTCCATGTTTCCCCTTTCTTCACCCATGTCTTACTCTGAGATGAACATGCAGGGCAAATCCCCTTTATCTTTAGGACTGGGAGTAGCCCGGGGAAGCATTGTATGACATTTTTATCATAGTAATTCATAATTTATCTCTTAAATCCGTGGTATGATTTCGTTTTCTCAATTATATTGTTATGCTTGATCACCATAATGATAATCTAATGCCTTTAATTACTTTGAAAGAAGAATTAACGGTTGAAAAGAGACGAAATTCACATTAATTAATAAATCTCTTGAACAAGGTGATGTACAGTTAAAGGTGGAAACCCAGAGGTCGATTCTAATGCACCTTGTTTAGGGTATAGGTTACTACGACGGTGGAACCGACCTAGACATAGGTAGTGAATTGTAACATGACAGTGGACAGTTCTGACTACAAGCCACTACCCGGATTGAGAGATGAATCTGATTAGCTATGTGGAAATTCATACAATGAAAACCCGCGGTGAAACCACAATCCTAAAGATCTCCATTTGAATTGATTAAATTAAACACTTGATCGATTGCTTTGTTTTCTTTTATTTTCTTTTGTTTCACAGCAACTCTCATAACCTTTTTATTGGTCTAGCTGATTGCGAGTAGTTAGTAGTAGTCTACCGATAATTCAGTGTCCCTGAGTTCGACTCGGGCCTCACAAGGGCCTATACTACATTGACGTGTGCACTTGCGTTATACGCACGATAAAATCGTATCAAGTTTTTGGCGCCGTTGCCGGGGACACGACAAATTGTCGGCACTACAAGTGCTGCAAGCGGCCACTCTAGGCCACATTTTTTTATTTTACTATTTTATATCATTTTCAAAATTCATCGTTTATCTTTCACATTTAGAAATCGTCTAGCACAGTACTGAACCTAAATCATTATTTTTAGGTACTAGTGCATGGTGAGGATGCGTAGCACATACTACACACAGCCTATACCAGAGGTTCCACCACTGGGATCAGACGAGGGGGAAAACAACATTTAAGACCAACTTGAAGATATAGATTCTGATTCTGAACCAGAAGCGATGGAAGAAGAACAGACGATATGGGAGAAGATAAAGGCGTCTTCTACGTCCGCATCAAAGGGGCCGATTAAGAAACAGGCAGTCAACATTCTGACTTATAAGATTGATCTTGCATTAATAAATTTGGTCAAATCAAATGCATTTCACGGTCTTAAAAATGATGATCCGGTGACTCATATAAGCCAGTTCGTGGAGAACTGTGATATGATCAAGATAGATAGGTTTCCACAGGAGACATTGTACTTGAAGCTGTTCCCCAGCTCTTTGGCGGGAAATGCGTGAGAATGGCTGCATAATCTTGATGATGAGTATGTGGAATCGTGGGATCACATGGTTGATGTATTTTTCGAGAGGTTTTTTCCGCCTGAGAAGACCAACGATCTTGTACAAAAGATACACAACTTCAGTCAGAAAGCAGGAGAAACATATTCTAAAACTTGGGAGCATTTTTAGATAATGATGAGGAGGTGCCCACATCATGGGCTTGACAAGGAAAAATAGGTTAAGATTTTCTATTTTGCTCTTTCTGAGCATGATAGAAGTAATCTGGATTCAGCAGGCTCGGGGTTTTTCCTAAACAACACATGCACAAGGTGTTGGGAAATTATGAAAAATATGGCAAAGAAGCAATCTTGGGGTGATAGGGATGCACTAGAGTAAGTTAAAGTTGTAGGTGAGTCCAGGGCCATCAAGGAGTTGAATGACAAATTAGATCTCATAGCTAAGAAGCTTGTGGAGAAAGAGGAAGAATCCGAGGAGGAAGCCCAGGTCAAATTTATGCAACAATAGGGCTATAGAAATAATGATTATGCTTGGAGGAAGGATAGGAAATTCTAATGGAAAGATCCGAACAACTTCCTACAAGATCCAGATGCAAAGCTACAATCAACGACAAAGGATAAAAGCACCGCATTGCTTAGTCAAGTGGTGCAACAAAATCAAGAGATGATGAGTATGTTCAGTAAACAGTTGCAGTCCCAAGGTGAGATTCTGACTAAATTTGGGCAGACATTGCAAAGTCATGGAGCCCAGATGAGGACACTAGAGGCAAAGGTGACTCAAATCGCCAATGAAGTGGCGTCCATGAAGCATACAAATCAACAAAGACAGGCTAGAAATGCAGAGGTTGCTCAAGCACATCATCAAGTGAAGTACATATCAGTGATTAAGGAGGCAGATTCCCCGGTGGTGGAGGTCCAGGAAAAAGGCAAAATGATGTTTGATACGGAGGCTACACCGAGAATACTGTATCCTTGCAGTTTTTATGGACTACCTGGTGGATATTTCCCATTCAAAAAATCTCACCAAGAACCCATCACGACCGTGCCCACACCTAAGGAAAAGGAGCAGGTGAAGGCCATACTTCATGGTGAGGCTACAACCACGGCGAAAGATGAGCAGCCACAAGTTACACCAGTTGTAAATGATGTGCAAAAGCCTACGCCAGATTATGACATTGAAGCAAGCTTAGGGGAGGAGACACCGAAAAGCCCATATGTGCCACTCATAAGCATCTAAAGGAGGCAGTTGTGTCTGCTCTGGGTAGTCCGTGGCTGAAGAAAGAGCATAGGCATTATAGGAAGTTCTTGGAGATGTTCAGGAAGCTCCATATTAATATTCTGTTAGTGGAAATGATAGAGCAGATTCCAGCATACAGGAGGTTTATCAAGGATATCATCACCAAGAAAAGGCGGATAAAAGACACAGATGTTTGCCGGGTGAATGAAGTGGTGAGCTCAATTATCCATGGGAGTTTGCCACAGAAAAGGAAAGATCAAGGAAGTTTCTACATCCCATGTTCCATAGGCGGCCAGCATTTTCCACAGGAACAATGCGATTCAGGCGCTAGCATTAATCTTATGCCGTTATCCACGTTCCAAAATCCTTGTTTGAAGGAACTAAAGAAATCTGCTATTACTATTGAGTTGGCAGATGGGTCCATTGTGAAGCCATACAGAGTGTGTGAGGATGTACTTGTCAAAGTTGACAGGTTTATCTTTCCGGTGGATTTCATTGTCATGGACATGCCACAGCTTAAAGGTTGTGAGATGCTATTGGGTAGGCCGTTTCAAGCGACGGGTGATGTTATCACAACTATTGGGAGAGGTACCTTGACATTAGGGATTGGCTAGGATAGAGTTGAGCTCAAACTACCGAGTGATCCCCTAGGACCACTCTCCGAAGCTCCAAGCTGATGAATTCAATGATTTCGTCTAGCCTACGACATTAAATAAGGGCACTTTTTGGGAGGCAACCCAACCATTGGTAGTTTCATTTAGTTTCTTTCACTTTTGTAAATTATTTTGATTTTATTTCGTTTTTAGTGTAAAAATGATACCTTGATCGTTTATTCAGTGTGCAGGCCTGAGGCAGGGTCAATACCATCGACCCTTGTGTCAATGGTATCGACAAGGGTATAGTCAGACGTCTGCAGAAATTTTTCTGAGTCGATACCATCGACGGCCACGTCGATGGTATCGACCTACCATCAGTAGCGCTAAAGAAATCGCCAGAACAGGGTCGATAGTATCGACATGGCTGTCGATACTTGCGAGATCCCTGAAGATATTCAGACGAAATTTGTCTCAGTGAAGTCAATACCATCGACGGGCGCGTCGATGGTATCGACCCAGTTACAGGAAGAAAGCAACGGCCGGGCCTCGCGAGGGAGTTTTACCTAAGAAGAGTCGATACTATCGACTTGCGTCGATGGTATCGACGTGACATGTCACCGATCCACGAGAGGGAATCAACGACGATCGCTACGTCAAGAGAGTCGATCCGTGGGATGGGTCGATACCATCGACTTGCGTCGATGGTATCGACGCGTCATCGATCTAGGCCCCCATATCAGGCTATCAATAGTCATCGATACTAGAGGAAGACCGGATTGTGCTACAGGTGTCGATACCATCGACCCACGTCAATGGTATCGACGGGTGCACAGCAGCGACGACCACAGTTATAAAAGGGAGGGATGGTTGTCATATGACGTCACACCTTCAGAGCCTTTGCCCCCCTACTTGTGCTTTGCGCTGTGCTGTGCGACCGAAGGCCTGCCATGAGCATCCAAGGAGCGCGATCTTCACTGAGTCTTCACCGAGCAGAGATTGTCTTCTCCAAGATTGTCTTCACCGAGCTCCATCTTCTGTTCCTCTTTCTCGGCAACAATGGTGCGTACAGCCAGTGCATCTTCTTCACATGCGGATCCGATGGAGATCCCAACCTTCATTCCTCCACCACCCGCGTCAATTCCTCGAATGAGCATTGGTCACCCTTCCGCGGAGATCCGGAAGGTCTACGAGGAGCTTTTGAAGAGAAAGATTGACCCCACGCGCTACGTCGATCGGACGATGGTCCGCGACCTGGGGTTCAATGACAATCTCGCCTAAGTCTTGAAGGGGCAGGAGAGACACACAACCAGGAGGCCTGACAAGCTGGAGTTCCACGCCGACGGCTAGCCATTCTTCGGAGAGTGGCCGACTTACAAGGAACTCGTGGAGGAATTCATGGCATCATTGGACATCAATGTGATGCCCAATGAATTGATCGCCACCGACAAAGAGTGGAAGAAAGGGCGGGTGTCGTTCAGACTCTTCAACAACAACTACACCATTACCCTCTCCCAGTTCAACTCGGTGTACAACTGGTATCATGACCCTTACCAGCACTGGAGGCCAGACAACATGACAGACTACAACGACATCTTCGCTCAACTTGTGACTGTACCTCCGGGCAAATCCGTCAGCTACCACAACGCTGCAGTAGCGGACTTCAAACATCCGTTTGTGCAGATTCTGCACCACATGCTCTGCACCACGCTATTTGCTCGCGGCGACTTGTCTCTTAGCAAATTCCTAGAGGCGGATTTGTTTTTCCTATACAAACTGCTGAAGCGAGAGGAGTGCAATTGGGGCGCATTCTTCTTTACGTGTGTGTTGGCCGTGAAAAGGAGTACGAGGAAAGCTCCTATCCATTTTGGAGGTGTAATCACACCATTGGCCATCTATCTTGGGTTGGATCTCTCCCATCTTACTCCCCTTTCCAGCATGAATAAGGTCAACCTATAGCATTTGCACCGCTCCAACCTCCTCCTGCTCCGTGATGGTTTGGCATATGCACATTGCCATGTTAATCATGAATATCAAGAGTGTTCTCTTCCAGACCCCGTCTTCAACATTGAGGGCGCTCAACATTTCAGGTGGCCCATCCTAGCCATTGTTGACTCGGATGAAGACGACGACAATGACGACAATGATAATGATGGCGACGAGCATGAAGAGGAAGAGGAGGCTTTCACTCCTCTTTGGGCACGAGTAGCACCCCGGAAGCGTCCCCGCATGCACCCGGGTGCCTCATCTTCTTCACATCCTCCGCCACCTCAACCCTATCATCAAGGAGAGGATGCCTACTCCATGCAAGGGATGTACTCAATGCTGCAGGAGATTCATCAGACCCAGCAGCAACATACAACTTCATACGCCGATATTTAGGATACAACGAACTGGCTGTTAGATAACCAGAGGGCTATTTTCGAGAATGAGCGCCTCCTCCTCAACAACCAACAAAACATCCACGACAGGTTGCACAGGATGGAGATACAACAGCAGCCCTTCTATGATAATTACTGGAGCCAAAATTATTTTGGGGGGTATCCACAACCTCCACCAATTCCCCAGTACGATCCGAGCTTCCAGGGGCAGTACCCATCTTGGGACCCCACGGCTCCGCAGTACCCGCCTCCACCTGCTGAATGATCGATATCGCTGTTCCACCTTTTAAGATTGTTTTTGACTATGAGGCCATAGTCGAATTCAAGCTTAGGGGGGAGTTGGAACAATTTCTATCCTTTATTTTTCCTAGTTTTAGTTTTTATTGCTTTGTCTTTTGTCATTTATTTCTGTGAGTTATCTAGTGTAATTGTGGATGTCTAAAGTCATGTGTCATCTCGTTGCTTGTACATGGGAATCAGGGGCATATTTAAATTTTTTTTAGTGTTTTTGCAAGCTTGTGTTGTTTAACTTTGAGCACATAAGGAAATAATTGGGTTTGTCAACTCTAAAATAGGAAATCACAATTGTACTTTCCTTTGATTCATGAAAAGTGGACGGAACTGGTTGTTTGAGCCTAAACTGACCAAATGATAATGAGACCTTAATTTGAAATTAGAGAGAGAAACCTCTTAATTACTACACAGGTCAGTAAGGAGGGACACATAATATTTTCCAAAGGTTTAGTCAATTAATCTTGTGATCTATCCACCCCATTGTTTTCATACTCCACCATAAGAATTGGAAGTACATTACAGTTTTCATCTCTTTGATTGCATCCCATGTAGATAGGTCTTGCGTTGCAACTATTTTCACATTTTTTTTGCATTAAAAAAATATATGATTAGTTTCACATGCACATTATCCTTAGGTGCGTGTCATTTAGTTGCATAACTATCATTTTGTAGCTGCATTTACATTTTTTGTGCATATATTACATCATGCATCTTATGTCTTCGGAAACATAAAAGGTGATGAACTTGTTCCATACCTTCTGAATGCTTCAAATGTATAAGTTATGTAGCAATAAGTGAGTCCGACAAATAATTCATTGTCAACTACGAAAATAAGGGTTTAAAAAAAAGATTTGAAAAAAAATTGAAAAACTAAAGAAAGAAAGAAAATATTGAGAAGTAAGTAGGAATGAGAAGGAGAAAGGGACCTGTTCTCACTTGCATACTAAGAAGAATAAGCACATGGTGTAGTTTCTTAGATATTCCATCTCACCTTAAGACGGAATGATAGTGTATGCATCATTCCACCCAAATTTAGGCATTAGGGCATTTTCATTTGCATATGCATCATTTAGGTCATTATGGTTTTTGTGCATTTTAAAACCGTATAATGCTTCCATTTCTTCCACAAGCCACCCATTCCATCCACCCGTTGCTCGAATTGGTAGGCCACCGTGATTTTCTCCTCACATGTTAATACCAGGACAACTGCTTCCATGAATATGGTAGTTAGGGCGAGCAACGTAGATAGGAGATCACAAGATACACTGAGTCTGGACTGGAGGATTTTATTATGTTAACTGCCTTATGTGATAGTGTTCATCAATTTTGAGGTAGATATCTTTTACGGATGATTATTGTCGCCTTTAGGGTAATTATCATTCTGTGGTTAGTGAGGGCCAGAATGTGAATGTCTGGCGGGGATCATATGGCGCAGTCTGTTGTGATAATCTATTCTTTAGTTGACCCTCGCAATTGTATTCTAGAGTTTAGTTGCTCGAGGACAAGAAATGCTCAAGCTTAGGGGAGTTTGATGCGATGATTTTGAGTCACATTTATAGACTTGTTTTACTTGCGTTTTATGTGTTTATTGGTCACTTTGGTGGTTAATATTGCATAATTCACTTACTTTAGTCTATGATCCTTCTCAGTTTCAAATCTCTCTTATTTTATCATTTTGAGCATAAATGATTATAATTATAGTTTTTATCTAGGCTGATGTGGTTTTGTTTTGCAATTTCAGGAAAAACACATATCTCCAGCTGTCGATACCATCGACATCAGTCAATACTATCGACACAACCACAGGAAGGTAGCCACAAGGAGCAGCGCAGAGTCGATACCATCGACTGGGAAGTCGATGGTAGCGACTTACCATCAGGTTGCCAGCAACCAGCCAGTCGATACTATCGACCCCAAAGTCGATACTATCAACACGTGTAGCTTCAGTGACGGAACAGGGATAAAACCGACGCCTAAGGGTGTCGATACCATCGACTTGTGTCGATGGTATCGAGCCAGTAGTAGGCACAACAACAGAAAAGATAGAAGGTCTGCCGATATCGCGAGGGGTCGATATCATCGACTCGTGTCGATGGTATTGACGCCATCAGATTAAAATTTGTTTCAGATC
This sequence comes from Alisma plantago-aquatica, assembly GCA_963693085.1. Lineage (NCBI taxonomy): Eukaryota > Viridiplantae > Streptophyta > Magnoliopsida > Alismatales > Alismataceae > Alisma > Alisma plantago-aquatica. The sequence goes on from OY856409.1 coordinate 167,226,326, forward strand.
GACCCAAATCCGACGACTGTGATATTTTTGTGACATAACTCGGTGATTATACCTAATGACGGCGGCCAAGAGCAAGGAATCACGTCATTAGCCACTGCACACATCCCGAGAAGGTGTGGAGAGAAGAACGGAGCCCAGAAGCACGCCCCAGCCATTCCAGAAGCCGAAGAAGACATTTTCCACCGCCAAAAGGCTGTAGATCGCGCATTCTACGCCAAGGAGCGCTTGGATCTTCTCCGTTCATGGGTTTCACTACTTATTCACATTTTTCTCCATGTTTCCCCTTTCTTCACGCATGTCTTGCTCTGAGATGAACATGCATGGCTAATCCCCTTTATCTTTAGGACCAGGAGTAGCCCGGGGAAGCATTGTATGGCGTTTTTATCATAGTAATTCATAATTTGTCTCTTAAATCCGTGGTATGATTTCATTTCTCAATTATATTGTTATGATTGATCACCATAATGATAATCTATTTCCTTTAATTACTTTGAAAGAAGAATTAACGGTTGAAAAGAGATAAAATTCACATTAATTAACAAATCCCTTGAACAAGGTGATGTACGGTTAATGGTGGAAACCCAGAGGTCGATTCTAATGCACCTAGTTTAGGGTATAGGTTACTACGACGGTGGAACCGACTTACCACATAGGTAGTGAATTGTACCATGACAGTGGACAATCTTGACTACAGGCCACTACCCGGATTGAGAGATGAATCTGATTAGCTATGTGGAAATTCATACAATGAAAACCCGCGGTGAAACCACAATCCTAAAGATCTCCATTTGAATTGATTAAATTAAACACTTAATCGATTGATTTGTTTTATTTTATTTTATTTTGTTTCACAACAACTCTCATAACCTTTTTATTGGTCTAGCTGATTGCGAGTAGTTAGTAGTAGTCTACCGATAATTCAGTGTCCCTGAGTTCAACTCGGGCCTCACAAGGGCCAATACTACATTGACGTGTGCACTTGCGTTATACGCACGGTAAAATCGTGTCAACAATGTGATCTAATTTCCCACTACCTCTTCATCATTGGCATGAAAGCCCTGTCATCGATGTTCAAAGAAGCAGAAGATAGTGAAATAATCTTACCACCTACTGCTGACAACTGTAAGGTCTGTCATATCATCTCTGTGGGTGACTACTCATCTTCTCCAAGGTCAATGAAAAAAATGCAGCTACCATTAGTGACATACTCCAGAATTTTGGGGAATTCTTAGGTATCAATCTAAATCCAATGAAGAGCCACATCTATTTGAACAAAGGAATGAACCCAAGCTTGATATCTTCTATTGGCATTCAAGTAAAACATCTTCCCTCAGGTTACCTTAGTCTACCTTTGTTCTCTACAAGGCTAACTAGGAAACACTGCATCCTTCTTATTGATAAAATCAAATCTAAGTTTGATCAATGGAAAATGCAGATGCTTTTAATGGTAGAAAGAACTGATCTAATTATATCCACTCTCTCATCATAGCAGCTGTTCTGATCAGCGATGTTCCCTCTCCCAACAGGGGTCATTGATGAAATTAAGAAAATCTTCTGAGACTTTCTTTGGGGAGACAAAAAAACCAAAAAGATGTACACACTGTCTCATGTGAGGATATCTATAATCCCAATAAAGAAGGTGGATTTGGGATCTGAAAACTAGAAGACTGGTCTAAAGTTGGTCTTCTAAAAGACCTCTGGGATATATACCATAGAAAGGAATCGTTGTGGGTTTGATAGATTCATAACAAATACCTACAAATAGAATCAATTAGGTCATTCCATATCCATGAACACTACCCATGGATTTGGAAACTACTCGTCAATCTAAGGAACACGATTAGGAAACATGTTACTTGCAACTACCTAAAATGGGGAATCTATTTTTATCTGGCTAGATCCTATCTTCAAAGAAGGTACATACCTAGAAGTCTTGGTTGGCAGTAGTGTTATACTGAGACCGGTGTTCAAAAATATGCCAAATTGGCTAACTCAATATAGAAGGAGAATGGTGCCTCCCAATGAAATCAAGAATTAGTCAAGTTAATGAACTCTTTGAGAAGCTCCCTCCACCCACAATAGAAAAGGACTCCTTCCTTTTCAAAGGCAATATGATCTAGTCCCTGAACGATGCTTGAGACGTGATCTAATTCAACAATTCTGAACTTCAATGGGGTGTGTGGTTTTGGGTAAATACTACCTCAAGAAGACTACAAGTCAACATCTGGATGGTTTTGAATAATAAGCTTCTGATTGAAGACAAGATCCAAAAGAGGGGAATCAACCTGGCCTCACAGTGCTCCCTTTGCAACAACAATTCTTTTTTTTTTGGGATATGCCAGTAAAACTGACTACATGCCACCGGGGCTAACGACAGGAGAAGAGAAGGTTTCTATGTCCTTTAGATACAAGGATAGTAAGAAATCTAGACATTCGACCCAACATCCATCCCGAACAGGTTGTTTTAGATGTCTCTTGGCAAGTTGATTTGCAAGTTTGTTCTGGTCTCACTGTTTGTAGATGATTTCTGAAGAGCATTGCTCGAGGGCGTCCTTGATAGCCTGTATTTGAAGTCTATATTTAAGAGGAGTTTGTTTCTTTCCTTTGATCCAGTGAAGGGCATTACTTGAATCGGTAACCATAGTGCACTAAGAAAGGTTCCTAAGTTTGGCGCAGCGGAGACCATCCAAGATGGCTCTTAGCTCCCCGTCCATCGGATCAGATCCTTGATACTTAGTGGCCCACCCCGATATCCAATGTCCCGAGGTGTTCCGCAGAACGAAGCTCGTAGCCTTGGTGTTGTGCTTTGAGTCTACTGTAGTGTCCACCTAAATGATAGCAGACAGGTTGCTCGCTTCCAAGGAGGAAGCGAACGGCGAGATCAATGAACATTTCTCATGAGGCGAGCTGCAGAAAGCTGCCTTTGCACTGGCGACACTCACCCTGGAGTTTAACACAAGAATTGCCGGAGGTGTTCTTTTGCCTTCAAAGATTGTTTGATTTCGGGCTCTCCAGAGCCACCAGCATGTCATGGCAAAGAGGACCTTCCAATCTTCCATCTGAAAGGAGTTGGTGAGGTTGTATTCCATCCACTCCACTGTAGATTGCTGCTGGAAAAAGGATGTGGCTGCGGTAGGAAGCACTTGTTGCCAAGTTTGCAGTGCGTCCGAGCAGTCCCTTAGAGCATGGAGCACCGTTTCCTCATGGTGTTGACATCTTGGACTGCCCATATCTTCTGTCATCCTCCGTCGAAGCCGCATGGAATTCGTGAGGAGACAGTTATGAAAATTGAGCCACCCGGTTGTTTTCATGCGCTGCTGAATGGGGAGTTTCCACAAATCAGATAGACATTTAGAATGTTCCTGGCTCTGTGCGTCCATCATGCCGCTATATGCCGAGCAGGTCGTGAACTCTCCATCAAAAGTAAGTAACCAAACCCTACCGTCTTCGCCGAGGTCCAGCCTGGGCGTGGGCATGCTGACGATGTCTGTTACAGAATCTGTGGTGAACTAGGATTGGAGGAAGTCCCTGTCCCAGTTCCCGTCATCTAAGACCAGGCTGGAAACCTGTAGGTCTTTTAGATCTTCAGGTATTTGTAACCCCGGTAGCAGCTTTGGGGTTAACCCTTCACCAACCCACGCGTCTTCCCACACGTTTGTGTGTAGCCCAGAAAGAGGGGTCATCCTTGAGTGCGCCCAAACAAAGGGGAGCACAGAAGTAATACTCCGCCAAGTATGCGAGCTGGAGGAAGGAATGATGCAATTGTTGGGGTATTTGGCCCGCATTAGGCTCACCCATGGAACCTCCCTTTTCCGAACAAAATCCCAGGCTAACTTCATAATAAGCGCTGAGTTGAGGAGACAGACTCTTTTGATACCCAATCCCCCTTGTGAATGTGGCTTGCTGGTTTGTTTCCATGCGACCAGATTGGTTCCCTTATTTGTAGAGGTACCAGTCCAGAGGAAATTCTGTGTCAGCTGCTCTATGCGATCAGTGACCGAGAAAGGAAGTTGGGCCATCTGCATTGTGTAGAAAGGTAGCGAGAGAAAGATAGAGTTAGCCAAAGTAACTCATCCTGCCAGAGATAAATATCTGTTCTGCCAATTCGACACCTGACGATGAAGCTTATCAACTAAATGTTGGAAATGAGCTTTTCTCTTGCGCTTGTGGATGATTGGAATACCAAGATGGTGGCCCAGGTCCTCAGTTTCCTGGATTCCTAGCTTGCAACTCACCTTTGATCTTATGGTCCTAGGGGTATTGCGAGAGAAAAAGACGGAGGACTTTTCATGGGACAAGAACTGCCCTGAAGCTCTGCTGAACTTCTTCAGGCATCTATTGATTGTCCTTGCTTGACAGACCGAAGCTTCCCCGAATAAGATGATATCATCTGCAAAGCTAACATGAGAGAAATGAAGTTTTTGTTTAGATAGTATCAACAGGTTCCAGGATCCTTTTGAGATTTCAAAATTGATGAGTTGGCTAAATCTGTCTATGCACAAAACAAAAATGTAAGGCGAGAGAGGATCCCCTTGCTTGACTCCACAGGAGGGTTTAAAGGAGCCTATCATCTCCCCATTCCAAAGAACCGAAGTATTGCCCGATCTGATGAGATTCATAATCACGTTGATGATGTTTCTAGGAATCGATGTTCTGCAAAGAGTGTCTTCAATAAAAGGCCAATTGAGTTTGTCGAAAGCTTTCATCAAGTCTAGCTTGATTGCCATGGTGTGCTTCCTGAACTGAGTCCGTTCCATGGAGTGAACGATCTCTTGAACAAGGACAATGTTATCGCCTATTCTCCTACTAGGTATGAAACTTGATTGGAAAGGAGAGACCCAATCATTCATATATGGCTTAATTCTGGAAGCAATCACCTTTGATATGAGCTTAGTACAGACATTGTTTAGTGAAATTGGCCTGAGGTGTGAGCAAGTCTCCGGTGCATTCACCTTGGGGATGAGCACTAGGGTGGAGTCTGCGTATCCCTGTACGAGAGAAGGATTAGTGAAGATTCTAGTAATAAAGTCACATACCTAATTTTGGAGAAGCGCCCAGTTCCGTTGTAAGAAGAAAGCATCTACTCTGTCAGGTCCAGGTGCCTTGAAAGGCGCCATGGCATGAAAGTTGGCCCAGATCTCGTCTGGCACTGGCAGCCGTCCAAGGTGATGTATGTCATCAGCGTTCAGAGTGGGAAAGTCGCCGATGAAACGTCTGCTCGCATGTAGGCGCGCTGTAGGATTGGGGTCCTGGTAGACATTTGAGAAGAAGGAGATGACAAGGTTCTTAAGCTGATTCGCATCCTCCACCCATCGACTGTTATCCTTAAGTTTCACTATTTTGTTAGCATGTCTTCTAGCTTTGACCATTGAATGGAAATATCCAGTATTGCCGTCCCCCGATTTGATCCACTCGCAGTGGGCCTTTTGCCGCCACTCAAGCTCGTCTTGCCTCAGAAGATTATCAAGTTCAATTTGTAACTTAACTGTATCCCTCTCTAGAGTGTTGTCGAAGTTGAGAGTCAACTGTAACTGGTTCCATTTGATTTTGTTACTCAGTTGTTCCTTGCTTCTATGGCGATTTCGTTTTTCCTGTTGGTCCCACTTTACTGCCTTAGAAAGAAAATCAGAACTTGCCTGGTTGAATGGAATTCCAGTGTTCCAATGTGTTGAGAGGAAGCGTTTGAAGCTGGCCGTTTCCTCCCACCTTGCAGAGGTTCGCAGGATGCGGGTATGTCTCCGTTTAGTAACAGATTCTGAGATGAGGAGAGGGGCATGGTCAGAATTGGTCCTTTCAAGCACCTGGACCGGGTCGAGGTTTGGCCTTTCTAGCCAGTGTTCATTACCCATAGCATGCTCAAGACGCTCGTGTAACAACCCTCTTATGAAGGTAGTGCGTGCCCCATTGTAACCAAGGTCATGGAGTTGGCAGTGTGTCATGGCGTCGGTGAAGTCTCTACTGTTAGCTTTGTCGAAGCTATGGCTGCCAAAATTTTCATATTGGTACGTAACCACGTTAAAATCACCTACAACGATCCACGGACAGGTGATGGAGGAGGACAGACCCTTAAGGTGGTGCCAGAGGAAGCGTCTACTATTCCTGGTTGTGCCCCCATAGACGAAGGTACAAAGGAAGTGTTGATCTAATCTGCAATGAATGAATTGTTTATGGGAGGCCAGGATCTCGAGATTGACTCCTGCCTTCCATAAAACCCAAATACCACCCGCAAACCATATAGCCTCAACTCTGTGAGATTGAGGAAAACCAAGCTGCTTGACAATGGAGGTCGCTCGGGTACCACTACACCGTGTTTCATATAACCCGATGACCGAGACCTTGTATTTCCTGACGATCTCCTTAATCGAGTTCTGGGTGTCTTCGTCACAAACACCCTGAACATTCCAGCTGACAATGTTCATTAATTAACTTCTTCTAGGGTTGAGGAACCCATGGCCTGCACTTCCTTCTCGAGATCCTGGGTCAGGGACGTCTTGCCCCGTTTCCTGGTAGAGGCTCTCCCTGGGTCCCCAGCTTGTGGAACTTTGCGATTACGAAGATGGATTCCTTGTGAACCCATGGCTGGGCTTCTGTATTTGGTGTAGGTTAGGTTGGGAGGTTCATAGGAACTGACATTAAATGTAATGTTGAGGTTGGGTTGCTGCTGCTCATCCCTGCCAGCAATAACTTCATCTCCGGAGGGTGTGGCTATAGTGTGACTGGCTCTTTTCCGCGCGGTCTTGGTGGTTGTCCTGGTTGGGCCTGAAGGCGGTCTCTCTTGTGTTTGCGGTTCTTCCGGTGGTGTGTCCTCAGATGGTTTAGCCGTCTTGTTCTGCTTCTTCCGCAGGTTCCAACCAATTCCGACGACGCGCTCTGCAACTCGATCAGCGTCCAAAATTTCCACTGTATCTTTGTCTTCCTCCTGGTCTTGCAGCCCGCTGAAATGGTTGCCGCCCCGGGTGGGCTTCCGCGAAGGCCCTCCTACCACATGCTTCTTTTGCCGTCTTAGGATAGGTTGGACGTGTATGGCCTCAGAGAACCCCTCGCGACGTTGAGGGTTTTCAGGGATAAATTGGCCGGCTTCGACACTAGCACCTCTCAGGGCGTTTTCTTCTTCGATTCTTGTCTTACATTCTTTTTCGAGATGTCCCGCTTTCCCATAGGGAAGACAGATGTACGGGATATTCTTGTACTTGACTTTGTACTTGATGCCCTCTATTGTAATAAGAGGTATTAGAGGCACCTGCATATCCAGTTCGACAGCAAGCTGTGCAAAGCGACCACGACGTTGCTGGGTGGTGTTCATATCCACCTTGATCGTCTTCCCTAGGCGATCCCCGATCTCCTTTAGAAGGACTTCTTAGTATAGATGGATGGGAAGGTTGGGAATTCTAACCCAGGCCACCAGCTTAGGCGGCATTGAGAGATCTGGAAAGAAATTGGGTGTCCAACGTTGGATGGTCAGGTATGACCCGAATATGGGCCATGGCCCTCCCGCCGATGCGTTTATGTAGTCGTCTTCCGATTGCAGTTGGACCAGAAAGAAGTCGTTAGCCACATCTATTAGGTTAAAGCCGCGCACTGGCTTCCAGAGCTTAGAGATGCGTTCGCGAAGCGTCATATACCCTATCTTGCGAGAGAGTAATTTGACGATGACAGTGAATTTCCATGGACGAAGGAGATCTGCCATGGCTTCGTTCCTTACCCAGAAGGCAGGGAAACCGTTATCTGAGGAGCACTCGATCCGAAGGTAGCAGTTTGACTCCGTTGGTGTCGCCGTCAATCATAATGAAGCTGTGAGGGTTGTCTGGCGGTCCTCTATGCATAGAGTCTCGGTATGATAAGCCTTGAGTACCCTGGGGGATGGATTGCTCCTTGCCTCCGGCTCCAAGTGGCGGAAAACTGCCCGGCTGTGCGGCGTTATCCACATCCATGGTGGTCTGGGATTGCTCCGTGGCTTGTCCAGTCCGTCGGCTACTAGAGTAAGTGAGGTTTAGACCCGTGGTGCCAAGAGAAACGGTGTCCCGCCGGCGGGCGGGGTCCCCATCACCGTCGTCATCGAGATTACCTCCTGTTGTCCTTGGAGAAAACCTAGCCGCCTCCATCATCGCTCTCAACCTTCTGGAGCTTTTGCAACAACAATTCTAAAACAAATGAAAACATACTTTTCTTCTATTCAAGCACAAAATAGACATGGAACCATGGTTGCAATCAAGGATGCATCTCCTTGGAGCCTGGTAACTATGGGGACCATATAAAAATGGCGGACAATAGATCTTGCCTATTTAGTCTTATAGAACTACACCATCTTTAGAAGCAAAGAAATAGTGTCATTTTTGACAATAGTAAACTTCATGTTTTGGCCACTTGGCACATCATCAAGTTATATTTTGATAGTCTAGAAAAATGTACAGATAGGCCCCCTCCGCCCCCTATCTTGTTCTATATTCATAATTCATTAATACCACTTCTTACTTACCAAAAAACCATGTTGTATTGTTGTGGCAATGACATCTTGTAAACACACTCCCGATATTCTCCAAAATCTCAAATGGACCCACATATCTAGCAATGAGCTTTCCTTTGTTCTTCACAATGGCCTTGATTGGCATGATTTCCAAGAATACATGCTCACTAATGATGAAGAACAAGTCTATCATGTGGACATCCATATAGGATTTTTGTCTATATTGAGCTCTCTTCAACCTCTTCTTGATTAGATGTACATTAAAAAAATATACAACAACTCAAATTTCAAAATCCATCTTTCACCAACTTCATCCCAGTACAAGGGTGATTGTAACAACCTCGCATACAAGGCTTCATAAGGAGGACTACCAATACTGGACTGATTGTTGTTTTTGAAGGTGAACTCCAATAGAGGAAAATAGTAGTCCCATGATCCTTCCCATTCAAACACACAAGATCGCAGTAAGTCTTCTATGATATGAAGTGTTCTCTCAAATTGCCAGTAGTTCTATCAATGATACACCATACTGAAATTTAGTTGTATTCCTATCTCGTGTTGGATCTGCTACTAAATATGGGAAGTGAACCTTGCATCCATATAAGAAACAATAGAGATGGGAATCCCATGTAGTCATAGAATCTCCTTAACATACAATTCAACCAGTTTAGGAACCTTGTAGTCATGTTGATAGGAGTGAAGTGTGACAACTTCATCAAGAGATCTACTACGACCCATATAGCATCATTGCCTTTGTTTTCCTGGGAAAACCCACAACAAAGTCCATGGTGATGTTACCCCATTTACATTCAAGGATAGGCAAGGATTGTAGAAGACCTCCTGGTCATTAGTGATCTACTTTGATTTATTGACTAGTTAGACACTTTGAGACAAAGGCTACAATATCATTCTTCACGTGTATCCCTCTAAAGTGCCTCTACAGGGGTTTGTACATTTTTTCTGAACCTAAATGTATAATTTAATTTTGCCCTGTGAGTTTGTTGTAGTATATTGTCTTGTAGAGAAGAATCTTTAGAAACCTACAAACATCATTTGTACCTAATACCACCATCTATACCCATAGAAAGATGAGTCTGGGTTTTCTCCAGAATTTACATCATTTCTTCCTGACAATAACCTCCTTAAGGCTTCAAGTATGTCAAAATAGAGGCCAAGTTTCACATTGAAGTTTTCTAGCTTGATTCTATCACCCAAGTGTCTTGGGGCCCATGAAGAAACAATCTTCGTATGATTCCACTCAGTGGTGAAGATAGAAGCACAAGTTTTCTACTTCCTACTTAAAGCATGTGCTACAACATTTGGCTTATCAAGGTGGTGGAGTATCTTGAAGTCATAGTCCTTGACATACTCCAGCTACCGCCTTTGTCTCAGGTTCAGATCTTTCTATGTTAGGATGTACTTCAACGTTTTGTGGATGGTGAGGATGTTGAAAGTGGCGCCATAAAGGTACTGTCTCCAAATCTTCATATCATTAATTATGGTAGCCATCACGAGGTCATGTGTGGGGTAGTTGATCTCATTAGGCTTCAAATTATGAGAAATTTAAGCAACGACCCTACCTTCTTGCGTTAGAACATAGCCTAGAACATTCTTCAATGCATCCATGAAAATGATGAAGCCATCATTTTCTGAAGGAAGATTCAAAATGGGAGCAGTTTTTAGTCTGATTTTGATCTCTGGGAAGCTAGACTCACATGCTTCAGACCAAATTAAGCATTCTTGATTGTAGGTTAGCTTGGTGAGAGGTAAACCTATGTTGATAAAGTTGTGAATGAAATGATGGTAGTAACTCACAACTCTAAGGAAACTATGAATTTGAGATACAACCTTCAGAGATTTCCAAACAAGCATAAGAACAAATTTAGCATGATTGACTGAGATTTTCCCACCAGAGATGAAGTGTCCTAAGAACATGACTTAGTCAACCCAAGATTTACAATTGGACAACTTGCCAAGAACTTCTATGCCTAGAGGATATCAAGGACCTTGCAGATGTGCCACTACAGGACTCAAGGTCAGTGAAGAAGATAAGAACATTTTCGATGAAGATAACAACAAAATCATCAAGGTTAAAAGACTCTGATCATTGAGTTAGTCAAAACAATAGGAGCATTTGTTAAGTTGAAAGGCATAAGCATGACCTCATAATACCCATAGTGTATCCTAAAAGTTGTCTTAGAGGCGTCCCCATCCTAACCTTGAGATGATGATACCTAGAACGAAGGTTGATCTTTGAGAAGACTTGGGCATAATGGAGTTGATCAAAATGGTCATAAGTTCTAGGAAGATGATATTTTGTTTCAATAATAGCTTGGTTAATCATGTAGTAGTCGGTACACATCCTCATGGATCAATATTTATTTTTCATGAAAATGACAAGTGCATCCCAAGGAGAAAAACTTGAGCAGATAAAACCTTTATCAAAAAGTTATTGCAATTGTTTCTTGAGTTCACATATCTCTACAGGATCCATCATGTACGTGGCTCAGGAGATGGGTGCGGTTCCTAGTGCAAGGTCAATAGAGATCTCAACTTCTCATTTTGGAGGAAACCCTGGGAGATTCTAAGGAAAAACACTTGGGTATCCATGCCCCACATCTTCTTGAAGAGTAGACATATCAAGACTAGGGTAATAGATGTAAGGTATGCTCTGCAAGCTTCATACATAATGGATTGATACATATCAACAAAGATTACGACAGATAAGTTCCTACCTTTCCTGTCTGGGATGGTGATGGTAGGAGAATCAAGCTTTGAGATAATGATCTTCTTAGCACGACATTCAATAATAGCATTTCCTTATATAACCAATACATCCCAAGAATGAGGTGAAAATCCTCCATATCAAGAAAAATAAAGTTAAATTCAAGTTCATGGTGTTTATACAAGATAAGGACTTTTTAGTCACATGATAGGATGTGTAGATCCTTCCACTAGGGGTAGATAAAATATGTAAGTATTTAGTTCCAAATTGAGTAACATAGCAGGACTTTGAGACATGAAGGTGTGAGTGGAACTAAAATCAAATAGGGAATTAATAGAGTGACGATGAAGGTTCACCACACCTAGATCATTGACACAACATGTAAGTTATCTATTTGTGTTTCAATTATTTTTATTAAGCATTAAAGAATATAAAACCAAAGATACCTTTAATTAAACTATTCCAATTGGCCTTATCCTCCTCAAAATTAAGAGCAAAAACATAGACTTGATGATCAACCTACTTACCCTTGTTGTCATGTGGTGGAAGAGGATAATAACAAGCATTCTTGAAGTGACCCTCTTCATTGCAAAAGTGGCATATCAAATTTTAGAACCTACACTAACTGGGGTGACGGGTACCACATTTGATCATCTAGGAATCAAGCCTTGTCGGTTGTTATTTCCTCCATTCCACCCATGTTTATTATGATACATGTTTCCTCTTCCCTTTCCTCTATTTTAATATAATGAAACTTGATGTTCCTAAATCTAGCAACCCTAATATCATGAATCGAAAGTAGTATGCTTGATATTTAGTTTTAGTATAAAACAAACCTAATACAGATATGTGCACCCTGATCAACGATGTCATGTGCATATAATGAGTAACTTCAATACAAACCTTAACCATGGAATTATGCAACCCTAACCAATCCTTGATTTACTGAACCCTAATAAGATGTTGAGTCAGATATATGGAATCTAACCCTAGATTTCAAACATGTTAATGAGGTGTATATGATGTATAATGATCATGTTGACCTAAACCCTAAGTTATAATTGTATAACCCTAACATGTACCTTCTTAGTTACATTCATGATACATTAGTGGCATTAGATTCCATAATCATATATCATATATCAAGACACATAGTCTGAATCTAGTCACATAATCATTGCTTGATATATAGATCAATTCAGTAATATGTAATATGTGTCACCTTGCTCATTAATATACACATAATGACTAAATGTGCATAATCGAAAAAATAATGTGAATACGTGTAAAGGAATCAATCACGAGGAAGATAATGTGATTAATATGTGTGATGTAGCAATAAATATATGTTTAATGTAAGTGGAAGTATACCTAATGTGATGCCATTTGAATTAATGTTGAAGTTAATGGACACAATGGAGTTAGTGAGTCAAATGTCATAATTTGCATAGTATAATGTCATGTAACCGTCATGGAAGTAAAATAGTGATCATATAACTTTAGATCCAAAATATTGAGGATAATGTTAATATGTAACAAGAAAAGATGAGAGAATAGTGTTAAATCCTAATTGTACTAAAACTTGTAGAATATAATCTTTAAACCTAAATCTAAGTTCATAATTGAGTTATTTATGCCCTAGTTAGTCTAAATGAAAATTTTTAGAGGAATTGGATAAGCATATCTATCTTATTTTAAATAAAGATGATAACATCAAAACCTTTGTCAAATATTTAATTGGACTTTGATTCATTTGTTTCATTTTCCATTTTGATATCAGACTACCTTTTCCCCATAATATTGCTTCTTGCATATAGTTTCTAATCATGCAACTTAGTTCTTATGTTTGGCTTCTTTGTAATCCATTGGATCTACATCACATGGAGGTTTGGTTTTCCCCGACCTTGTTCCCAAGAACCTGTTGACTCTACAGTCTACTGGGCACCAACTTCTCTTCCTATACCAATCCCAATCTCTCATTTATATATTTCACAACCTCTTCTGATATCATACTCACATTTGTCATAAAACACTTATTTCAAAGAGTCCCAATGCTTGTGGGTTTCAATCCCTATGAAGTCCTCTCCAGATCAAAATCCTCATTTCCCCTACTATACTTGGCGGCTTGGATTCTCAACCACCTCATATATATATATATATATATATATATATATATATATATATATATATATATATAGCTCCTTACATAAGCCATCACTACGAAAAATATGGTCTTTAACTACAAAAAAAAATTGTAGCGAAAACCCCAAAATTTGTAGCCAAAAGCTTTGGCTACATTTATCCTTACATTTATAATATATAGCTAATACCCGTGTAGCTAATTGTTTAGGCTACATTTTTCAAAGTTGTAGTTAGTTATTCCTCTGGCTACAAATTCATATGTAACCCTAATTGTGGGTAAAAAATGTCCTTACACATAAACATGTAGTTTCCATTGTAGCCAAATGTATGACTACAATTCAATTTGTACCTATGATATGTAGGGAGAGATGACATTGGTTACAATTTGTATTTGTAGTTCATGTATAGCAAAAATTAGCACTTTCTACACATGTAATTATAGCTAGTGTGTAGTGAAAGACACCATGTACTACACACACATATGTAGTGACAAACAATATGTAGCCAGTCAGTTGCTTGCCAATATAGAGGGGTTTTCAATAAGAAAATAGATGAATGTTAATCAAGATCGAGTTGTGCTTACAATGTCAACAATGATACTTTTATTTATATTTGAACAATGAGTACACATGGGGAGGACATTAACCTGGCCCCTGTTTTACAATATGCATGGAAAAAAGACACATGTATATAATATCTTCTTCTGACTACATCTATCCACTGCAGACTCTATATGCCACATGATCATGCACATCTTCTTCTATCTTGATTTTTCTTTTTTATTTATTCCACCACTTCTATTATCCTTTTCTGATCGCCTCCCTTTATTGTAGAAGTTTCTCTGTAAGCCTTTGATATTCACCAAGAATCAACAACAACTTCAAAGCATACAAGGCATCACATCATCTTTGGAGCAAAGCACACTGAAAGGTACAAAATAAGCTTCAATTCAACAATCAAATAGTTTGGTATTATGTATTAATTCAGCTATACACTATAATGGCATACCCCAATGAGAACTATGTCGGAATTTCTAAAGGTGAAAAACACACAAATGTAGGAATGAACAAGAAGAAGAATAAAATAAACCTTTCAAAGACAAAAATATCGTTGAGGTCTTGTACCATATGCGCTAGACAAAATGCTTGTTCTGCAACATATTCAACATCATTTACATTAAATCATCCATTTAAGTTCATCTACTCAACATTGCATGTAAATATACCATAATGAGTGACTCTCTCGCAATCACCATTTTTTTCTTGAAGTTCTTCTAATACTCTGCAAGAGACTGAAATGATTATGCAATAAAATGCATTAATATAGTCATCTATCAGAATTTTATTCAATACAATGAAACTTATAATATAGTCACCTATGCACTTATAGAATCATCTATTGACTCTTTTATGTCTGTAGTCAGACATTAATTCACTTCAATCCCATGTACTTCTCGATTTGAAGAAGTTGGGAGAAGATGCGCTGCAAGGAATCTACTGGGCTTTTGTGGAAGGTAGGATCCCATTGTTCATCTAATATTCTTTATGGAGTAGGAAGAATAAAACATAATTCAGTAAAGAATAACAAACAAAAAATAAAATGTAATAGTTTTTTATTCGACTGATCATTGACCTAGGGAAATCACAACTATTGATGATTACTTGCCTATAAAACCAGGATGTTTTCTAGATCCACACCAATAATACCCTTGGAGACCATGAGCATAGTTTCTCTTGTAGCACGGTTGTAAGTATCTTGCTAAGAAAATGCGAGGTGTGCAGGTTTTCCCTTAAATCATATGACATCAGTATTAAAAAATTAAATGAGAAGTTTACATTTTAATGAATTGATATTGTTAGCATTTATCTATACTACTTCTATGATTTATAGCTAGTACATAAGTATTTCACTAGACTAGTTGCTACCGGGTATGCTCTGCTAGTATATTTTCTATCTAAATGCAAGGGCTTGAACTCCACGTGTTTGGTGGTCACAAAAGATTTGTTGTTTTGTTTCTAATGATTTGATTCTATTCTTTTTTATTTTTTTCGTTCTCCACTCCTTTAACAAGCACTCCATATCTCGACATCAGGAACACCACAAGCTCTTCTTCAGAACTACCTTACATTGGGTGCATTCACATGCATAATGGAAGGTCTAGCTAAGCGATAGCCTGCAATTGCGTCTGCCATGTCAATGAAGCAGGAATATAGTGCTCCGCTAGTTCTCCCTCCTTTCACACTCTCCCTACCGGAGAACATCAACGAGGGGTTTGTGACATTATGCAAGCCTCTTCAACTACCAAAGGGAGCTGGTCGTTGTTGATTCTAGATAATGTGTCGGGTGCAAGGATTGTTATGTTCTCTATCTGTGTTTCCTTTTTCTTGCTTTTCCATTTTGGTGATAAAAGAATGGTTGTTGCAATTCTCTTCAACTTAGTGTAGTAATGTATGGAGCACGGAAGAGATGTATCCCCTTTGTTTGGGGTTGTATGGATTTGTACGAAAATGGAATGAGTAATTCAATGAGCATAGAAATGTAGGTTTTGTGGTGTATGATGTTTCATAGACATTATTCTACTAAATGAGCAGGCTGTTAATTGAAAAATGTAGACTAGACTGGAACTCTGGAGGGAGAGTGTATTCATGAGACAAGAATCAACTCCTTTGTAGATTCTACACTCTATCAGGCTAGTCTAGCATCTTCCTGACCACTAGTGTCAGAGCTCCAAGATTACTGCCACAAGCATTATGCTAGCAACATGAAAACCTAACATCTCATCTTGGACAACTTCAAAGGACTTGTAACCAAGGTCAATGGGGTATAGAGTCCGCTGAGGGATGATGGTACAACACCCACGAGTATCCATGATACAACTTATTTGAATTTAGTATTAGTACTGAATATTTTTCCTACATTAGACTAGTTTTATGCTATAATGAGCTTACCTCCTTTAAAATAACTCGGGAATGTGGAGTGTTATGTTTCCATGCATGTTATTCATATCTTGGATGAGTAGCAGCTGCCATTTCTAGTTATTAGAGTTAGTTTCTCACTAGATTTTCTCTAGAAGCGGGTTTTCTCATAATCTTGGCTATGCCTTGTTTAAATTAGCTTTCCATATATTAGATAAGTAATTCTGGTTGTGGAGTTAAAGAAAAAGGTGACGGCCTCATGAGAACATTAGTAGTCTAATTGGAATACTAATAATATAAATGAGGAATGGACATGTAGAAAGAATCCAACCTGAGATTTGGTAATCCAGTCACTAATCAATAATGGAACTTTCGAAAGGCAGATTTCAGCCACCATATCTGAAGCATCTGTACAAGAAATTAATACAGAGGTGCATAATCAAAGAGCTAATCATAAAAATCATACCAAAAATTTATGACGTCTACAAACCCAAATGTACTTGTTTAAGCCAACACATTAGTTAATATCAAGGCATCTATAGATTTGCTGCCTGCACTATTTCTAGCAGAAAAGCTAGAAGAAATTGCATCTACTGATATTACACCATTAAGCGGCATGGTTAGGGAAGCACGGGCTGAAAAGACAAATAATACTAAACTTAGTGAGTGATTTCTTAAGCCTAAAGAAATTCACATAGAACACAAGTTCACAAACAAATCCCCAACAGGGAGGGAATGAGATATTAGCCTTTAGCTTCATGGACCTGGCAGACATTTAACACTACAGACAGTAGTAGAAAATAAAAAGAGATATCCCTACAACTCAATAAACCAGTAAATAGAAAAATTTCCAATGGGCTTGACCCATGAACTTAGGGACTGCAAATGGGCTAAGATGGTGTGACAAAACCTCCTAAAAGACTACACGCCAAACATTTTCTACACCAACAATCTGAAAGAGAGGATCCATCTTAATATTATATTTACAGAGTTGGCATGTTGCATTATTAAAGAGCTACTTGATGGTCATCTTGTGTGGAAATGACAATTGCATGGAAGGTTGAGTAGTTCCAAGACATCTTCATATTGTTCTAGGAAAATGCATCACTCTTGCAAGAGAATTTAGTTGAACCCTTTGGGACATCCCAAGAAGACAAATGGTTTAGAAGGAGATATAAGTACTGATCATGCAAACATTTTGTCTAAGAAAAAATAGTTCTAATCCATTGCTAATCTAAAAATAGACTCAACGATAGGGTGTAGGGAAGACAAACCAATGTGAGGGAGAGTATTAAAAGTATTGTAATGCTGTTCGGGATGAGTGGGGAAGTCATTACCATGTTCTCAAAAACATGATCTATCACTTTTTCTTTTAGCTTTGTCCTCCTCTAGGTCTTTGTGGTCACTGCAATCAAGATGTTACTTGTAGTTCAGAACAAACAACAAAAATGAACACTTTAAAACCCAGTGACATTTTTCCTAGGAGAATTGACAATGATAACTACTACTCGAAGAGAGTCCTCCTTTTAATACCACTTACACTAATAAAATTTTACCATAATCAACTCAAATAAGCACTGAGCAGTCATGGAAAAGATTTTGGTCATGATGAAATATTCCTAGAATCATTCAATGGGATGACTCCCCAAGAAAGGAGCCTCTATACTTTCACAATCTGCATCGGAATCCTCATGGAAAGCTGGTATTAATTTCAATAAAAGTCTTATCATACTTCTAACAAAATGAAGAAAGAATTCACCTCGTCTAGAATTCAAAGTTTCAATTTGTTAAATTAACTAGTCTGTTTCCACCAGTGTTGACTCACCAATTATCATACACACTCTAAAATTAATAGAAAACTACACTAGAAAAATCCTTATTATAACGAATATATGATACATTAGAAACTGAAAGCCTCGCTAGAAGAGGAGTAGGTGATCGCCCTTTAAAATCTAGTCTTATAATTAAATCTGAAATAACTGTGAAACTGTAGCAGTAATGAATTTAAATGAACGGAATTTGCTGCTATCATGCTTCCACATTATAGGGGATATAGTAGGCAAGACTTGCAGTTATAGCTTGAGCTCTTTTATTAAATCATCCTAAAAAGGAGTAATAATGTGTCTACAAGGACATGACCAATGAATATTTGCTGCACTTATTACCAATGTATAGGGCAACATACACTTTCAATTGCATAAGGTGATCAATTTTCTACGATACCTCACTTTGTTTGAAGCAACTTCACTTCAATCTTAGGTGGTGGCACCCAGGACTCTGTCTTCACTGGAAGACCATAGGTCAAGAGTGTCACGAAGGTGCTAGCGTACTGGGAGAAGACCATTCTGATGTCTGACTATGGCGATCACTAGAGACAACTAAAGAAACTTTGTACGGTTCACCTCTTGATTTTGGAGGTCAGGAAAGATTGACTAGAAATAGGTAATGTTAAAACAAAGAACTCACTTCAAAATATTCAATCAGATAATGTGAATTCCGACCAAGAGCTCCAGCATAGATGGCTCTCCCTCCAATCTTCATTAGTAATAGCTGCAGAATTATTAAATCATCTATAGAGCTTGTAGTAGCTCAAGCACAGAAATAAGGGGGCAAACAAACCTCATCAAATGATTCAAATATGTCGATGCTAGGTTGATGTATAGTGCAAACAAAGTACGTCCACTTTCCACAGTGTTGCTCACTGTTCTCATGACAATAGATGCAACTCTAGCATCAAGACTAGATGTTGGCTCATCCACAAAAATAATGGAGGGATTAGCAACCAACTCTACAACAATAGTCAGCCTTTTCCTTTGTTCAGTTGATAGTCCACTTACTCCTGGAAGACCCACTAGATAATCCCTCAACGAAGTTGAATGACAAGAAAAAACAGGCTTCATTTTTATAGCAGTACAAACATCTGGTACTGGTAGTTAACTACATCATAGAAAATTAAATCATTTACAACATGACATCAACTTCAAATACTTTTTCGTAGAGGCAATATGTTAAAGAAGAAGAAAGATGATGAGAATGGAGACTTCCATAGAATAAGTCAAGCATGTTCTACAACTTACTACAAGATAGATAGTCATATTCATAGTAGAGTGTATCACTTAGCACATGAACCAAGTTCTCATTGCATGAGCTAACCAAAACTCCACTTCAGCCATGCAGTTACACTTCACTTGATACAGTTGTCAAATAGAGACTTGGTTCTAATGGTGTAACTATCAACAATGCTAGGTAGACAACAGAGCAGCTGAAAAAACCAGAGTACCATCACGGAAGGAAAGCCACTTGGTCCATTATGGAGAAATGAAGGAAATCATTTTTCCAAATGAATAGCCAATGCAACTACTATATTAAGGCTTGTTCTACCATGAATGTTCCCTCCCCTGGGGGTTTCCATCTTGTACATGTGGAAAATATCACATATAGATATCTATGGAAGAAAGGGTTCTCGGAATCCAAACATGAACTTAATCATTCTTACATGTGTATACAATATCAGTGAACCAATGTAGCCTTACCTCTAGAAGAGGGATAAGTACTGAAGGTTATAATCATGTGTCAAGGAAGTATATGCTTGTAGCAGGTTGTATCCAAACTCTGAACCATAGACGTTTTAGCAGAAAAATTCTAAAAAAGATGCTGGTGACAGCAAGCTATACCATCTATATTATCATTTCAACACAATAGTAGGATACATAGATGAGTTCAGTCATAATAACCCTCAAGAACAAATCAAAATCTCCCTTCTGAGCTTACATTGGGACATCAAGGGCCTAATCCAATGTGGCCTCAGAGAACAACCTGGATTACTATATAATAAAAGCAATCCTTCCCAAGAATTCAGATGAGGCAATAGATAGCCATTGTCAGCACAAGAAAACTCCTACAAAAATATAGAGCAGAAATCAAAGGGTAGATTGAATGAAGTGAGAAAATTATAGCAACGAAGCTATGATAATGTAATGACAAATGCATTTGCAAGAAGCTATGAAGTCTGAAGCTTGGTCACTACGTTGAGGGTGTTTTTGATCAAGAGAATCTGCATATAATAGTTCAACAATGAATAATCAGCAGTTGTACTAGATTTCAGGTTGTTCCATACAATAGTTCAGCTATACAAAAATCTAAAGATTGCAGGCTGTTCCATACAATGTTTCAGTGATTAATAATCACCAATATCACTAGAACCATGCTCTGAAATTGGATTTACCTTCAATGATTAATAATCACCAATTGCATACTACCTTTTTAAATTATTTGTACACAACCAACTGATATTTAGATTTATCAATGCCTATTATTTACTCGTGCAAGGATGGTTGTTCATCTTTGATAGGTCATCATCGCCAGTGCTATGTACATTGCCCTTCCACCATTGATTCACTGCTAATCATGACAGAAAGGATGTTTTTTCAGCTGGGATGCATGATTGGAGACTGATCATGATAATAAAGGAGGCCCAACAATCCCATAAATAGACTCTTAACTTATAAGTAACTATTAACATGCAAGTGTTAGGAAAATAATATATGATTCTATTTGATTTTTTATTTTGAATAATCTCTCATGTAATTTATATGGCCATAATATACTATCACTTTATTCCAAGACAGTAACTATTGGAACTTTTTACTTTTATATGATTACATGCTATCTATTTTAACATTCTTACCTCACTTTTAGTACATGTAATTTATATGGCCATAATATACTGTCACTTTATTCTAGGACAATAACTATTGGGACTTTTTACTTTTATATGATTACATGCTATCTATTTTAACATTCTTACCTCACTTTTAGTATATGATTACATGCTATCCTCTTTTGGCTACCGTCATTTGTTGTAGTATCTGAGCCAACTTGCTCCTCCATATTAAGATGCAATTCTAGACATATGCAATCAACCAAAATTTTAGTCACCTATCAAACCATCATCTCAACACTGCAATAGGGAAATATATTTGATGAAAAATACATGTGAAACCCCCCCAAATCACATACCTCGGCATAGATCTTCGACAACACATAGAAATGAAGGAACATAGGCAGCTTTTGGAGGCCCCAGTTCCAAACAGAAAGCACCACTTACAACCTCCCAAACAAACCTCAACAGAAGTAAAAAGAGACAAATTTAGTCACAAACAAACCTCAGCACAGGTGAAAAGAGGTGAAATAATCATTTCTGAACCACATACATTTTATAAGAAAAAAACTCTATAATAGATGCATGGTATAGAAGGTATAGAAAACCTACCATACCAAGAACTCACGTACAAGTCCATCACCTATAATTTGTTGAATCACATCACTTGAACCTCCACTACCAGTTTTCAACTCACAAGGAAGATCAACAACATCATATGCCATGAAAAGGGGGCAATCAGAACAAGCAATCATTAACATATAGATGTCTACAACAAGATATCATAGACATGTGCATAAAAATAGAGAAAGCAAAGAAGATCACGATTAACTCATCTATGTTCATTAGACTACTTATTCTGTAGCAGCACTAGCATCTAAAACCACGTACGAAAAAGGCATCTCAGGAATTTAGCCGGTGAAAATGGCCATATATTAAGAAAATCAAGTTTGGTTAGACCTCACATAAAGTCCAAACGATTCAATAAGACCACCCTTGAGAAATAACATAGTTCAATAGATCATACTAACCACCTATAAAAAAACTCAAATGATCCATAAATATTTACAAGTAGTAGAGATCTTCAGTGGGATAAAATGATAACACACAAAGGTAACGATTTTCTACTATGGAACTATTCAACATGAAGCTATCAACCATGTGCATTGTACAGTTGGCATTTTTCACATGAAAAATCGATCATAAAGCACCCATGACATCTAATATCATAAACATATCACTCAGTTAGTCCCTAGAACATAAAGTGGTAAGGCTTTAACCAACAATAGACAACAGCCCTTTGCAGGTGACTTCAAATCATCAAAGAAAAGCTCCAGAAGATCACATATCAAAAGGATTGGTTATATTAAACACTTGGGAATCCGAGAACTGGGAGAAACCAGCAAACAAAACTGTATAGTCCCATCAGTGCTATAAACATATCAGACAGAAATCCTTTGCAAATGCAGCATCAAAGCCATCAAAAAGAAAAAATGTAATCAGAGATCAGTAGGACTGCTAAATCATAGGCATCAAATAGATAAATAAGTTTACTATTGATTTAGCCTCAACAAATTGTTCTTCAACCATAACCATACACACCACTTGTTCAGTAACTATAATAACAAGGTAATCATTTGATGCATGGGAAATAGATAGTGAATGATCTATAAGAATTTTTCCTTTGAATTTAAAATCAAGACAATGAAATAATGAATGGGACTACAATATGTGTGACATCCACATTTATTGAAAACCAACTAAATATAATAAAGAATGGCTGACTTCTATTTTTACTAAATCCTATGAATTCATATGATATTTGAATCTCTATGTTGATCAAATGACTATTACTCTTGGTTTCCACGTCTCCAAATGGTTCACCTACAATGATGCATAAATAGTTAAGAAGTGCACTTCTAGTATTGAGATTAATTTATAAAATTTTACCTGACAATGAGTAATTTCTTTGGCCAAGTTATCACTGTCCCAATTACATCCTCAACGACTTGGTGTTGACCAAAAGGCCTAATCAACTGCTCTTGAGGTTGGATTGCTACAGTAAGGGACACATCAGCAAATGAGGACCCCAACAGTGATCCTCCTACGACATAAGTTGTACTTGTAGAAGTAACGTGTCCTTGTGCTACAATTGAATTCCCATCCTCAAAACTTAACAAGGAAATGACCTTTAAATTTATAAAGATTGTGTCAAACATTGTTTATACCTAAAAATTAGATTGAAAAAAATTAATCAATAAATGTTTGGATATAATAACCTGTCCTTTGGTAATGGGTGTTTCACTACTCAATTGATTTGGTATGGGTAGTCTTTCATTGGTGGTCCTTGTGATATTCTACAAAATAAATAGTTTACTATAAGAAAATCAATTTTATTATGTAATCACATTATAAGAATTTGAAGATTTATCTCGTTCGGCTGAAATGAAGGACTCAGGTTAGAATTTCTCAGCATCATAGCTTCAAGATTTCAAAAATTTTCTTCATTTCTAACAACTCCTTTTGTTGAGCCTCGTATATCTAGGTATGAGCATCAACAACCACTTCTAAGTCTGTGATTTTATTTTCATATACATTATGAGACACATGAATCGCATGTTTCACAGGAATCTTCTTTGGGCCCAAAGTATGATCAAATATCTCGTCTTCATCGAGATTTTCATCATTAGTTGCATGTGCCGCATTCATCTTGTCCTACATACAATATTAATGAGAATATTTTAATTAAATAAAAATAAATTTGTTAAATGATTGCTTATAATCAATTCTGCAGATTTTGCATCCACAGTAGTACCATCCTTCTTCAAATGGGTGGCCTTAAACAAGTCTAATCTACTAACATTGCCACCGTTTTTCTTTTCTTGTAACTGTTTGTAACAGTAGCAACATATATGGGCATAGTAGTAAGAAAGTGTAATGCACATTTCGACCAGAAGATAACTCACATTAGCCTTCACACAAGCATACAACGTTGATCCCGATGTATGTCTTGTCGTTACGAACTTTCTGCTCATAACGTTTTTAGCACTCTTTAACTACATACAATGCATTATAATATAATTATATACAATATACACTATTAAATTCTACAAAATTAGGGAATAAATTGTTTTACCTTTCCATCATCAGAATCCCAACAATTCACAAGAAATTTCCATTGATCAGGATCGACACGGGAGGGGCAATCATTATGTCGGTTAGATTTTTCTTTGTGCCGCATGTAGTGGTTTTTTCTAATATCTGCTTTGAAGTTTCTCCAACAATCCCTCACTGTTCGCAAAAATGAATTCTTCCCCTTTATGTTGATGACAAACTTGGTTTGTAACAAAAGAATAATTTTTAAATAAAAAATTCACAACATTATATTATATTTCTAAGACTAGAATTACCTCCACATTATTCCATATAGCGGTTTTGTTTTCCACAGGTACTTGTCGCGAATCAAGATAGTTTAATGGTGCAACAATTCCCAAAAAGGAAGACATGTCATTCTGATGTGGTCCTATTGGATCTCCATTCTCATCCAAAGTAATTGGTAGCTTTTTATCCCCTGTCTTACCCCATAATCAAATACACTTAGAATAGCCCCTTGTTTTTTTATTTGTAGCTCCCCCTACAAAATCATGAATATGATGCAAGCATTTACAAGGATATAAATATTACACATATAATTAAATAATAGTTTGTGAAAAATGTAATGCATCTTTGTATCTAAATTTTCTTACCTTCACTCTGCCCAGGATCAACAATAGGAGAATCATCAACATAATGTTGATCATTATCTAATTTATCAATTTCAACATCTAGATTGTTACTGACATCATTTACCTAACGTTGCATACTTGCTTTTACAGGCACTCCTTGATGACTTTTTTTTCTAAGTGTATTTTAGAATGACTTCCTTCTGTTACATTATTTGAGTTCTCCACCACATGAGTTTTACCAATGGTACCAACTCCATCATTTGACACAGAGGGATTTTTTTCTTTTGCAAGGTTCAAAGAAGAACTCTGTTGTTGTTTGCAGCTGATCCCGCCACAGTTTTACTATTTCTAAATCCTTCTTTTGCATTTGAACACCCCCAATCAGCATTCATCGAATCAAGACACCCTCCTTTTGATCTTTTGGAAATACCTACAACTAAAATGATGATATGAGCGGTTCTAAGAAAGATATTCAATGATGTAATTTTTTATTTGACCTATCATACTCCCATGAGTTAATCCTTCATTGCAGAGATCATTAGTAAGTGGAGACAATAGCTGACTGCGTCTTTTCATTCTCCTAAAAAGACAATTGATATCAAAAATATTCAATTACAAATTGAAATCATGGAATACATTTTGTAATTGTGTTCCTCGAATAAAATTAAAAATTTCAATAATATTTTTATTTTTGTTGATGAAGCCAACATCCAACAAGAGAACTCATTAAGCAGATTAACCCAAAAAAAAAGTGCAACAAATGTATAATTATGTAAAAGAATAAATGACCATTGTAGAAATAAAAGGATAACATGAGTGTTTCCAGTAATTGACATAATTAATAAAATAAAAAGAGTTACATAAGATCAATGATGTGGATCATGACACCCTTCATAAAGGTCACACCCTCCATGTCTTCTCTGACTAAATTAACGTCATCACAAACATCACTTAAGATATCTTCCAAATCACTTGGAGATTTATTTTCTGATAAGTAGGTTCCATCCATGAAATTATCATGAAGCTTATCCTCCATGTCATAAGTATCACGAGGTGTAGTGTGCACAACAAAACTCCAATTTTTTTGACTTATGTCTTTCACATAAAGCATTTGTTGTGCTTGGGAGGCCAATGCAAATGGATGATCAGTCACATCAATACGTTTTAAATTGACCATTGTGTAGTCATTTTCAGATTTTTTGATGCCTCTGTTTGCATTGACCCAGTCACATTTGAATAATACAACTTTAAGTTGCTCGTAATAACTGATCTCGAAAATGTCGTTTAACACCCCGTAGTACGTAACCTGACCCGTTGTAGGATTTTTGTCCTTGGAGCTGGCAAAACTTTCGGTCTGAGCGTTCACCATCATTCCACTATTTTGTGTTTTTCTACCACATTCTCGATCCTTGGTGCAAAATCTATAACCATTTGTTACATATCCCGCATATTGAGTTGACATTTGTTGCGGTCCTCGAGCCAACAGTAAAAGGTTTGGTGACACAGTTGTCGACTTTGCCTTCTCCTCAATCTGAAAATATTATGAATTTTAATATTTATCTATTTTTGCTATTATGCTAATGGAAATAACTTATTTAAACTAACATGTTTCTTAAACCATTCATTGAAACTATTCATATGAAGATTACTGATTTCCCATTGTCGTGCACATGGATTGACTTTCTTCAAGTATCAGATGTGCTCCCTGCCAAAAAATACGTGTGACACACCTAGACGTAAATATGAAATTACATACTGAAATGTAAACAACAATCTTACTTCACGTATGGATCCACTGCATCAAAATTGGCTAAAATATATTGATGTGCAACTTTGAGCATTGTTCTATCAAGCGTAATAGGAGTCTTCTTTCCTAGACGACTCCCTTTATGAAAGAATATAGACCAATCTTCATCATTATCCATATCTTCATCTTCCACATCATTTCTAGACAATTTAGTGAACCTTGTCTCAACTCCTGAGAAATATCTCAAACATAATGTTAAGCATTCGTCTGTCAAGTAACCTTCTGCTATAGAAGCTTCTGCAGCAGCTTTATTTCGCACATATCTTTTTAAAGTTTGTAAGTGTCTACATTAATAAGAAGAAAAGACTTTGTAAGAAGATCACATACGATCCGATGCAAAGTCTGAACAAAATTAATTATTAGAAAGATTACCTCTCCATGGGGTACATCCAACGATAGAATATCGGTCCGGCTATCTTCGCTTCTCATGTGAGATGAATGACTGCATGCTCCATCACATCAAAAAATGATGGTGGGAGAATCTTCTCTAGGTTACAAAGAGTAACTACTATTTTGGATTCCAACTTCTCAAAAGTATTTGGATTTATGACTTTAGAGCATAAGTCATTAAAAAACTTGGACAACTCAATTACAACAGATCTAACATTTTTGTTGGGAAATGCTACTTGTAAAGCTAATGGGAGAAATTGTTTCATCAATACATGATAATCATGACTCTTCAATGCCATCAGCTTTCTTTCTTTGACGCGTGCATTTCTATCTATATTAGCAGAATATCCATCAGGAACTCGAGTAGACTTCAACAGCTTACAGAGTAATTCTTTTTCCTCCTTCTTCAATGTAAAACATGAAGGCGGGATGATTTTTTTATTTCCGTCCTTGATAATGTTAAGTCTATTCCTTATGCCCATCTCTTCGAGGTCATATCGAGAATTTTCAGTGTCTTTTGACTTCTCCATTCCTAACAGTGTGTGAATCAGACTCTCACATACATTCTTTTCTATGTGCATCACATCAAGATTATGACGTATAAGGTTATGCTTCCAGTATGACAGCTCAAAAAATATACTTCGCGTTCTCCAGTTGCACGGTCAATTATCTACATCTCTAGTTTGATCTAGAACTTGACTTCCATACAACATCTTAGGAGCACTTCTAAATTCTTCTTTTCCATCAAATGATGAAGCATCTTTACAAAATTTATGATCCATTGGGATGAACCTCCTGTGACCCATGAAACATGCTTTCTTACTATATGGTAGTCTCCATGAGCACGCGTCTTTGTTGCAGAAAGGACATGCAAGATACCCACTAGTTTGCCAACTAGATAGATAACCATATGCAGGGAAGTCACTTATCGTCCACAGTAAGGCAACATGCAACTTGAAAACCTCTTTACGATCAACATCATAAGTATCAGCACCAGCTTCCCACAGTTCTTTTAACTCCTCAATCAACGGTTGCAGGTAGACATCGATGTCCATTCCGGGTTGAGTTGGACCAAGAATAATCATCAACATGATAAAATTGGGAGACTTCATGCACAACCATGGTTGCAAGTTGTACGGAATCAATATGATCGACCAAATGCTATATGATAGACTCATGAGGCCAAAGGGATTAAATCCATCGGAAGTTAATCCAAGGTGAACATTGTGAGAATCAGAAGCAAACTCAGTATGCATATTATCAAACGTCTTCCATGCTGGAGAATTTGTTGGATGTCGTAGAATCCCATCCTTGGTACGACTTTCATCGTGCCACCGCATTAGGGGTGACAGTTTCAAACACATAAACAATCTCTTCAACCTAGGAGTCAAGGGTAAGTAGCGCAGGACTTTACAAGGAACTCCTTCTTGTTCGTATGAATGTTTTCTACACCAGCTTTGTCAATTTCGATTTCTTTATATCTAGAAGCACTACATTTCGAACATGAAGTCTTATCTGCAAAATCCTTTCAATACAAAATGTAGTTATTTTTGCAAGCGTCGATTTTATCATAGTCAAGTCCAAGGTCCCTGATTATTTTCCTGAATTCATAATAAGAGTCGGGCAACGTCTCACCCTCTGGAAGCAATTCCTTCAAAAGCTCAAGCAACTCAGAAAATGACTTATTACTCCAATTATTGACACATTTTATGTGAAACAACCTCACAATAGTGTACAATTAGAGTACTTCTTACTTCCAGGGTACAATTCATGTGCAACAATCACTAACAGTTTGTAAAATTGCTCAACTTTTGCATCATCAACAAATACAAATCGATGGTCATCGTCTTCCATATTCTCTCCATCCTGTGATACACCATACGCATCATGCAACATGTCTCTCATGTCATCTTTGGACGTGTCATTTTGTATTTGTGAATCCTCAGAGCTATCAAATGAACCCTCATCGTGAAAAATCCAATTTGTGTAGGTGGTCAAGAATCCATTCCATAACAAGTGTCAGTTGTGACTTGCTGATTCTGCCTATGCACATTTAAGCACTGCTTACAAGGACATAAGATAGTCACATCCCTGCTGGATTTTGAAAATACATGCTCTATAAATTTAACCACCCCAAGTAAATATGTTGTGGTTGTTCTGTGTTCCTCATGGATCCAACTTTTATCTATCATGACTACCTATAATAATTAAGAAAAAAAGATAAGAATACAAAGTATTAAAAGTCGTTACATAACTTAGTTTCAATACTAAAGGCTCCTATATAAACTGTTCAATAAGATGTTTTGTGACTCTGCGCTTTTGTAGATTCCCATCAGTCATGTAGTTTCAGGTCATTGATCATTTGAAGTACAACAATTCTACAATTTAAACAAAATTCTCAATACGTTTGCCATGGTAATAGTCAATTGTAACCCAACCAAAAGTCCCATATAATCCTAGTATACAACTCAAACACATATATGACATGTGTGGCTCCTTTTGTTTAGAAACAATACAACACAGAAACAGAATCATCTGAATATAGTAAATACCAAATAAGCTCTACTTAATAGACATAATTTTAATGCTTTATAATCTAGTCCTCATACAAAATTATGTGAAGTATATGTATCTTGGTCTTGACTATTTTTCCATTCCCAATAGTTTTTCCACAACTCTCCCTGGTTCATGGACCCTCTGAACTAGCAAAATGTTGATTGTCATATTCAGTTTTCTGTTCCAGTTTTGACATCATCGTAACTCACCAATATATTCTAGGTGTTTACGACATTGCTTGAAAATTGCTTCCCTCTTCTCCTCTCGAATACCAACCCATATCCCTTATTCTAGCTCCGGACTTCATGGACTACCAACACCTGACTTCATAGACTGCCGAAGAAGGGGCAATGTAAGGATTAACCAAAGAAAAATCAAATATAGAGAGGAGAAAGACGCGGTGGACACAACTATCTTAGGCAGATTCCTCCCCAAATTCCTGTTTTTATGATTTCTCATACCCGCCAAATCACATACAAAATGAAAACATAGGACTCGCTCCCTATTCTGGATCCCCCATGTCCTACTGTTGATAACATGAAGAAAAATGACTAGTTCGGATGCAGAACGAATTCAATTAAGGGCCAGTTTGGTAGGGTGTAATTGTAGTTCTTAACATTCAACTGGCTATTTTTCAGTTGTATTTTTTATTTGGGTAGTTGTGTTGGTGTCTAATTCATTAATTTGTAGTTACTTCCGTCTTCACTTTTCACCCAAAAATCAGTGAGTTGGTGATGCACCCCTTTCGGGTGCGGTCGGGTGCAGAGCGACCTTCCCGTCGTTTTGACGGTGCTTTCCTTCTATGCTACCTTTTATTTCTGGTAATGACAACCACAGACCACATGACACCAGTCGAAGATACCTATTTTGATCCGAAAATTGGACATTTAATTGTAATGAACTGCAGCTACCTCCTACTAAACAACCCCTAATCGAAACCAAACGAGCGTGGTGGATAGGCTATGCTAGTCAGATTAGTTGGGTCTTTTTTAAGAATGGTAAGAAGTTGAATATTATAGATACCTTACAGTGGAGAAGCTCGTCTCGGGGGAAGTAGTAGCTCCCTGATTAGTATAGCTGCTACAAATGAATGGATTTGAGAATCATACTATTAAGGCTTGCTACTATTAAGTGTCCATAGTGAGATATAAAGTCAAGAAGCCCCAAACCACCCTTCTAAATTGTTTGAAGTTTCCTAATAAGCACTTGATTTTGAAGATATGTCCTGCAAAATTTCCATAGATGTATATTTATTGCAGCATATGAATTTGAATTACAGAAACTTCCTCTATGGTCAGTTGATTAAAACTTCAATCTTCTCAAAAGACAACCGCCTCTATGGCTTCCCTTTTGTAGAAAGCACTAGTTCCCTTACGAATCAGGTGTTCATTTTATATAGCATGGTGGTGGTGGTGGTTTGCACTAAAACGATATGTTGTTCTTACCTTTTCAGTTAGTGAGACGTCAGTATATGTTGTTCTTACCTTTCAAGTAGCAGCTAATTCTTTCAGACTTAATGGGAGGTAGGTGATTGGGGGTGCCACTGTGTCGAAGGCGAACCTTGCTTCACGTGGTCGGGTCGGAGGCTGGGAGGCAGCCGTCGGAAAGTGAATTCCTCTGTGGGGAGACTCAGAAAGGGAAGTCCGTCATGAGGGGGTCGATGGAGGCGCTCGGCTGCTGGGCTGCTTGGCGGCTGGGCTGCTTGGCTGCTGGGCTCCGATCGACGGCTGGGCTCAGATCAGCGGCGTCCGGGGAGGTAGGCGGCAGTTGGAGTCAGCAATGGGGAAGCTGTGGTGTCATGAGAGAGTCCTTGGCTTCGTGTGACAGGGTCACGTGGGCTGGGATATTCTCAAACCGTTTCACAATGCACAGACGTTTATGGGGAGAGACCGAGAGAGTGCATGATTTTTTCCCCTTTAGTCTGGCCTTCTGTTACTTTTTTCTGGATACAATTAAAATGAGTAAAAATTTGTAGCTACATCTTAATTATTGAGGTGGCTACAATTGTTTAAGTTACACAATTAAATTTTATAAGTAAATATAGCTCTCGCTACACATAAATTAAATGTAACTTAAACAATCATAGCTAAATCATCTTTTTTTTGTAGTGCATCTTCGATACCCCAAAAATCAATTCCCATCTTTCTTTAGGTGTCCATGGCTCCTATATGCTCTCCCCGATTCCAATCCACAGTGGTTGTTTCCTTAACTTAGGTGACAATGTCGAGACCATCTAAGTCACATCTAACCACCTAGATTCACTCTTTAGGGTCTGGAGGATCTTCTTGTGCAACCAATTGCACCTTGTGAGATATCCTTTCTGGTTTCCCCTTTCATATCCTTTTCCTGACACTTTTAGAGCCACAAAGCGATTTGATGGATTTTTGCAAGTGGTATGCTTTGAACTCTTTGCCTGGATGTTGTCGACTCACCATGTATATTGTTTGGGGTAGAGGCCTCGTTCTGTCGAGCTTCTTGCCTCCTTGCTCTAACCATTAATAATAGGAATCTTGGATGGGGCTTGTGGACCTAGGTTTTGGGTTTTAGAGATCTTGGACATTGCCATACTCTTGTGGATCTAATGGGAAAGGTCATGGTATATTTGTAACACTTGAATGGGCTCAATTATCTTTTTAAGCCTCTGACTTATTTAAATTGTGCGGCCACTTGATTTTGGTAATGTACCCATATGTCCTATCACAGATATAATTCAAAGAAATAATATGCTAAGTATATTGGTAATTGTCTAGATATGTTTTTATTTTATTATTTCAATAAATGGATAAAACTTAGATTAATCATAACTAATTCTCTCATTTATGGAAAAATGTATATAGAAATATATAAAAATAAACCCTATGTGATGATATAGGTTTCATTACCAAAATCCAATGTATCATCACCATCATCATCATCATCATCTAAGCCTCAGTCCCAACTATGTTGGGGTCAGCTACGTGGATCCTTCATTTCCATTCAACTTTATCATGGGCGATATTCTGGTTGAGATGTAGAGATACACAATCTCTTTTTATAAGCTCATCCTATGTTAATTTAGGTCTTCCTCTTCTTCTATTTATTGTGCTTGAATCAATAGCATTGCTTCATATAGGCACACTATCCAGTATGCGTTGCACATGTCCGTACCATTTGAGTCGGCCCTCATGCAACTTGTCCTCAATGCTCGTCACCCCCACTTTATTCTTGAACTTTCTCAAGCTTATATTAGGAATAAAGTGGGGGTGGTGACCATTGAGGACAAGTTGCATGAGGGCCAACTCAGATGGTACAAACATGTGCAACACAAATTGACTAATGTTCCTATACGGAGCAATGCTATTGAGTCAAGCACAATAAATTGAAGAAGACGAAGAAGTCGAAATTTTAAGGTTTATAATATACACCAAAATTAATGATTTTTATACCTAATGTGTTATTAGGTGAAAGTGCATAATATGGAACTAGGCTTTGGACCCTAACGTTTTACACACATCTCTGAGGTATGTTGCATCCCCACAATTTTATATTGGAAAATGAATTATATTTCCTCTTTTTTTTATTTCTTGGTGACATATTATTTAGAATGTCACATGATTACCTTTGTTTGACCCTATTGGGTTCTAACACTTGAAATTAGTAATGCAGACTATTCTAATTACAAGTTGAAAACTTCGGTTTGCATCTTCTTGTTGTTTCATTCAATTTGCATCATGGTGAATTTATTGATCCATATTCAATGGAAAACCTAGCCTACCATATGTTGGTCGTGATTGTATGATGGATCATGTTTATACATATTTCTGATGTCTTTCTTTTTTGTATACTATGGTGTGATCTAACTAAATTGTTTCTTGCCTCCCTATTTAAACTACATGTTTGAATTAAATAACTTGTATAAAGTACACACTAGGTGGTTTATCCAGATTGTGTGTACTACGGGGTGCAAATGGTGTTCTTGTCCTTGTGTAGCCGTGTTGTGATGATATGACTCCCCCAAAGATTATGGTGGTGATCTCATAATATGTGGTTATGGTGGCGATGTCATATACCTTGAATTTTATTATAATTATTATTATCATGATAATCTACGTGCATACTTCTTATTATTTAACGTTGCGTTCTAATTTGAGATTTAAAGGCAAGAATTGTTCATTGTAAACTTTATTATTATTATTAATATAATCTTTGTGTCTTAATATATGAAGATTTCTTTTGATATCCATTTGGATGCTTTTTTTTTCTCTCTCTTGTTTGGGAAATTTTATTATATTATTTGTTGTTCCTTTTTCCTGGTTATGTCCAATCAACATAATCTGCACACTCTGGATTTTATGTTGAAAGCAACCACTCTATCTTCTCTTGTAGGGGTATTCTTCCAACAGCTTAGGCTGCTTTTGGTACGTGGTGAAAAAATATGTGGTGATGGTGATAGTAAGGGTGACAGTGATAGTGATAGTGATAATGACGGTGATGGTGAAATTTTTAAAAATTGTTGTTTGGTGACACCTGCATTGTGATAATGAAAGAGATGGGGAAACATTTAAAAAGTTTTGTTTATTACATGGTTATGGTGATGGGGATAGGAAAAAGGTGTGGTGGGAAACGTTGTCTTGGAGGGAGAAAGGTGTGGCACGAAACGTTATCCTAGAGGGAAAAAAGTGTCTTGAAGGAAAAATGTGTGGTGGGAAATTTAGTCATGGTGGGAGAAAACGTGTCTTCGAGAGAAAAGTTGTGGTGGGAAATCTTTTTGTTAGAAGGGAGATTTTTAATGATAAATAAATATTTCTAGTTTGTAATGGGTACATTCACAAATAATAAAATTAAGGGAAAAAATTTGTTCAAAAAAAAAGATATATAAATAGTATTTGGAGCAAAATAAATTTGGGTGGGAAGTCAAATTTTGTTGGTGGAAAAGAAATCTTGGAGGGAAACATGTGGCATAGGGAGAGAAGGAAAAATATAGTAGAATTTTTCTTTGCACATATGTATATATATTAATGGAGACTTAAAAAGGTTTTTTTTCACCATCATTTACCATGCTTTTCCATGGGGACAAAAATAGGCCAAGATTCACCATGGATTCACCACAGAAAAATTCCCTATCACTATCACCATGCGTACCAAACAACATTTTTATTTCAACATCATTCCCTATCACCATGTTTCACCATGTACTAAACACAGCCTTAGGGAGAAAGGAGGTGTGGATCAAATGTGATAATGGTCTTGTCCAAGTGTAGTTGATATTTCTTGTGAGGTAGATTGAAGTAGTTGGTTTATCCTCTATGGCTTATTTTTTATAGTTTTCTTCAATGTACACCCTATATGATGAAGAGTTATGTTAGATAAAAAAGTTAATGGTCAGATTTTTATCTTCTTATGCTACCTTTGTGGTGAATGATACAATACATACTTTAATTTTAGTGTATCATGTTTTGAGAAAAAAATATTATCATATTTTACATCGAATGGTTTTCTAATTTTCCTTCAAGTAAGACATTGGCTCCCCTCCTGGTCCTTCTTAAAGGTATGGCATCAGGGACCAGGTAATCAGTTAATCTGAATATTTCAATAGCATCCGTCGACAAAAGGATCACCCTAAGACGAAAAGAGGTTATTTTGAGGCTCCCTTGGGGCTTTACCTCTCCTATAGGTTCCTTATATCTAATACCCTTTCCTTGTGTAGGAACATTAATATGTCTGATGGAATCTCAATTGTCAATAACCTTGTTGGTTTTGAGACACCTCAGCTTCCAAAGTACAAAATTCCTAGGATGAATCCTCCTTTTACTCCTCTGGTGTCTCAAGTCCCTCCTAGAATTGATACTCAACCAGTAGTTGTTCCATATTGCTCGACACCAGCATCAAGTACCCCAAGTTTCAGTGTTCCCCATGACATGGAGCTATTTCATCTTTGACATATATTTCCTCAGTCCTAGTAGGGAAATCTAGCGCATGTGTTGATATAGACAAACCTAAGGAGTATAGCCTAACTAATTTCTTAAAGATCCGCCATGTATATATATATTGTCATAATGAAGTCAACATGGTGGACAAAGCCAATGATTGGATTGTTACTATGAAATAGACTTTTGATGGCATGGTTTACCTGATCATCAAAAGGTTGATTTTTCTACTTATGTGATCAAGGGCCCAACTAGTCATTGGTGGAATAGTATGGCAAAGATTCATGACATCACTTCCATGATGTGGAATCAATTCCTAGCCTTATTTAGGGAGAAGTATGTTCTTCTACAACATTAAGGAAAAAGGAATCTGTGTTCTACTATGTACAGTAGATCCATGATAATCATTGAGTGTGTGCAAAATTTTTGTGCCTAGAGCATTATGCTAATGGTATGACTGATGAATGACATCGTAGTATCTTGTTGGATGGGCTTTTGTTATAACATTGGATGTATGTCGATTCCT
Organism: Alisma plantago-aquatica; assembly: GCA_963693085.1. Taxonomy (NCBI): domain Eukaryota; kingdom Viridiplantae; phylum Streptophyta; class Magnoliopsida; order Alismatales; family Alismataceae; genus Alisma; species Alisma plantago-aquatica. Next base: position 167,262,142 of record OY856409.1, read on the forward strand.
CCTCTACCCCTTACCTTTCCTCAGTTGGTGGATAAAGCCCTTGCTATAGAAGCTTACCCCAATTGTCAAAAAAATTTTAATCGTAAGAGGAAGATGCCTAGTGAAGACTCAAATAGTAATAGATATTCTATGTGTCATAAGAAGCATTCCAGTGGGAGCTATCCTCCCAAACCTGATGGAACCATCATATGCCATCCTTGTTGAGAACATGGTAATATCCAGCCTCATTGTCCTAAACTTCATAGAGTTTAAGTAAAAGTAAGACGTAGGGGTATGGTAACAACCACAAAAATGGAGGAAGACCTAACGATGGGCATGCAAAACATTTCAATGGCATGGATGTTGAAGAAGTTTATGAACTAAATGATGAAGGTAACCCTTATGATCATAGTCAAACTTGAGTATGCATTTAAGCTTATCTTTTCCATGTTGCTTAATATCTTGACATGAAGAGGTATAAGTATGGTTAAAGGATGATGATACATGTGGATTATTTTGTGCATATAGTTTTTTTGTGGGATTGTAAGGTTACACTTTTAGAGGATGGAGTGTAGTACCTTGTGGTATATGGATATTCTAATTTCGAGGACAAAATCCTCTTAAGAATTGGAGTCATGTAACATATTTAAACTTGGTTATCCTAAATTTAAGAGTACTAATAACATGACTAAGAATCCCGTACCTTAGTTTTTTGGCAAAAAAACTTAATACACATATGTGTATCGTGATGAACAATGTAATGTGCATATAATGAGTAACTTCAATATAAACATTAACCATGGATACATGCAACCTTAACCATTCTTTGATTTATTGAACTCTAATAAGATGTTGAGTTAGATATATGGAAACTAACCCTAAGTTTCATACATGATGATGAGGGGTATTTTATGTATAATGATCATGTTGACCTAAACCCTAAGTTGTAATCATATAACCATAGCATGTACATTCATGGTGACATTCATGATACATTGGTGTCATGAGGGTCCATAATCATATATTATTAATAATACACACACTTTGGACCTAATCACCTAATCATATCTTGATATGTTAACTAGTTCATTAATATTTAATATGTGTCACCTTGCCCATTAATATACACGTAATTACTAATTGTGCATAATTTGAAAAATAATGTGAATACATATAAATATATAATTCATGAGGAAGATAATGTAACTAATAGGTGTGTTGTGGTAATAAATAGATGTCTAATGTAAGTGGAAGTATAGTTAATCGAAGTTGAGTAATCCTGAGTAGCTCTTGGCTTCAAGACTGTAGGTTCGGCCTGGTCCGGCTGGAAGGATGCATTATTGGGATCTAATGACTCCTATTAGTAACATAACAAGAGTAAATTCTGGATAGATAAGATCCAAATTCTAGTATGAAAGTATATACTCTAAGATTTTGAAGTATAAGGGAAAGACTGGGATAACTAAGAATCAGTTGGAAGTAATATCTAAGATCCAACTTTGGGGCCTCATATGAGATTACTTCATTGGGAATAAAGGAACACAACATAAGGTTCAGATTAAGTTTAATTATTAATATTATATGAACTCTAAATATGAAATATGGAAAAGATATTAGAAAAGTATGTAAGGGCCAAGATAGTAAGATTCAATCATGATGAATGGATTATATAATCGAGTACAATGCTTTTATGTACTCCAAAGCAAAGGGAAAATAGAAGAAAAGAGCTAAGTATCCAATAAGTACATAGAAGTGAAGAGTCTTCAGAAGAGTTAAAGTGAAGATAACTGGATGAGCATGTAAATCATAAAACTAGGATACAAAACTTAGATGAAACAAAGAGAAATGTTGGAAATAATGAGCTTGATTAAGGAATGAGGGTTACATGATATAATTGAGAGTATGGAATGTATTCCTTTATTATAAAGTTTAATACATTCATCCTTACTACCTTTGGATTTCCAAGTCTCTATAGAACAACAAACTAGTTTATCAAAGAAGAACAAAAGTGTAGCTAAATAAATGAATAAGTCATACAAAGGTAGACTATATTCAGGAAGGAAAAACTTGATTGAAAGAGAAACTATGTTTCACCCATGCATTAGTTGTTTGGTTTAAAATGAAGGATATGTAATGTATTAAGCATGAGTGAAACTAGTAGAGAGATTATTGATTTAGAATTTCAACTTCACATTAGTAGAAGGATAAAAGGAAACATATGCAACATGGTATATATGATCATACACATAAAAGAAGCAACTTGATCATAAAAGAAAACTAGAAGTTAAAAATGACATGTGGAATAGTAGTATATGGTAAGGGGATTATGGAAAGTAAAGATTGATTTGAAACATAATGGAGTAATATAGATTATAAAAGAAAGAGGTTGCGAGATTCAAGAAAGTGCTAATTAGTCAAGTATCCGTGTTGATAATTAATTAATCCTACATATGAGAAATGTATTATTGAGTGTTTGAAGATAAGAATTCTAAGTCTCAAAATCATCTTCTCTTTCATATCTTCCTTAATGAGAGCAATGTGGGAATGAAGTGATAAGAAAATGAATCATATATGATGCATAACCATTGTGGTAGAGACATCTAATGAATGTAATAATGACACACAATATGATAATGAAACCCTAATAGGGTAATTAAGAATGTAATCTATCTTAATGGCCAAGTAAGAGAAAGGAAATTCAATCGATAAGATAAAGAAGACTTTAGTAAAACTTGTGAGATCCAAAGTTTGAATTTCAAATTAACGGAGTAAAGTCACATCACAATAAAGTCATGCTACTGATAAGGACACAACCCTAGAATTTGTAGAGTTGTAGAAGTGGAATGGATGTCACTAGTGAGGTGACCTTGTATACTAACATCTCTATAAAACAAGATCATGAGATTTGCACTATGAGAAGTAAACCAACACTAATAGCAATCCAAGGTTTAAAGGTAGCTAGTCTGAAAGGTAGATAAACAATATGGAAATGATTCAGGGTAAAGAGTAAGTTCTAAAGTTGAAATATAACAAGTAAGTTTTGAACAAAAGGAGAAATACAATATGAGTGAAGTGCGATATGAGGTAAATTCTGATAGTGATAGCAAGAGTGATGAATAATCTATTTTTACCTTGTATGTTTCAATTTTAGGAATGTTTAATCTACATGATTAAAATGAGAAGGATAAGTAGCAAAAAGTAAGTAGTAGTGAATGAGGAGAGAGATAAGAGAAAACAATGGCTTTTAGTAATATGTGAATTTGTTTTTAGAAGTATAATTTGTTGAAGGTATATTAAGGGATGTAAATTGGTTCTACGTATGATTTCAGTGTACTTGTGTAAGCAATATGTCAATCAAAGGTGTTTGATAGTTGTAGTCAGTCATACCAGTAATCCATCTTAGTATTGTACAATTGTGGTATAGTGATATGGGTTGAATAATGATGGAACAAATGAAGGGTTACCCTGAATATGGTAGTCTTACCTATTCACTCATATGAATAGAAGTGATGATAACCATATTGTATTGATATGTAACCCTAATGAGGTATAGCTTGTTATACCTAGCTTTAATATAACTAAGTGATGGTAATTGGGTATGAATAGTCCTTGAATGACTAATACAATCATGGAGTACTTTGTTACTATTGTTGAAACCCTAGTATGCTATAACCCGATGGTTACATCATGAATTATGTGTGGGTTCATACTTGAGAATAATATGGAATGTGATGGTAATGCTTCACCTTATGCATCCATGATGCAATGGGGATGACCTGAGTAGTATTATACAATTTCTGTTGAATCTAGTCTTCCAACTCAAGATTGTTTTGCTATTTGAGTAGCACAATAGTAAAATTCAACAGAAGATGGTGAACTCTGTTTTGTGACCTAGAGGTAATACACAACAATAGTACATATTGAGCTGTATGAATTGAGATAGTTGGATCAGACTATCAATGTTGAGGTAACACCTCAAGAGCATAAAAAATATATTAAAATGGTTGTTTCTCTCTCTCTCTCTGCTATGATTGATTGTGGCATAGAGAATTTGTTTGTTGCCATTGAGAACTATTTCAAACATGTTGTGATTAGAAAAGAAATAAAGGACTTAACATTGAAACCTACATTCAAGTATAAAATACAAGAATGTAATGACATGTAAGATTTCAAAAGCTTAAAATAAACTTTGAATATACTTTGTTTGGGTATTTATGTTTCGGGGATGAAACTTTTTAAGGGGGTGAGAACTGTAATGACCACATTTGTGCTTAATTGGTAAACTAGGGTTTACCTGAATGATTACATGCTTGATTAGATTGAACATCGTTTAGACTTGATTAATGATAGTAGATCAATTGTGATGTTTCAAACCTAAGAAGAAACTCTAACTATGATTTTAGTTTGAAATATTTGGGTTTGAGAAATGTAAACCCTAATCAGCAAAAATTAGGGTTTTGATAGTACATGAATATGGAATTTGATCAGGATAGCAGTGTGGTAAATGATTTTTCATATTTTCTAAATTTTTTTTATTAAATTGAATTTTGGATATGATATGGATAATTCAATTCTACATATTGGAGAAAAATTTCAAAATATTTGAGTGTTCTTTGAATGTGGTTCTTGGTCAAACTATACTTCGACCAAAATGCTGACAGAGTGCTTTTTAGTAGTGTAGTGTTTTATTTTTAGTTATTTATTGGTAATTTCCAAATGATGTGAAATTTTAATTGGAGATCTGAAACTCAATCATAAACAACATGTAAAAGTTTCATAATTTTTGGATGCGTTTAGACCTTATCAGTAGATGAATTACAGTAATATTTTTATGACCGAAAATTCAACTGAAATAAGAGAAATTATAGTGAGGGGTCAATGTGCAATTGACCCAAGAAGCTCAATTGCTCTATATGGTCAACATAACACACTAGGAGCTCTCATAATTCGTGATTCAACCCAGAGAAATGAAATCCAAGAGAGAGAGAAGGAGAGTTAGGGGTTGAGAAGAGAAAGTGATGGAGATGCTGAGCTAGGGTTTTGCGGTCCGAGGAATGATGAAATCATGTATGTTTAGCTTCTTTCCATAGAATTTAATGGTGAATCTTCTCTCACATGTTAAGATTATGTCCCTCCTCTGATTTGATCCAAAATGGTATCAAAACTTCCCCTTTTCTCACTCTTTCTTCATAATTCCTCATTTCAAGGATTTCCGAGTTGAAAGGAAGAAGAATCGGGTGAATTGCCAAGGATTTGATATGAGATCGAGCTTTTTAGGGATGAGCTACATTTTTAAGGTGTTTTCACACCTTAGGGTGAGTGGGAACTTCCTTTAAATAGTATATTGTATGAAAATTGGTTAAATCATCCATAATCTTTAATTGCTTAGTATGCGACTACAAACCCTGAATTGTGTGTTTGATCTAAGTTGTTGCAAAATAATATGAAATGGATTCTTCCTCTATTTGGATGAATTTCAGATGATAAAACAATATTATAAATGTATAAAATACATCCTAATGAGAATTCCCTAAGTATTTACAGAGGTTATAAGAGTAAACTGAAATATAGGGAATTCGTCTATGACTGAAATTGCTGTATAATTAAATAGAGAATTTGTTTATTTGGATCCCCTTGGTTATGAATGATTGTTTATCTGAATGCATAGTACATATATGTCAGATACTATCTTAGATTTCGTTTGAGGTGAATAGTGTTTGTTTGATATCTCAGTAAAGAGGGTGAAACCCTAGATGCAAGGAAAGTTGGATATTTGCGAACAGATATCGTGAAATCCATTTGAACAAATTTTCTTGACATGATAGACTTTATTTATTCAATTTTATTATTGATGCATGATATCTCAGTGAATGGCAAGGAAACCCAAATTCAACTCAGTTCCAAGGTTTCATACATATATTGATTTTATATGATTTGTTGATAGTAGTCTTTATTTAGTGAATGTTTATGTCGCATGAAATCCTTATGAGAGCCATTTGATAAGTGAATGAGGTAAATGAAACCCTAAGGATAGGGTGTTGAATAAATCAAGTATTTTAATATCAATGTTCTCAGTATGAGATGTGGTGATGCACAACTCAAGATTTGGGTTGAGGTGCACATTTTCCAAGAAAGTACAAATAATTTACAGGTGCAAATGACGATTACTCGTATGTCAAGTAATTAAATCTTATCAGTGTATTAAGAAGTTCAATTGCATGATTCTAATGTATAAAGTATCAAGTAAACATGTATTATGTTATTTAAGAATTCTAGTCTGCCTGCAGATATAAAATGTTGATTTCTCAGTATATTACAGTGTTTTGAGTATATTGCACAACCAAGTGTAGAATGATATACATGTTGTGTTATAAACTTCAAATAAATAGACATGGTACCATAGACATACCAGAGTAAAGCATAAGTAAGGGAAAATATACAATATAGTAAGAGATTTCCCAGAATAATAAAATAATAGACTTAAGAGCCCTGAACACCGTACATTCCCTATGAGAGGTTTGTGTCTTAGGGATGAAACGACCTAACCCTGGCAGTGCCCAGTATACGGGCTTCAGAACGTACTAACAGGTGGTACGGGGGACGAAGCCCTGGTGGAAGTCTCCTTAAATTATAGAATGTAGTGTCCAACATCAACCAAAGATCCTGGTGGCACTAGAGTACAATAAAGCCAATAGGTGGCGTGACTCTTCGCCTGTCTGCTCAGGTTAGAGGAGGAGTCCAATTTGACTGCATAATAGGTGTACCGAGGCCAGAGAGCCATTTTCCTGTTGCTGACCAGTGACATAGTCAGGATTAGCATTCCCGGGTGTGTCAGCTACGTCTTGTATAGTGAGATCATAGTTCGCTACGAGTCTTCATATGTAGAGTACACTGCATATGATCAGGGAATAAGCTAAAATATGTTCATATAGGTTTAAATAGTTTCTTATAAGTAAGAAATGTTAAGAAAGATTCGAGTACAGTTTCCCAGCAATTATTCTTTGTATGTTTCTAAATTATTAGTTCTCTTTGAAATTATTCAAGCATGCTCATATATTGATTTGCTCTTGTTGATATCTAGAGTATCATGCCATATTTATGATTGTCAATGATCAATCTCCTTAAAGCTTACTGCTATTATAATTGATATCAGTTGCTCAAAAGTATATATGTAATTATATCAGTGCCTTAGACTATTTCTTTGAAGTACTCATTCACTGAGTGAGTAGGCTCACCCCTCTACTCACAATTTTTAGGGATATCACATGGACTTGAAGAAGGTCATTGCATCAGAGTAGATCTGCCACAAGAGTTAAGTCTGAGTATAGTTAAGTTCAGTCAGTCCTTGTCACTCTAGGTCCTTGTAAACAAATAAGAGAGAGTTGTAAATGATGATGTATATCATTATTCCTCTTTTGGCAATATATGCGAATCAGCAAGTCTTATGTGCTTAAAAGTATGCGAAACATAATGAATGTTCATACATGCATTTTTACTATTGAAATCAGATTAGAGAAATCAATGTTTAGATTCCCTTGTAAAGTTAGTTTATGTGGTTTAATTGAGAAAACAAAGAGTTTGAAAAAGAAGAAAAAGTTAAGTGTGATCTTTGTATTACGTTAAATCCTCAATTTATGCCCTAATCTCATGATTAATTGTAATTGTGAGACCGGGGTGTAACAACTTGGTATTTGAGCTTAGGCTGAGTTGACAGGGACCATTAAGTTAGTAAGTTAGAGTCATAAGTGTGGTAGATAGGAGATGTTATGATGTTAGCTCTGGGGATTTGAGTATTTGGATATCTTGGCCCAGTATCTGAGTACTTGGATCGACCAGTATCAAGCTACTCTGTCTATTCGTTCATGTATACCCTTGCTAGGTATACAGTGGAAGGATGGTCTAGAGAGGAGCTGTCACGGATCCGTTCTTACCCTAATCCCAATCCCACTGTCCAAAAGGGCAGTGTTATAGGGATGAGAGCGCCCGTCCCTGAGTGGCCCGAAAATTCACACACAGATAATATGCAAAAATGAAATAACATCCTTCTTTATTATAATGAACCAAATGTTTAGTACATCAGGCCCGTAGGCAACAGGAAAAGAAAGAGATAAGAACTAGCCTACAACTACATCCCCTTTTACAATTAGCTCCCATGTAGAGTCCATAAGATGTAGTAGTCTTTATTGCAGTAGATGAAAGAGTAGATGAATCTAGTTCCTTGCATTACCTAAAATCAAGAAAATCAAGACACAAAGTCAATGCAATTGCACGGTACGCTATATAAAAACAAGTAAAATAGTTTTATAATGAAAACTAGTATGCTTGGCAGGACTTATGTTTCAAATCATTATCGAACGATTTCCAAAAACCAAAATGTTATTCCAACAACAAATTTTATTACGAATTTCCCATTATGTTGTAATTCAAGAAGCATGCTTATATTAGTTTGGGTGACTCTATTACCCCAACGTGATGGGGGTCACCAAGCTCCTTCTCACCATATGAGATAGGAGATCCAAGTGCAAAATCCCTCCTTCCAAAGAAAGAGTTTTGCTTATATCCAATATCAACATTATCAATATTTCCAACATCAATATACGGGCAGTCATAATGGGTCTAGTGGTTTAGATTTCATATTACTCAACATATAATATAGAAGAAAAATGGAAGACTATTCATAGGGAACAATATTTCATCCAAATAATTAGCCAAACATAATTCAAGAGATACCTAATAAAATATCATCATACAACCAAAGAGGAGTAGTATAATAGCGTACCTTTCTAAAGAGTATTTGTAGTACAGATCCCAAGTGAGAGAGAAGATCAACCCTTTGAGTCATATCCTAGATCAAATATTGGATCAAGGGTCAAGATCATAGTTTAAAAAAAGATCATGCTTTGTTATTCTAGATTAGGGTTACATTTCCCTATGTCTACCTTAGGTTTAGGTCATCAACAATATTTCCAAAAGTCCAACAAATATTCAAGTATCGAGCATGTTTCATGAATAGATGACCTTCCTAGGTATATTTAGGAATACATGTCAACCCTAATTATCAATATCATTATTCAACATCTCTAGATCATTCCCAATATCAGATAGTACAATTGGACTCAAAATTAGATCAGGGAGTCCTATGATTAAGAGGATTTTTCCTAAATCAAGGTAGACCATCATTATATTAGAATAAACCCTATTTCAAAGTACATGACTCATATTTTTAGGGTAAAGAGTCAAGAGGATTATATCTCATCCTTATTTTGTCAAAAGATGATTTGGTGACTCAGAATGATCATTAGAAATAGGAATAAGATTTCCTTTAAGATTAATCATCACATAAGATAATTAAAAAGGCAAAGGATCAAGATCATGGCATATCAGTGATAAAAGTCGAGAATTAGACTTCACAAGTATTTTTAACAGATCAGTTGGATTCTCCTGATCAAAATAGACTATAGATTCACTATTTTTGGAGCTATGGATCTCAAGATATCGATTTTGCAAGAAAAAAGGCTATTTACTGGAATTTAGGGCAGAGAGCAGGATTACCAAAAATAGCGGGCCGTTGATCGTCGGTCCACCGTGGACACGCGAAGCCGATCAGCGGTAGGAGTGAAATCACGTTCCCAAGCAGGAGAGGGCGCTCGTAGGGATTCGTGGCCGTTCGATCTTAGCCGAGACCAGCGTGGGCTTCGATCGGACGGTTTCTGCTGCTCACCCCAACCAAACGAACCCGCCCGCGAGCATAGCTGCTCCGCATGGTGTAGCGGCCAGAGAAGAAGGGGGCGCGAGAGGGAGAGCGCGGCGCGAGGAGATCAGGTGCTGGTCGAGATCGTGGGGGCGCGATGAACCCAAAGGGGGTCTTTTATAGGGACCCGAAGCTAGGGTTAGGGTTTATGAGGGAGCCGGCGCAGCCCAAGGTTGGCTTGGTTTCCTTGGCCTCCAAGCCACGATTCCATAGCACCGACTCTTGCGGAAGCTTCGAGAAATGGATGTGGATCCATTGGTCGAGTTTTTGGGTGTAGCCGGTCAGGTTTGATCGCTTGGGGTCGGGCGAGGTGACGGCTGGTCCATCGTGGACCCGTGCCAACCCTGGCGCGAGGTAGGGGATGACCCCAGTGCCATTGGATCACGATCCAAGGCTGCTGGGTCACCCACCTTGCCCAGCGGCACCCTAAACTGGGAATGGGCCGGGCCCAACAAGGAAAAGGGAGGGAAAAAGGAAGAAAAAGGGCTAAAAAGCTAAGAAAATGTTGGAATCTTAGAAAAATTGTATAAAATCATGGGAAGGTCCAAATGCTCTCAAATTTGGACCATAACTTCAACATGACGTGTAGAATAATGTGCTAAAGTTTGGAGACCAAAAGATAAAGTTAATTAGTCAAACTCAAGCATTTGTTCAAAGAGGTGTATTAAGTTAAATAAAAGTGTCCAAGAGTGCATAAAATTCATAAAATGCAAAAGAATTTGATTTTGAGTATCTATATTGATCAAGGAGTCGAAATATATTGTAAATGATCATTATAAAGGTGAAAGATAAAATAAATAGTAGAAAAGAGGGAAAACTCACATTGTCACATCCTCCCCTCCTTATAAAGAATTGTGTCCCCAAAATTCAAACTTCCTTGAAGAGGTCAGGGAAACGTTCCTCCATGTCTGACTTCAACTCCCAAGTAGCATCATCACTCCCATGGTACTTCCACAACACCTTAACCATATCGATTTTCTTATTTATGAGTTCCTTGGTGCGAGTATCAAGTATCTTGACTGGAGTTTCTTGGTATACAAGGGTGTCCTTTAATTCAATTGGTTCATGATTGAGGACATGGCTAGGGTCTTTGACATACCACTTCAAGTTCGACACATGAAAGATGTTGTGCATCATGCTGTATTATGGAGGTAGAGCCAACCTATAAGCACATTCCCCAATACGATCCAGAATTTCGAAAGGACCCACATATCTAGGACTGAGTTTTCCTTTGTTCTTTGCAATGGCTCGAATGGGTCGAATCTTCAGGAAAACATGATCACCTACTAAGAATTGAGTGTCAGTCCTGTATGCATCAGCATAAGACTTCTGACGATCTTGTGCCCTTTTTAACCTTTGCTTGATTAGGTTGACATTATCAGAATAGAGTTGTAGTTCCTCAAACTTCAGAATTCATCTTTCGCCTACTTCATCCCTGTAAAGAGGATATCTCCACGGTCTTCCATACAGAGCTTCATAGGGAGGCATGCCGATACTGGATTGGTAGCTATTGTTGTAGGCAAACTCAATGAGAGGAAGGTAGTGGTCCCAAGAACCACCCCAATCAATAAAGCAAGATCTCAGCAAGTCTTCTAGAACCTGGATTGTCCTCTCAGATTGTCCGTCTGTTTGGGGGTGATAAGCAGTGTTGAAGTTCAGTTGAGTTCCCAGTTCTTCTTGTACTTGTCGCCACAAGTGAGAAGTGAACTTTGCATCACGATCAGATACTATAGATACAGGAATTCCATGCAGCCTGACTATCTCTCGAACGTAAAGTTCTTCTAACTCAGGAACCTTAGTTGTTGTCTTGATTGGAATAAAATGGGCCGATGTAGTGAGACGATCAACTATAACCCAAATGGCGTCACTCCCTTTCCTGATCCTGGGTAGTCCCACCACGAAATCCATGGTGATGTTTTCCCATTTCCATTCGGGGATGGGTAGGGGTTGTAGAAGACCTCCTGGACGTTGGTGTTTGGAGATGAAAGTAGCAATGTCGGTCTTCATATTCCTCCACCAAAAGTGCCTTTGCAGATCCTTGTACATCTTTGTCGATCCAGGATGCACAATATATTTTGACCCGTGAGCTTCTCGTAACACCATATCTATCATGACTGAATCTTTTGGGACCCATATGCGCTGTTTCTATCGGATTCCACCATCCATACCGACTGTCAGATGAGTTTGGGGCTTCTCTAAAAGCTTAGTCATATCATCAAGGCTCTTGCTATTCTTTTGAGCTGCCAGGATTTCAGACAGGAGGCCCAGTTTTACATGGACACTAGCCAATCTAAGAACGTTGCCCATACGCCTTGGGGCCCAAAGTGACATGACTTCCATGTTCTTCCATTCTGTAGTAAAGACAACAACACATTTAGCCTTCTTTCTACTGAGTGCATCGGCCACCACATTTGCCTTACCGGGGTGGTAGGCAATGGTGAAGTCATAGTCTTTAAGGTACTCGAGCCAACGCCTCTGTCTGAGATTTAGATCCTTTTGTGTCAAGATGTCTTTCAGACTCTTGTGGTCAGTGAGGATGTCGAAGGTGGCACCATACAAGTAGTGTCGCCATATTTTCAAAGCATATATGATGGCGGCAAGTTCGAGGTCATGGGTTGGGTAGTTGACCTCATTTAGCTTCAATTGTTGAGAGGCATAAGCAACTACTTTTCTTTCTTGCATGAGAACACAACCCAGACCAAACCTTGATGCGTCGGTAAAATGGCGAACCCATCATTTCCCGAGGGAAGAGTCAAGACAGGTGCAATTGTCAGCTTTGTCTTTAGCTCTTGAAAACTGGACTCACACTCCTTTGACCAGATAAACTATTCACCTTTTCTGGTGAGCTTAGTGAGAGGCAAGGCAGTTCTGCTAAATTTCTGAATAAAACGTCGATAATAGCCAGCAAGACCTAGAAAGCTGCGGATCTCCGAAACATTCTTTGGGGCTTGCCACTCAAGAACAACTGAGACTTTGGCAGGGTCAATAGAAATTTTCCCACTAGAAATTATGTGGCCCAAGAACATGACTTCAGAAATCCAGAATTCACATTTGGACAGTTTTGCATAGAATTTTTGGGATTGGATGATGTCAAGAACTTTGTGAAGGTGGATGCGGTGTGATTCAGTATCAGTTGAATATATCAATATATCATCAATGAAGACCACTACAAACTCATCGAGGAAAGGTTGGAAGACACTATTCATCAAATTCATGAACACACCAGGGGCATTAGTCAACCCAAAAGGCATGACAAGGAATTCATAATGTCTGTATCGGGTTCAAAAGGCTGTTTTAGGAATGTCTTCAACCTTAACTTTGAGTTGGTGGTAACCAAAACGAAGATCAATTTTTGAAAAGACATGGGCAGAACAGAGTTGATCAAAAAGGTCATCAATTCTGGGCAGCGGATACTTGTTTTTCACAGTAGCTTGATTGATCATACGATAGTCAATACACATGCGAAGGGAACCATCCTTTTTCTTGACAAATAAAATGGGGGCTCCCCAAGGAGAGGTACTAGGGCTGATGAAACCCTTGTCAAGAAATTCCTGCAACTGCTTTTTCATCTCAGTCAATTCAGCAGGAGCCATCCGATAGGGTGCCCGAGAAATAGGTGCGGTACCAGGTGCTAAATCAATAGAAAACTCAACATCACGATCTGGTGGTAGCCCAGGGAGCTCCTCAGGAAAGACACTCGGGTAATCTCGCACTATATCAATATTTTCTAGGGCACTCGTATCAGGATTGACTATGGTTACAGTTACTAGGTAGGCTTTGCACCCTTTAGCTATCAAGCTTTGGGCTTTAATCAAAGAAATGACAACATTTTGATTTCGATCTTTCCTTCCAGGAATTACAAGAATAGGGAGATTGGGTTTGGAAATGATGACTTTCTTGGCATGACAATCGATTAGAGCATTATTTTTATGGATCCAATCCATCCATAAAATAAGGTCAAAGTCTTCCATGTCTAAGATTATGAAATCTGACTCAAAACTACGTCCAGCATAAGATAGAGGGACCTTTTTGACAATATAGTAGGAGACTTTCATCTTCCCACTTGGGGTAGTTACATCAAGCACGTACCCTAAGTCCCTTATTTCAAGATTCAACATACAAGCAAGATTCTTAGACATGAAGGTATTTGTTGACCCAGAGTCAAAAAGAGTAACAACGAAATGATCGTAGATTTTCATCATGCCTACGTATACATATATTTCATGTAAGGACTATGTACAAGATAATCATGATATAAAGTTCTGGAAATAATCTTGAATTTAAAAGGTACCTTCCATGAGTTTGTTTTCATTGTCCTTTGCCTCATCTGCATTCATAGCAAAGACACGAGTTTGTCTATGTTCACCTTGCCTGGCCCATGCTGGAGGAGGGTGGGGGCAGCTATCTCTGAAGTGACCCTCCTGTTTGCAGTAATGGCAGACCGAGGACGGATATTTGCACTGGTTAGGGTGGAAGTTACCACAGTTACAGCAACGAGGAATATTGGCATTCCGGCCTGGGCCCCTATTTTGGCCATGATTCTGGTTTTGAGCAGGACCACGGTTGTAATGCTGGTTCTGGCCTTGGGCAGGAGGGTTCCTCTGGTTCTTCTGTCAGTTTCTGTTCTTATTGCCACCAATAGCAGGTGCAACCTCAGTCAGGCCTAGGTAGGCAAGGGTAGGTAAAGGTTTCCCGTGTCCCATCCCCAGGGTTCTCTCCATGGACAAGGCATGGTCATAGGCATCTTGGAAAGTGGCAGGTTTGGATGAGGATACAAAAGCTTTTAGGGTAATGAAAAGCCCATCAATGTAACAGTCAAGTTTTTGTTCTTCAGTGAGGTTGGTGACATGTCTCTCTAGCAAGCGGAACTGTCGGCTGTATTCAGCCACTGTGTTGGTTCCTTGAGTCAGGGTGAGGAATTTTTTTTGGTTTTCCTTTCTCTCATATGTGGGTTTGAAACAGTTGGTAAAAATGGGTTTGTAGGCTTCCCAGTTGACATGGATGACCTGTTGTGATCGGATGTAATTCTTCCACCACAATTTGGCTGCTCCCTTCAACTGGTAGGTGGCAAAACCAACTTTGTCTTGTTCAGGCACCTCAAAACCCTGAAGGTGTTTTCCATGGACACTAACCAGGCATCAGCTTTGTCTAGGACATCATCTTTGTCTTCCACATAGAAGGTTTCAGGGCTGAGTTTCAGAAAATCCTGGATAGTGGTGGGTTTTGGGTTTTGGGTGGGTACAAGGGATGTTGTACGAATAGCTAGGTCATGAAGGGCATCCATAATGGCCTTTTGTTTTAACTCCCATTCCCCCATATTGTTGGTCTTATAGGCAGAACCGACATCTTCATCATCCTCCATGCGGGGCTTCTTCCCCTTATCTTTAGTACCAAAGGTCCCTTCACCATCCCTGTTGTTCCTAGTTTTTGGGGCCATCTGCAAGAGTTCAACTAATATAAGTTTTCTTATTTATTACTTTCAAAGCAAGAATATGATAGATCATGGAAATATTGCAACAAGTTTTCTCAATTTATTTTCGAATTTTAGTTGTTCCCGTCCATAATTTACCCAAAATAGAGAGAGTATATAGATCAAGTCATGACACCTTAAGGAGAACGAGAAGATGAGGAGTCATCCTATTTCCTTCTAATAGGTGGCTTGGGTAATCCTTAAAGAAGAGATGAGATGCTAGAAGACTCTCTAGGGTTATAGGAAGTCCTTTCATCCATTTCTGGATCAACTAAGGCCAGGTGGAGCAGGAGGAACCTCAGCCACTGTGAAGACGGATGGGAGGAATTATGCCAGAACCCCCTTGTTCTCTTTCTAGACACCTTAGTTTTCACCATAGTGGATTTTAGGGCTTCCTTGGTTCATCGATTAAGAACATCATTTCATTAATGCATATTAAGTGTGTTATGGCTCTGATACCAACTGTCATAGATCCGTTCTTACCCTAATCCCAATCCCACTGTCTAAAAGGACAGTGTTAGAGGGATGAGAGCGCCCGTCCCTGAGTGACCTGAAAATTCACACACAGATAATATGCAAAAATGAAATAACATCCTTCTTTATTATAATGAACCAAAAGTTTAGTACATCAGGCCCGTAGGCAACAGGAAAAGAAAGAGATAAGAACTAGCCTACAACTACATCCCCTTTTACAATTAGCTCCCATGTAGAGTCCATAAGATGTAGCAGTCTTTATTGCAATAGATGAAAGAGTAGATGAATCTAGTTCCTTGGATTACCTAAAATCAAGAAAATCAAGACACAAAGTCAATGCAATTGCACGGTACCCTATATAAAAACAAGTAAAATAGTTTTATAATGAAAACTAGTATGCTTGGCAGGACTTATGTTTCAAATCATTATCGAACGATTTCCAAAAACCAAAATGTTATTCAAACAACAAATTTTATTACGAATTTCCCATTATGATGTAATTCAAGAAGCATGCTTATATTAGTTTGGGTGACTCTATTACCCCAACGCGATGGGGGTCACCAAGATCCTTCTCACCATATGAGATAGGAGATCCCAGTGCAAAATCCCTCCTTCCAAAGAATGAGTTTTGCTTATATCCAATATCAACATTATCAATATTTCCAACATCATTATCAACATCAATATACGGGCAGTCATAATGGGTCTAGTGATTTAGATTTCATATTCCTCAACATATAATATAGAAGAAAAACGGAAGACTATTCATAGGGAACAATATTTCATCCAAATAATTAGCCAAGCATAATTCAAGAGATACCTAAGAAAATATCATCATACAACCAAAGAGGAGTAGTATAATAGCGTACCTTTCTAAAGAGTATTTGGAGTACAGATCCCAAGAGAGAGAGAAGATCAACCCTTTGAGTCAGATCCTAGATCAAATATTGGATCAAGGGTCAAGATCATAGTTTAAAAAAAGATCATGCTTTGTTATTCTAGATTAGGGTTACATTTCCCTATGTCTACCTTAGGTTTAGGTCATCAACAATATTTCCAAAAGTCCAACAAATATTCAAGTATCGAGCATGTTTCATGAATGGATGACCTTCCTAGGTATATTTAGGAATACATGTCAACCCTAATTATCAATATCATTATTCAACATCTCTAGATCATTCCCAATATCAGATAGTACAATTGGACTCAAAATTAGATCAGGGAGTCCTATGATTAAGAGGATTTTTCCTAAATCAAGGTAGAGCATCATTATATTAGAATAAACCTTTTTCAAAGTACATGATTCATATTTTTAGGTTAAAGAGTCAAGAGGATTATATCTCATCCTTATTTTGTCAAAAGATGATTTGGTGACTCAGAATGATCATTAGAAATAGGAATAAGATTTCCTTTAAGATTAATCATCATATAAGATAATTAAAAAGGCAAAGGATCAAGATCATGGCATATCAGTGATAAAAGTTGAGAATTAGACTTCACAAGTATTTTTAACAGATCAGTTGGATTTTCCTGATCAAAATAGACTATAGATTCACTATTTTTGGAGATACGAATCTCAAGATATCGATTTTGCAAGAAAAAGGCTATTTACTGGAATTTAGGGCAGAGAGCAGGATTACCAAAAATAGCGGGCCGTTGATCGTCGGTCCACCGTGGACACGCGAAGCTGATCAGCGGTAGGAGTGAAATCACGTTCCCAAGTAGGAGAGGGCGCTCGCAGGGATTCGTGGCCGTTCGATCTCAGCCGGGACCAGTGTGGGCTTTGATCGGACGGTTTCTGCTGCTCACCACAACCAAACGAACCCGCCCGCGAGCAGAGCTGCTCCGCGGTGGTGTAGCGGCCGGAGAAGATGGGGGCATGAGAGGGAGAGCGCGACGCGAGGAGATCAGGTGCTGGTCGAGATCGTGGGGGCGCGACGAACCCAAAGGGGGTCTTTTATAGGGACCCGAAGCTAGGGTTAGGGTTTATGAGGGAGCCGACGCAGCCCAAGGTTGGCTTGGTTTCCTTGGCCTCCAAGCCACGATTCCATAGCACCAACTCTTGTGGAAGCTTCAAGAAAGGGATGTGGATCCATTGGTCGAGTTTTCGGGTGTAGCCGGTCAGGTTTGATCGCTTGGGGTCGGGCGAGGTGATGGCTGGTCCATCGTGGACCCGTGCCAACCCTGGCGCGAGGTAGGGGATGACCCCAGCGCCATTGGATCATGATCCAAGGCTGCTGGGTCACCCGCCTTGCCCAGCGGCACCCTAAACTGGGAATGGGCCGGGCCCAACAAGGAAAAGGGAGGGAAAAAGGAAGAAAAAGGGCTAAAAAGCTAAGAAAACGTTGGAATCTTAGACAAATTGTATAAAATCATGGGAAGGTCCAAATGCTCTCAAATTTAGACCATAACTTCAACATGAAGTTTAGAATAATGTGCCAAAGTTTGGAGACCAAACGATAAAGTTAATTAGTCAAAATCAAGCATTTGTTCAAAGAGGTGTATTAAGTTAAATTAAAGTGTCCAAGAGTGCATAAAATTCATAAAATGCAAAAGAATTTGATTTTGAGTATCTATATTGATCAAGGAGTCGAAATATATTGTAAATGATCATTATAAAGGTGAAAGATAAAATAAATAGTATAAAAGAGGGAAAACTCACATTGTCACAGGAGCCCTAGAAATATTAGGGTTAGAAAAAAGATAAGTAACATGAATTAATAGCATAAATATAAAATGAGATAGAACTTTCATTTCATATTGTTGTTTTATTGGAGATGAATAGAAAAGCTCTTATATGTTTGAATTCAAATATTCAGTATTTTGAAATATATATGGGTCATTAAGATTTGATGTACACTATGCAGTTGTAGCATTTATTGATTACATTCTTTGTATCAAGTAGACTAGAAATGATCTTTGAATGATCTTTCCTAAGTGGATAAGTTTTCTTCCACACATTTGAGATTAATAGGAGATGAGCAATCCTGAGTACCTCTTGGGTTCAGAACTGTAGGTTCGACCTGGTCCAGCTGGCAGGATGCATTACTGGGATCTAATGACTCCTATTAGTAACATAACAAGAGTAAATTCTGGATAGATTAGATCGAAATTCTAGTATGAATGTATATACTCTAAGATTTTGAAGTATAAGAGAAAGACTGGGATAACTAAGAATCAGTTGGAACTGATATCTAAGATCCAACTTTGGGGCCTCATATGAGAAACTCTTCATTGGGAATAAAGGAATACGACACAAGGTTCAGATTAAGTTTAATTATTAGTAATATATGAACTCTAAATATGAAATATGGAAAAGATATGAGAAAAGTATGTAAGGGCCAAGATAGTAAGATTCAATCATGAGAAATTTATTATATAATCAAATACAATGCTTTTATGTACTCCAAAGCAAAGGGAAAATAGAAGAAAAGATCCAAGTATACAATAAGTACATAGAAGTGAAGAGTCTTCAGAAGAGTTAAAGTGAAGAGAACTAGATGAGCATGTAAATCATAAAACTAGGATAAGAAACTTAGATGAAATAAAGAGAAATGTTGGAAATAATGAGCTTGATTAAGGAATGAGGGTTACATGATATAATTGAGAGTATAGAATTTATACCTTTATTATAAAGTTTAATACATTCATCCTTACTACCTTTGGATTTCCAAGTCTCTATAGAACAACAAACTAGTTTCTAAAAGAAGAACAAAAGTGTAGCTAAATAAATGAATAAGTCATACAAAGTTAGACTATATTCAGGAAGGAAAAACTTGATTGAAAGAGAAACTATGTTTCACCCATGCATGAGCCGTTTGATTCAAAATGAAGGATATATAATGTATTAAACATGAGGTGAAACTAGTAGAGAGATTATTGATTTAGAATTTCAACTTCACATTAGTAGAAGGATAAAAGGAAATATATGTAACATGGTATATATGATCATACACATAAAAGAAGCAACATGATCATAAGAGAAAACTAGAAGTTAAAGATGACATGTGGAATAGTAGTATATGGTAAGGGGATTATGGAAAGTAAAAAAGGGTTTGAAACATAATGGAGTAATATAGATTATAAAAGAAAGAGGTTGCGAGATTCAAGAAAGTGCTAATTAGTCAAGTATCATTGTTGATAATTAATTAAACCTACATATGAGAAATGTATTATTGAATGTTTGAAGATAAGAATTCTAAGTCTCAAAATCATTTTCTCTTTCATATCTTCCTTAATGAGAGAAATGTGGGAATGAAGTGATAAGAAAATGAATCATATATGATGCATAACCACCGTGGTAGAGACATCTAGTGAATGTAATAATGACACACAATATGATGATGAAACCCTAGCATGGTAATTGAGAATGTAATCTATTTGAATGGCCAAGTAAGAGAAAGTAAATTCAATCGATAAGATAAAGAAGACTTTAGTAAAACTTGTGAGATCCAAAGTTTGAATTTCAAATTAAGGGAGCAAAGTCACATCACAATAATGTCATGCTACTGATAAGGACCAAACCCTAGAATGTTTAGAGTTGTAGTAGTTCAATGGATGTCACTAGTGATTTGACCTTGAATACTAACATCTCTATAAAACAAGATCATGAGATTTGCACTATGAGAAGTAAACTAGCACTGATAGTAATCTAGGGTTTGAAGGTAGCTAATCTGAAAGGTAAATAAACAATATGGAAATGATTCAGAGTAAAGAGTAAGATATAAATTTTTAAATGTAACAAGTGTGTTTTGAACAAAAGTAGAAATACAATATGAGTGAAGTGCGATATGAGATAAATTCTTGCAGTGATAGCAAGAATAATGAATAATCTATTTGTACCTTGTATGTTTCAATTTTAGGAATGTTTAATCTACATGATTAAAATGAGAAGGATAAGTAGCAAAAAGTAAGTAGTAGTGAATGAGGAGAGAGATAAGAGAAAACAATGACTTTTAGTAATATGTGAATTTTTTTTAGAAGTATAATTTATTGAAGGTATATTAAGGGATGTAAATTGGTTCTACGTATGATTTCATTGTACATGTGCAAGCAATATGTCAATTAAAGATGTCTGATAGTTGTAGTCATTCATACCAGTAATCCATCTTAGTATTGTACTATTGTGGTATGGGGATATGGGTTGAATAATGATGGAACAAATGAAGGGTTACCCTGAATAAGGTAGTCTTACCAATTCACTCATATGAATAGAAGGGATGATAACCATATTGTATTGATATGTAACCCTAATGAGGTATGGCTTGTTATACCTAGATTTAATACAACTAAGTGATGGTAATTGGATATGAATAGTCCTTGAATGACTAATATAATCATGGAGTACTTTGTTACTGTTGTTGAAACCGTAGTATGCTATAACCCGATGGTTACACCTTGAATTATGTGTGGGTTCATACTTGAGAATAATATGGAATGTAATAGTAATGCTTCACCTTATGCATCCATGATGCAATGTGGAAGACGTGAGTAGTATTGTACAATTTTTGTTGAATCTAGTCTTCCAACTCAAGACTATTTTGCTAATTGAGTAGCATACTAGTAAAATTCAAAAGAACATGGTGAACTCTCTTTTGTGACATAGAGGTAATACATAACAAAGTACATATTGAGCTGTATGCATTGAGATAGTTGGATCAGACTATCAATGTTGAGGTAACACCTCAAGAGTATAAAAATTATTGAAATGGTTGTTTCTCTCTCTCTGCTATGATTGATTGTGGCATAGAGAATTTGTTTGTTGTCATTGAGAACTATTTCAAACATGTTGTGATTAAAAAAGAAATAAAGGACTTAACGTTGAAAACTACATTCAAGTATAAAATACAAGAATGTAATGACATGTAAGATTTAATAAGCATAAAATAAACTTTGAATATACTTTGTTTGCATATTTATGTTTCGGGGACAAAACTTTTTAAGGGGGTGAGAATTGTAATGACCACATTTGTCCTTAATTGGTAAACTAGGGTTTACCTAAATGATTACATGCTTGATTAGATTGAACATCATTTAGACTTGATTAATGATAGTAGATCAATTGTGATGTTTAAAACCTAATAAGAAACTCTAACTTTGATTTTAGTTTGAATAATTAGGGTTTGAGAAATGTAAACCCTAATCGGCAAAAATTAGGGTTTTGATAGTAAATGAATATGGAATTTGATCAGGATAGCAGTGTGGTAAATGATTTTTCATATTTTATACAAATTTTTAATTAATTGAATTTTGGATATGATAAGGATAATTCAATTATGCATATTGGAGAAAAATTTCAGAATATTTGAGTGTTCTTTGAATGTGGTTCTCGGTTGAACTATACTTCGACCAAAATGTTGAAAGAGTGCTTTTTAGTAGTGTAGTGTTTTATTTTTATTTATTTATTATTAACTCCAAATGATCTGAAATTTTAACTAGAGATCTAAATCGCAATCATAAACAACTTGTAAAATTTTCATAATTTTTAGATTTGTTTAGACCTTATGAGTAGACGAATTACAGTAATATTTTTATGACAGAAAATTCAGCTGAAATAAGAGAAACTATAGGAGGGGTCAATGTGCAATTGACCCAAGCAACTCAATTGCTCTATATGGTCAACCTAACACACAAGGAGCTCTCATAATTCGTGATTCAATCCAGAAAAACGAAATCCTAGAGAGAGATGGAGAGTTAGGGTTTGAGAGGAGAAAGTGATGGAGATGCTGACCTAAGGTTTTGCGGCCTGAGGAACGATGAAATCATGTAAGTTTAGCTTCTTTGCATATACTTTAATTGTGAATATTCTCTCACATGTCAGGATTCTGTCCCTCCTCTGATTTGATCCAAAATGGTATCAAAACTTCCCTTTTTCTCACTCTTTATTCATAATCCCTCATTTCTAGGGTTTCTGAGTTGAAAGGAAGAAGAATCAGGTGAATTGCTAGAGATTTGATATGAGATCGAGATTTTCATGGATGAGCTGCGTTTTTAAGGTATTTTCACACCTTAGGGTGAGTGGTAACATCCTTTAAATAGTATATTGCATGAAAATTGGTTAAATCATCCATAATCTTTAATTGCTTAGTATGCGACTACAAACCCTGAATTGTGTGTTTGATCTGAGTTGTTGAAAAATAATACGAAATGGATTCTTCCTCTATTTGGATGAATTTTATATGATAAAATCATATTAGAAATGTATACAATACATCCTAATGAGAATTCCCTAAGTTTTCACAGAGGTTATAAGAGTAAACTGAAATATAAGGAATTTGTCTATGACTGAAATTGCTGTATAATTAAATAGAGAAATTTGTTTATCAGGATCCCCTTGGTTATGAATGATTGTTTATCTGAATGCATAGTACATATGTGTCAGATACTATCTTGGATTTCATTTAAGGCGAATAGTGTTTGTTTGATATCTCAGTAAAGAGGGTGAAACCCTAGATGCGAGGAAAGTTGGATATTTGTGAATAGATATCATGAAATCCATTTGAACAGATTTTCTTGACATGATAGAATTTATTTATTCAATTTTATTAATGATTCCTGTTATCTCAGTGAATGGCATGGAAAACCAAATTTAGCTCAGTTCCATGATTTCATACATATATTGATTTTATATGATTTGTTGATAGCAGTCTTTATTCAGTGAATGTTTATGTCTCATGAAATCCTTATGAGAGCCATGTGATAAGTGAATGAGGTAAATGAAACCCTAAGGATAAAGTGTTCAATAAATCATGTATTTTGATATCAATGTTCTCAGTATGAGATGTGGTGATACACAACTCAAGATTTGGGTTGAGGTGCACGTTGTCCAAGAAAGTACAAATAATTTATAGGTGCAAATGACGATTACTCATATGTCAAGTAATTAACTCTTATCAGTGTATTAAGAAATTCAATTACATGATTCTAATGTATAAAGTATCAAGTGAACATGTATTATGTTATTTAAGAATTCTAGTTTGCCTACAGATATAAAATGTTGATTTCTCAGTATATTACAATGTTTTGAGTATATTGCTCTGCCAAGTTTAGAATGATATACATGTTGTGTAATAAACTTCAAATAAATAGACATGGTACCATAGAGATACCAGAATCAAGTATAAGTAAGGGAAAAGATACAATATAGTAAGAGATTTCCAAGAATAATAAAATAATAGACTTAAGAGCCCTGAACATCGTAGATTCCCTATGAGAGGTCTGTGCCTTAGGGATGAAACGAACTAACCCTGACAGTGTCCAGTATACGGGGGTCAGAACGTACTAACAGGTGGTATGGGAGATGAAGCCCTAGTGGAAGTCTCCTTGAATTCCTGAATGTAGTGTCCAACATCAACTAGAGATCCTGGTGGCACTAGAGTATAGTAAAGCCAAAAGGTGGCTTGACTCTCTGCCTGTGTTCTCAGGTTAGAGGAGGAGTCCAGTTTTACGGCATAATAGGTGTGCTGAGGCTGGAGAGCCATTATCCTATTGTAGACCAGTGATGTAGTCAGGCTTAGCATTCCCGGGTGTGTCAGCTAAGTCTTGTATGGTGATATTGTAGTTCGCTACGAGTCTTCATATGTAGAGTACATTGCATATGATCAGGGCATAAGCTAAAATATGATCATATAGGTGTAAAGAGTTTCTTATAAGTAAGAAAAGCTAAGAAAGATTCGAGTACAGTTTCCCAGCAATTATTCTTTGTTTGTTTCTGAATTATTAGTTCTCTTTGAAATTATTCAAGCATGCTCATATATTGATTTGCTCTTGTTGATATCTGGAGTATCCTACCATATTTATGATTGTCAATGATCAATCTCTTTAAATCTTACTGCTGTTATAATTTATATCAGTTGCTCAAAAGTATATTTGTAATTATATCAGCACTTTAGACTATTTCTTTGAAGTACTCATTCAATGAGCGAGTAGGCTCACCCCTCTACTCATAATTTTTAGGGATATCACATGGACTTGAAGAAGGTCATTGCATCATAGTAGATCTACCACAAGATTTAAGTCTGAGTATAGTTAAATTCAGTCGGTCCTTGTCACTCTAGGTCCTTGTAAAGAAATAAGAGAGAGTTGTAAATGATGATGCATAACATTATTCCTCTTTTAGCAATATATGCAAATCAGCAAGTCTTATGTGCTTAAAAGTATGAGAAACATAATGAATGTTCATACATGCATTTTTACTGTTGAAATCAGATTAGAAAAATCAATGTTTAGATTCCCTTGTAAAGTTAGTTTATGTTGTTCAATGCGAGAAAACAAAGAGTTTGAAAAAGAAGAAAAAGTTAAGGGTGATCTTTGTATTACGTTAAATCCTCAATTTATGCCCTAACTCATGATTAATAGTAATTGTGAGATTGGGGTGTAACAACGTCAGAACATTCTGAGTCGTTTCTAACCACCCAGATTCACTCAGCCTCTAGAGGAGATTCTTGTGCCACAAATTGTGCCTTCTGAGGTATGCTTCCCAGTTTGCCCTTTTCTAGACTTTTCATATTTCATTGGGAACCACAAGATGATTTGATGTGTTCTTGAAACTATCTATATTCTTAACACTTCTCTTATATGTATCCAACTCATTATGTATCTTGGTTTGGTTAGAGACCACCTTCTTCTAAGCTTCCTGCCTCCTTGCTTCAGCCAACCTTGGTAGAGATGTTGGATGGGGTCTCTGGACCTAGGGTTCGAGTTCTGAAGATCTTGGAGTTCTCCATACTCTTGTGGATTAGTTGAGGAAGGTCCTAGTTGAATTGTCTACTAAGAAGCATGAGTTTCGTCCAAGAGTTGACCTTCATCAAGTTCTTTGACTTCATGACAGTTTTTCATGCGAACTGGATAAGATGACCCTTCGACATTTTATG
Source organism: Alisma plantago-aquatica (assembly GCA_963693085.1). NCBI lineage: Eukaryota > Viridiplantae > Streptophyta > Magnoliopsida > Alismatales > Alismataceae > Alisma > Alisma plantago-aquatica. The sequence goes on from OY856409.1 coordinate 167,287,688, forward strand.
TATGTTCCCTCATCCAAATTTGATATTTGTAACACTTGAATAGGTTTTATCATCTTTTTGACCCTCTAACTTATTTTAACCGTGAGGACCCTTGATCCTGGCAATGTACCAATATGCCCTTTCACACATATTATTCTATAAAAAATCATATGCATGGTATATTGCTAATTATCCAAATATGTTTTATTTTAATATTTCAGTAGATAGATAAAACTTATATATAATCATAACCAATGCTTTGGTTACCTAAAAAAATGTAAAATTGGATAAATAAACCCTATATGATGGTATGTATTTAATAACCTAGATCTTATTTAATAAGAAGTTGAAATTTTAGGGTTTATCACATACACCTTAATTAATGATTTATATACCTAAAGTGTTATATGGTGAAAGTGCATAATCGGGATATAGAATTTGGACCCTAACATTTTACAAGTATCTTTGAAGTATGTTGCATTCCCTTAGTTTTATATTGGAAATGATTTATATTTACTCTATGACTTGATGGTTACACATTATCTTGAATGTCACATGTTTAGATTTGTTTGACCCTATCGGGTCCAAACTCTTGAAGTCATTCATATCGACTGTTCAAATTGTAAGTTGAAACCTATTCTTGCATCATCTTCTTGTTTCATTCAATTTGCATCATGCTGAATTCATTGACCCATATTAAACGGGAACCCTAATTTTCCATATGTTAGCCATGATTGTATAATTAATCATCTTTATACATCTTTGTGATGCCTTTTATATTTTGATACTATTTTATGATCTAACTAAATCAATGATTTCCTCTCTCAATAAAATGCATGTTTGATTTAAATAATTTGTATGATGTACACATTAGGTGATGTATCCTGATTGTGTGCATCACCACCAAAGGGTGCAAATGGTGATTCATGTCCCTAGGTAACAGTGTCGTGATGGCATTACTCCTAAGAAGTTTATGGTGATTAACTCATATTATGTGGTTATGGTGGTGATGCCATATACCGTGAATTTTATTATAATTGTTATTATGATGATAATCTACATGCATAATTGTTAATATTTAATATGGTGCTCTAATTTGAGATTTGAAGGCAAGAAATTTTAATTCTAAACTTTATTTTTAACACCCTATTTTCCATATCACATGGGCGGAAGCATTTTACTCAGTGTGGGTGACACAATATGCTAATCATGCAATTAAAGTAAATGAAACACTTACACTGATTTAAAATTGATTCACAGATAGTTCTTGATTACATAATGCGCATCTATAAAATCTAATCTTAATGATACTATGATTGAACAAAACATGGATTACATATAAACCTCTAGATCGACTAGGTAAATGGCACCCCACCAGGCAAAGCTTGGGAGTCTCCTAGTCTTGATTTTCCTTTTTTGTCCTTCACTTGCTTTAAGTCCTACAGACATCTCATCCCCAGCCATGCAAAACAAACATCACATCAGTAAGAAGTATTTGGCACTTTATATGACATGAAATTAAATATAACTTGACATGATAAAATTGACATGACATAACTTGACATAAACTTGAACATGAATTTTCTTAAGCATTCATGATTCATAAATTACATGAACAATTGATCTCTAAGTATATACATCCCTTTATAATGCCCCTTTAGGAGCACATGATTTCTAAGAAAGCCCTTGATTCTAGGAAAGCCCTTGATGACACCTTGAGGTCCATGATTCAGGAGCATATGAAAAACTAATTCAATTTCATTTATCTTAACATTAACATTAACACGATCTTTGAACACTTAACATGATGAATTGGAAATTTAGTTATATTCCACCTCTCTAAATGCCCCATAGGAGCCCATAATTTCTAGGAATGCCCATAACGACCCTTTAAGGTCCATAAACGAGGTAGATATATATACTTAGCCAATTCCTTAATTTTCCTCATTAACTTATCTCTTGACGTAAACATTAATTGTTCTTAATCTTAATCTTGAACATGATGGGATTAATCCCTCTTAATGCAATGATGGGATTTCTCTCTCTTAAATCATAATAGGGTTTCCCCTTCTTGAACATGAGTCATTAAATCTTAATCATAATCTTAATTAGTTTTCTCCCATAGACCATAAATAAATAATCAACCAAACAATGATAAATATACATGATGTATTCTTGAAAAGACATTCATAATTCATGAATTCAAGTAATGTGCATAATCATAAATAAACATTCAATCAACCAAAACTACTTGTGCCAAGTATGCATGGCCTACTTACCTAGAGTAGGTCACCTTATAGTCAAGTGTTCTTACTTGATTGAGCCTCTAAACACCTATAATTTGATCTAAATCATTATATGCACTTAAGTTCATAATCATGAAACCCTAATTTAATTCATGGAATTATTGAAGGATTTGAATGTGTAAAACAACATTTGAGAACATGCTAATCGATAGAGAATCAAAAGATCTTTCTGTGGAATAATTTTTAATATTTTTTGAAGTCGTATGCAAAAGTTATGAATTTTGCATTGTGGACCAATCAGAAATTAGGAAACCATAGTGTGACATCATTTAAGTCAATGATTAATCCGACGTAAATAAAATGTCAGAATACTAGAAAAACCAAGGCGTGTGTGACATAATGATCAAACATGCAAGGGCATAGTCTTCGTTGAGCCCTAACTAGTAATCGTTCGTAGGAAGAACAAATCAAAGGTCGAAATACCTCTAATGACCTTGGGAGATTAATTAGCTGATTGAACTCGTGGGGGCACCACGGTCATTTTTGGACCTACTTTCTTCCTGCTGATCCATGGCCAGAGTGCATCATAAGGAGGTGTAATCAACGATCAAATATGAGGCAAAACCAATTATCTACAGTAGTTGAGCTCTCCAGTGCCCTCGCCGCACCAAGATGCGGCCAACGAGCCCAAGCTTGGGTCCTGGGGCATGCTGGAGCACCAGTTCCCATGGTACAACAACTGGAGCCGAGAAAAGAAATCATGAGGTGCTAAAGAGATGAAAGCAAGAGTCTCGGGATGTCGAACCGAAGGTGAGGGCAGCGTCACCTAAAGCAAAATGATCATGCACATCTGATTCGTTGGATAACAACTTGAAACAAGGGAAGTGAGTCACAACCTAATATCACTGGAACACACCCTAAAACCCTAATTTAATGCTTGGGAAATGATTGTGGAGGTGGTTAGAAGTCAAAATAGGGATTTCCGTTGTTGGAAGACCCATGGGAAGGAAGGACGACAAGCATCGTCAAAGGCCGATGCCGGCCCTATAGGGTATGGAGAATGAGAGAAGCTCAGGGCAAATGGTCAATACATAAAGGAAGAGGGGTCATTGGCGATGCTTAATGACCACTCAATTTGGTCAGAGGGTGTAGAGGTGGTCAAGTTGAAACCAAGGTCATCAGAGACCAAAATCGAGAAGGTCAGAGTGTTTGGGGGCCATGGGTGAGAAATTGGTGGTGGAGGAGGAACGCCCTCCGGTAGTCAATTCTTTAGGATGCCTAAAAAGGCAACCGATGGTGCTGAGTTGGCAACGGTGAAATCTAGGCGGAGAGAGGATCTGACATCACTTTGGGAATTTCCTCTATAGTACAAGGGAGAGGGCGACCTAGGGCTCATTTGAATTGAGAGGATCTCTCGAACTAGGAGGAGAAGAAATATCGTGAAAACATGAATAGATGAGAAGGATGAATCAGTGCAAGGAAACACTTAACTGACATAAAACCAATGTAACTATCTAGAGGTAGAGCATGATGTCAAGGTCATTGGATCGGGGGTAGATTAAACCCTGGCCATATGATGGTGCAGAAAGAAGGATAAATTGAGAGTGTAATGTGTGAAAACTAATAAATGACTACGACTTTAGGTCAATTTGGAGTATTAAATATATTTGTAATTAAGCTTTAATCAAACTATATGGAAAACTTCCCAAATTGAATTGGAGGGTCAAAAGTGGGTCAAATGAGTTCAAATTTGAACCACAGGAAAAGTAGAAGGTCTAGAATATTCGTATGCAATGAGAATTCATTTTTGTACACATTATGGTCCATAACTCCTATGTTGGCTATTGATCTTAATATTAATGCATTTAAATGGTGAGATAATTTGAAAAGGATTTTCCTATTACATTCTTGAGTCAATATTCAAGATATACCCTATTTAGCATTCAAGAGACACATGGTCACTACTTTCACCTCTTTACTATGCTTTAAGGTTATTCTGGAATAGAGAGAAAATGAAAGAGGATTAATATGAGTTTATTGATATACATAATGCATAATTGAAGGTGAAATATGATTTTGAGTCTTATTTTTAGTTTTTCTTATCCTATTCTCATGTAAGGACAACCATTTTTTATCTTTTAGCATTAAAACCCCTCAACTATTATTATCTAGAAGAACTTCATTCTAAATTTTAGATACTATGAAAATTGGGACGTGACATTATTTTTCTTCGTATAATTTTTATGTCTTACTATATAAATATTTCTTTTGATATATTTTTTAGATGTTCATTTTCTCCCTTTTTTGGGAATATTTCTTATATTATTTGTTGTACCTTTTTCCTAATATTGTCTAATGACTACTATATGCACATATTGGATTTGTGCTGACAACATTCACTCCATCTTCTCTTGTGGGATAATCTTACAACCCCTTCGGTAGATATCAAGGAGGTATGGATCAAAGGTGACCTGGACTTATCCAAGCGTAGCCAATCTTTCTTGGGAGGTACATTGAAGTATTTGGATTACCCTTTATGACATATTTCCGACAATTTCCTTTTATGTACACGCTATGTGATGAAGAACTATAATAGACATAAATATTGTAATAGTGATGTTTTTATCTTACACTGCTACCTTTCTAATAAATGATACTATACGTACTTGAATTTTCATTCATCATGCTTTGCAAAAATTATTATCGGCTTTGGCATTGGATGGTTCCCTCAAGTAAGAGAGTGTCTCCCCTCTTGGGTCCCATTCCTTACATCTTTATTGAGCAACATTGCCCATGTTGGCATTTCCTCTACCTCACCTCTGTTCTTGTTGTGTTGAGGTTTCCCTTTGAGTTCTAGGATAGTAGGCACAAGATCAATGAAACCTAGGTAATCTAGGGTAGGCATTTTTTCCCCAATCCTCATGGTTGTCTCCATAGAAAGGGATTGGTCATAAGCATCTTGAAAGGTGGTAGGATGGGAAGAAGAGACAAAGGAACACAATGTGATGTACAGTCTAGACAAGAAACATTCAACCTTGTTCTACATAGCTAAACCCTTGGTATGAATATCTAAATGACAAAAACTCATACCATAATTAGCCATAGAAAGGTTGCATTGGGTGAGGTTACAAAATTGATATTTTTTTCCTTCGCCTCAGAGCTAGGCATGAAGTTGTTTGTCAAGATGAGTTTAAATGATTTTCGATTAATGGGGACAACATATTGGGAATTAATGTAATTTCCCACCAAAGTTTGGTTGAACCTCTTAATTGATAAGTGGAAAAAGTGATTTTGTCATGTTTTGAATGCCTAAAGACTTTGGCAGTGTTTTTCATGGAAATAAGACATGCATCGACCTCATCCAGGACATTACCCTCATCTTCACTAGAGAAAGTTTTAGGGTTTATCTTAAGAAATCCATAGATAGTGAACACCCTAAGGTTTAGATTCCTGTGGTTATGGTTATGACCCCTAGGTATTACTGGTACATTATCCATCAGAAGGATGTGCATAGTGTTCATACGGATGCACCTCTACTCGACCTTCTCCCCGACTACCATAGACTTACTGACATGTGTTTCATCGCACTCTTGGTGTTCCACTCTGTCTCTTTTTTCCTTGTCCTTGTCATTGGGCTTGGTAACATAAGTGCTAGCCTGAGTTGCATCAGTGTTATGAGGCATCTGCAAGATACTTAGGTAAGTCATTCTCATGGTTATATTAAATTTTTTTGACATAAAATTAACACACTATCAACATTCTATAATCATATTTTTACACATTAGTTTTTGTTGTATTTTTATTCCATTCTTAATCTACCCATAATAGAGAGGTAAAGAGAGTATTAGTCATGGAAGAGAAAGAGATGACAAGAATAACTAATTATTCTCTTATAGGTGGATAAGGTTAGTCCTTAAAGAAGATATGAGATTCTATAAGATTCTCAATGCTTTTGAGGAAAAAGTCTGTCTTGGATTCACTTTGGGTATGTAGGCATCAATGTGAAATTGGTGAAATATTAGACTGATGGATTCTTATTGAACATCAGTTACACCATGGTGTCAAGCTATACATGTATTCTGTCAGATCAAACATAACCTAAATTTGCTTCTTTCAATTTAATATATAAACTATACCACCCACCTTTGAAATGTAGTACAATATTGATCATATTTACCCATATGCTTTTGTAACAACAATAGAAGAGATACATGATAAGTACTATCTCTACATATTCACTTCGTAGTGGTAAGCCCACATTTATAGAGCTTGACTGATTGTGATGATAAGAAATTTTCCAATTGTTAGCCTCATTTTTATAGAAGTTAATAGTCCATTATAGTATCTTGATCAATATAAATAAAAATGGGTTTTTGAATGTCTAACCCTAATTTTGTAGCAATTAAAAACATGATAAACATATGGTGGTCAATCATATATTAACATAAGGGATATGAAAATGCAAAGAAAATATAATATCGAATCAAGATATAAAAATGCAAAAAGTTAACATTGGACTACAACTGGGTTGTAAAGAATGGGGGTTTAGCCCCTCATACTCAACAAAGATTCAAAATCCAAAGAAAATATAATATTGAATCAAGATATAAAAATGCAAAAAGTTAACATTGGACTACACATGGGCTTTAAAGAACGAGGGTTTAGCCCCTCATGCTCAACAAAAAATCACAAGAAGTGTGGGATAAGAAGATAGCCATAGAAAATTATTGAAAGGTGACTTTGGACTTTCATCTCCTCCTTCTTAGACCCTCCTAGAAAATTATTGTGGCCTCCATATGAGGCGTTGATGTTGTCAAGGAACTATTTGTTACCCTCATCCTACCCCCACTAACTATAGAGTCAATGGAAATAGGGTTTGGGCATCCGTCTGTAGCATGAAACAAATGACACAAGTATATAAATGAAATAAAGAAACTACACTCCATTCCTCATAAATGAATCAAAGGTTTATACATTAGGAATATAGAAAGGAAGTATGCATGTCCAAAAGGGAATACATAGAAATAATAAAGGAGATAAGAGTTATACATCCCAATACTATTACAAAATCACATTCATGTTACATTGGATAGCTTAAGTGTCCAGTAGTAGTAGGTAGAGGATCACCACTTGGCAACATCAAGAATGTTGGAAAACATAATATATCAATGCAATGCATTGATTATACTACTAAACAATATGAGAACATTGTTTAGAGTAGTAAATAATATTTTATTGTCTAGAGACATTATACTTAATAAGCAATAAACCACGAAAGACTTACTCGACTTTCTTTTAGGAAAAGCATGTTTTAGATGCATTTTCCCTTATACAACTTTGACCAATCTTCCAAAGGAAGGCTCCATGAGGGTCCACTAAGGCTAAAACCCCAAAAGTAATGTGACTTCTACGTAAGGGGCCTCAAGACCAACGTAAATTATCTAACATTGTTTCAACATATGTTGTGTCCTTACTTGATTGAGACAAATACGCACATCAAACCTTGTTCCCTTGCCCCAAGGATTCAGGCAGGTGCACAATGTTTATATGATGGATTTGAATGTTATGTTCAATATTTTTCAACATAGTATGATCAATTTTAAAGTATTATTCATTGGGAAAAGTATCTCAGACAAGTGTTATTAGCCGTGCATTTAATTGTTTTTATACATACACACGATACAATATCATAGAAGGATCAAAGAGGTAAAGTGTGCCTTGATGAAGTGATATAATTTAGAAGATTTGATTAGATCGTGAATTGTGTCTCTTAAATGGGACCTGAGATAATAAATGGCTTTTCGATCTGTAGGATTTTTTAAAGATAAACATATTCCATGCCATGTAGATGTTCCCTAGATTGATGTTCCATAAGGTTTAACATTCATTTAAATCATGCAAGCATTCATTTCATCATAGATAGTGCCACTAGTATACCATAGTTCTAGGTGAAACATACATATTATGTGTGGCATGAGACTAAGTCATTCTCTAAATTATGTGTGGTATAAGATTTGAATTATTAACAAGATTTAGACATGCAAGATTATAACTACTCATACTAGAACCAATTAATTCACAAAAGTGGTCATGACGTCTCATGAGGCAAACATGGAAAAAGGTACCTCATTTTGTCCAAACATGTAACATAACATCTCTAAGTTTATTGATTTCGAATTAATATGGATGTTTGAGGATTAGCTAGATAAGGTTCCAACTTTAGTTAAGCAACTTTATCCATATTCATAAAAGAGTCACTTATAATTCAAACGAGTCATCACATGCACATTAGGCCTACAAAGATCATCATTTAAGTTAAAAGGTGATTCAATGACACTGATCTTGGTAGTTATTAGAGTATTTAACCATCAATGACTTAAAGTGAGTATAATAAGGCATTTAGATCATTTAAGGTCATTGAAATTACTATTTCAAAAAAGTCAGGGGAAAACGAAATGGATTTTGGGTCTAATTATGAACAAAAACAAGGTAGTCATTTTTTGATAAAAAAGACTTGTTGGTCCAATATATTCAGCTAACATATGAATTAGTTATAATTTTTGTAAGGAAAAGCATTGTTTGTGGTTTGAGTTGAGAGAGAGGAAATAATAAACCAATTTGGATGAATAGTGTAGTGCCATGTGGTGTGGCTGGGTTGTGGAGAGCGGGTCGTGCACATGCTAGGAGAGGACGAGAGTGGAGATGGAGGATGAAAACATTAAAAGTGCATATGTGTACTCGCAAGCTTGCGGCCATGCTATTTCTAGCCCTAGTCGAGTGGGCTCAGGGATGAATTCCCAACTTCTGGATCAATAGCCATGTGAGCAGCGGTTGGAGGTTATTCACAGCCACTGCATGAGTCATGGAACCATTGGGCACATAGGTTTTCCGACCTAATTAAATAAAATAGATGATGCCATAGGAGATAAAAGATAAAGAAATGAATAAGGTCAGGTGAAATAGAAAAGGATAGGGTTGATCATAACTCTTTCATAGTAACCCCGATAAGATAAAGTGAGATCCTTCAAATTCATAAGGGTGTTCTCTTTAAGAATGACATGAGTTTAGGGTAGAGAGAGCATGATAGATAGGGTATCTATTTAATGAAATTGGTTAGGATCTAGTATATAGGAAATTAATTTTTGATCAAACAATAATTAGAACTCATATAAAGTAGCTTAGGTTGATGCGTGACCAAATTAGACATCAAATTTCACAAAGTATGAAAAGTAAAGCATAACATTAATGTAGAATGAGAATATACATACATTAATTATAGAGAAACTTCATTCTATAACAAATGTCTTTCCCACAAGAGAGATTCCTCTACGTGGCTACCCTTCTTTGGGTTATGTAGGGAGAATTAGGGAAGCACTTGGTTTTGGATTGTCATATGTCCCTAGTTTTGATAAAGGCTTTCAAATTAATATTAGTGCCACTGATTTAAGTAGGTGGCACCAAATCCTTCCCTTTATTATTCTTTATGGTTCAATTTCATGGTGCCACCAACCACCGAGATGCATTTTGACTCTTCTCCTCCTTCTTCTCCATCCTTCTTGTCTTGATATCGGTCCATATCCTCTTCATGTTAGTGCCATCAACATAAGTTGGTGGTACTTACTTTGTTCTATTTTGACTCAATCAAGTCTACAATTTACACAACAATATGTTATACAAGTAATAAAATGAGGCCAATTCGTCTTAAATATATGTAAAATGGATAATATTTATGCAAAAGGGATATCTTAGGCTATTTTGAAAAAAAATCATGAAACACACGAATATATATATATATATATATATATATATATATATATTCTTACCAGGTTTTCTTCCTTACTCCTATTTTATTGCATCATTTGTATGATTAACAACCTTCTTGTATGAATAATTTACATGGAAGAAGTTTGACGATATCTTGAGTGTTTAATAATCTGAATCCACAAAAGTGAAGAATACTAAATCCATGGTCATATTACTATATTTTTATTTTAATGATATGCCCTATGAAGAGAAAGACATCCTTTGACATTGATCTACCCTCATCTTGATTGAGAGAAGAACTAAATAATATGATCAATGTCTGCAGAATGTTTATGCCAATAATGTGAAATAGGGAAAGACATTTTCTTGATTTTTTAGTAAGCTTTTTTGGTGAAATGTCATTCAATTTTTCCTTTGATCATATCCTAATCCTAAACAGGTGACCAACCTTACATTTTATTTGACATTCTAAACTTATTTCTTCTTTTGTCTAATTGTGTTATGTATTTCCTCTTCAGAACACTCAATTCAATTTTCAAATTTGAAAGGTTAAGCTAAGATCTTAACTTTTGACGTTCTTACCACACTTATCCCTAAAATAACCCCATTTATTGTAGTGGGCGTCTTTTGGAGTCAGGTATAAATATAAAGTATGATCTATTTGGATTGGGCTATCGTTCTTGTATTGTTTTTTTGGGAAGTCATAAGGTATTCATTCATCTCACCCTCCTTTTGCAAGCAAACACCACAACGGATTACATGTTACATTATTTGAGCTAGATCAAAACATGGAAGTGTTATTATCATTAAAATATTCTGAGTGAAGGAGATCCACTATCTCCCTAAGGGGGTTACAATAGTAGATAAAGACACTTTGATTTTTGATGATGCTTAGCTAACTTGTCCACTTCCTAGTTGCAGACCCTTGGAATCTTGATAAAGGACTTAACCTTCTTCATTTTCTTTTGGCTCTCCACATTCCATCTAGCTACTCTAGTATTATATTTATGTCTACCCTCAATAAAATTTCCAATCATTCAAGTAATCAACTTCTTTGAGCTAATAAGCTTTTGGCAATTTGAAAAAAACATTTTGCAATATCCAATCAACAAGCGTTTCTAGTCGACTGACTAGTGGAGAATTAAAAATTATCCTAAATGTCTTCCAACCATGGCATGATGTCAGATCAACCTAAAATGGGAGAAACAACTACCAAGGGACGTCTACAAAAGGGTTTCGCAACCCTAGACATCATTTTGGGGGTGATGCCACATGTTTAGGGCTCTATGTGGAGACACTTAGTGTAGTAGTTATGACTACTATTTGCAACAACCAGGCAGGGGGCGTTTGGACACACCAAACAAGTTCTTCTCTATAATGACTACTTCATCACTTTCCCTTTTCTTCAATCCATTTTTGTGTATCTCAGATAGGAATAAAGAATTTATTATTTACTAAGGTTTTTGTACTAGCCTTCTCGATGATGTTCTATGAAAACTATATTTAGTCTAATTCAAATTTATATTTCCATCCCAATTAATTAAATAACACTGATTTGATCCATTAAATTTTCTCATATCTTAACAATTTATGTAATTCTATCAATATCAAGTACATCACAATTATTGATTTGATGCTACCACACATAACCTATCCTAGAGAGACACATGATCTCCCAAACATATTAAATATGTGAAGTGGGTAATGTTTACCAATTGATAATATGAATTTTGAATGAATACATATTGTTGATTGCTGCACATTATATGTTCATACTAATATCAATTTTAGAGAGAGAGGGAGAGAGAGAGTGTGGGTAGTGATGGTGCAACCCATTGTCCTGGTATTTTTATCATATTGATTCTATCATTGTTTTAATTCCATTCATATTAGTGGTTAGTTTTAATCAATTATATATAAAATTATTATTTTCCTTTTTTAGCAAAATGACTAAAAATCCAATATATTTCTATAAGTGTTATCTCCTCATAAAACTATATACCATAATCTTTGTAAATTTGAGGTATAATTGTTGCAATAATTTTTTTGGCATCGTTGTTGGGGACAACATGATGTGCTAAATTATTAGTTTATTGAGATAAAGTTACTATTTTTTACTTCACAATTTATTTAGTAAACTCCATACCAATATTATAATTTCTTTGAGATTTCATAGTTTTTTAACAATATTTATTATTCTATTTTATTTTCACAATATATTGTTTCCCATTCTTTTCTTATCCATAGTAAACATGCATTTTTGGTGCAATTTATTTGCGAACTTGATTCTTTATTACAATATTTTTATAGTACTTTTGTTAAATAGAGTGGGTGACAAAACAAAAGCACATAGGGGAATCTTGCATAGAGTATAGTTTTAGTATCTGACTATTGATAAGAAAGAGACAATTATATCATAGCTAAAGTAGAGGCACCAACAAACTTAACTATTATGGAACACGTTCCATATGCTTATGATCATAAGGCAATGTATGTTGATTTTATCTAGGAACAATTGCATGATGAGAATTCACAAGCATCTTTCGATGTATATCCAATTGTTTAAAATGAAGAGGTACCACTAATGTAGAAGGATTACATTGAACCACCATTTGGTTTTGTTGCTTCTTCTCCAAATATGACTCCTACTAAAGCCCTGTATGAGTGGAATATGAGCCACTTAAAGGAACTAACACAACTAGTTGATCCCATGAATGCCCTTACGGCTTCCATTGACTTTAATATTGATTTCTAGGTGTATCAAAAATGTATAAAGTTTTGTAAAACGATTCTTGAGTTTAATTTTACAAATGAGGTAGTGTCTAAGACACCAACGCCACACCCCTCACATGCAGATCTAGAAAATGAGAAAAATATAGAGCCATATGCTCCACATTATTTAGCACAACTCGAATTAGTAGTATATAATCAATCACATACTACCCTAACCATTAAAGAAGGTAATTCACTACCACAATTCATGGATGGGCAGATCTAGAAATCATCACATAGGAAACACTCTTATTTTATGACTTTCTTGTAGATCCACACAGAACTACTACACTATATGTACTAACTTGGGAGTTATAATAGATCTAACTAGATTCACTATAGGTATTAAACAATGCTATTTCAATTACCCTAAAGGATGCTTTAAGTTTCCATGACCACACAATCATCATCTATGATATCCTCAAATTGTGTGTCCAAAAAGGAGCATATCTAGAGTAACCAGACTATATATTAATAACCTGATACTTAGGCCCCCACAACCATATCAGTGGGGCCTTGTGTAATAAACAGATTCCAACTCAGGGACAAGGGTGTTAGGTGCCAATAATCCCAAGACTTATCTTATTTATGCCTTACCAAAAGCAAGATATGTGGTCCGACCATAGTAGCCCGGGTGGTAAGAGCTCGGTAAGTCCCAATGAAGGACCCGGGTTCGAACCTCACCGAAGGCACTTTGCGAACGGCAGTCCACGCTGATTAAGCGCGGGAGGGGGGTGACCGGACCACACCCTCTCATGCCTCGAGAGTTTACCATGTCGGGCTCGCCCGGGGTGGGTTCTCTCGGTCACCAAAAAAAAAGCAAGATATGTGTTCCTAAAGGAATGAGGGTATTAAAACAATGATGTGATAAACAAAAGAAAAGTAAAACTACATTAGTAAGAAAAAATTAGAAAAAGATTATTTAGATGTGTTTTTGAATATATGGATGGAAACCTAAGTTGGGTTTCACCATCTAAGAATACTCTCCAACATGCTACACTCACACCCATTGTATAACCTTCGCATAGCTTACAAGAAATAATTTTAAGTGTATATTCCGTCCTCTCTCAAACATAGGATAGATCAAAATCATAGTAGTGTCACTCTTGAGATGAAAATAAAACAACCAAACATGAAACCATATGATCATTTGATCTAGCATTCCAACATTCTCATGCATTTATACTACTTTATAACTATGAGATATAGGCTAATGCTAATCTATCAAGGCATTATCAATCAAATAACACAAGATGCTAGCTAATGATGCTGGTGAAGCAAAAAAGAACAAGAATATGGAGAAAAACATCGCTAACAGTATATATGAAATGGATACGTATTTACATGTTGGGAGAGACTTAGTTGCTACTCTAACCCAAAAAGATAAATTAGCCACTAATGGTATTTAATGATAGTTCAGATTTACAAGTGAATGGTATTCAATGATAGTTCAGATTTACAAGTGAATAAAGCCATGTGGATTGATAGATGAATGAATATGAATAGGATGGATCAAGGAAGAAGGATGAAGATACAATGAACAAGATCTGGTATGGATTTGTGAGTCAGTGAAGACCTATTATCTAGAATTGGATATGGTGTAGTGATGGTGTGGTCCATAAAAACTCCCTCTCTCAAAGGAGATACTTTAAACATGGGGAAGGAGAAGGAGATTGAAAAAGACTTGACTCTCTTACTTAGCACCGTTGGCCGATGGCTAAAAAATGAATAAGGGTAGGACTTTAGTAGAAGACAAAGGTGGCTCTAATGGAGCCTCTCGTCTTCTATTAATAGGCATTCTTCCCATTCCCAAGGCACCTGATTACAGGGTACTTGATCTACCAACCTTAAAGCTCGTGCTTGTGGGAACATACTTTAACTAACTATATAGTAGAGACATCCTTCTTCTAGCGGTTTCTTTAGTTGATGGTCCATAATAATTGGTTAGTAGCACGATTTGTTGATGATTAAGTTTTTGAACTCCTAATAAGTCGATATATTTGATGTGTGCAGGCCATCAGGATGCTACATCATCAGTTGACGACATGTTGTGTCATCATGTGTTGAATTTTTCAATTGACGGCCTATGGTTCCATCGATGTCTATGACATGCGTTTCTATCGAGCTATGAAGTTTTCCATGGATGTCTTGTGGTGTTGTGGATCTATGAAGCCATGGGGCTTTTCAATTTTTCCATTCTTAGTTGGGGACTGATGGTCATCCTACACTTTGGTTTCTTTGATCTTAGGCCATTTTTACGTGGTCCTACTGGTTGGGGACCGACAACTTTGCTAGTTGATTCCATCAATCTGCTTGCTATAATTTGAAGGTTGATTAGCAACAACTGATGGAGATGTTTGGATAGGTCTTTTTCCTATAAAAGAAATGAAGTGTAAGAAGAGAGATGAATGATAATGAAATTCTAGAATAAGGGTAATGTATAGAGATACATCTTGAAAGGCTAAGAGGAAAGAGGGGAAAAATAGGCATGTAACATTCAAAAAATTGGATGTTATCACCCCCCCCCCCCTTGATATAGAGTTTAGCTTGTCCTCCAGCTAATAAATGGAATCAAGCGACTTCAAAGGGCTTTATTAATTTCATAATTATCAAACGTTCATCATATCCTTATGCCATCTTTGGGTCAAGATATATACTGAATTACTTCCTTTGATTATGTATCCCCAATTTCAATCTTGTAGATATGAAGTTTCATAACCTTTTCCATTAGATACAACCTTCTAGGAGGAAGGGATTCTCCTTCACGATTCACTCAAAGCCGTGGTTCCTATTTGTACTCGTGAAAGGTTTTTAGTAGAGGTATCTTTCACACCCAACTTTTATTCTTTTGGGTATCATAGTTAGATGTGTGGGGGTCGGTTAAGGTGGTAGTGAAGCATGTCTTCCTTAAGATCACTCAACCGTGAATACCCTCATACGTACAATGTTACTCAACTGTCAGCCCGATGTAGTTTCATGTGGTTTTCTTTGATCTCACATGGAAGTCAGGAGTGACAATATTTTTGACCTCTGGGTTCTACTACTGGGCATGACATCTCTGCATTCCTGAGTGTAACTATACACTCATAGGGAAGAACCATTCCACATATTACATGGAATAACTCTCATGCTTTTATTCAATATCGAATTTTATTATTTCTCACAAGGCTTCAAGAGATAGGATTGTTAAGATTTGTGGGCTGTCAAGCCTCTTTATATCCCTAGTGGGGTATTAAGCACTGGAGGGGTAGTTGTTTCCTCTTCATGAGATATTTTAGTTTCCAATTATTATTATTAAGGATAGAGTGGTTGATCAGGAGTGTCTTAGACTCAATGCTCTTTATGTTCAAGAGTTTACCAGGGATAGTAAGCATTGATTTTTACCATACAATGTCTTGAGATAGAAATGGCTTAAAGACATAGTCACATGCAATTTTTAAATAAATTTATAGCTCCAAATCCATCACTCTTGAAATGATTACGTAAAGAAGAAGCTTGAATAAAAGAAGCTCTAAGAAGGGAGCGAGAATAACATGCAAGAAAATTTGATTTAGAATTTTCCTATATGAAAATTACCCTTCATTTTAGAAAAAATTCCTAATCATTGTTCAACATTTTAAAGAAAAATGTATATGTGCAATAGATCAGTGCATAAGATAAGATAGTTGTAAGAGAGTGAAATCACCCCTTTAATAAAAATTTGAAGAATAAAACATCCATTCCAAACACCCTCAAAAGGTATGCTAGAATAGATGAAAATTTTACTAATCTCAATAATGGTATTCAAAACATCCAGTGTAGCAACGGAATATTAAAAGTAATGACTATATTCAATTTTGTAAAATGTTGCAAAAGTACAACATAATCTTCAACATAGGGTTTACATGTATTATACAACATAAGGATCTAGATAAAGGGAAATATAAACGATATCAAGATTGTCTCCAAACACCAACTTCATGAGTTAGGTGCATGTTGAAAGTTGTGTACACCATATCCTAATCCTGAGTTGGTCCTCCAAGCTCCTACTCCACACTCTGATCCTAGGCCTGGGTGGTTGGGTTCACCCAACAAGAGGAGAAAACAAAGTATGTGTCAAATAAAGAATAAGGACAAGAAAAGGCAATAAAGAATAATATATGGAAAGATTCAACTTTACTAAAGAGGGTCAAGAGTATGAGGCACATAACAAAACATTCTTTCCAAAATATCACATATTAATAAATAAACATGCAGGATTAAAAGTATGGCTTATTGTCTAAAGCAAGGCTGAGGAACCTGCCAACCTCAACCTAAAATAGAAGAAGGGAGAATTATCACATTCCCAATCACCTACAAAACATATATAGAAGTGGGAAGAATTGTCACATTCCCTAGGGAGAATTAGCACATGCCCAAAACTATCGGTGGCTGGTACAGAGGTGCACTACTTAAGCTAATAAGTCATTAAAACGTCATGCTCAAAATAAATCACAAGGAACGATTAAGAAACAATTTAATAGTGATATGGCAGGGTGATCAAAACCCAACCAAATTATGAAGTAAATGTGCCAAAAGAGTAAATATAGGAATAAAAGATTAAGTCCATGCCTCATTGGTAAATTAGGGTTTGATAAAAAATATGCCCAACTTAAGGATAACAATGGACATACCTCTCTTACTAAGTTCAATTATCAACTTTCACCACTTTTAGATGATTCCAAGTTCAACTTTGCCTATTTCAAGTTAATCACATGTATTAGGGTTTTGTAATCCATATAAGTGTATTGAAACCCTAATTCTAGACCTTTTTAGTAAAACTCAGATTTTGACTCTAAAAATCTCACAAATTGATTTATTAGATTCTCCTGATCAAGAAAACATATTTTCTGTAAATTCTGGAGTTAATATGTTAAATTTGTGAGTTTTAGGAATTTTATGTATTAAGTTCATTATCCAAAAATCAACCTTTAAAAAACTTAGAAATCAGGCATTGAAACTATTTTTATTTGAAAGATCACATTTTTCTGATTCCAAAACATATTTTATTTTATTTTTGGATAGGGGAATTAAGAGTTATGAATTTTATAAAAGAAACCAATTAGAAAACTCAAAATTTCCAAATAAGCAAGAAATCAATGAGAAAGGGGGGAAAAGAGAAGGGCCCAACCATCTTGGCCTAATAAGAGGGAATCAAGTTGCTCGATCAAAGTCTAGTTGACCTAGCAGAAAGAAAAGAAAAAATGGGCAAAAGCCTAAACTTCCCTTGCAAGAAAAACCAAAGAAAGAAGGGTTTGGCGAGGGTAGAAAGGAGAAACTGCCACGGGGTATCTTCCCCTCCAACCCACAATGTCACAGTTGCGAGAAACTTGGTTGATGGCTCATTCCAGATTTGGGGATAATGGAAATCGGCTACCAAACACCAAACTGACCTCATCAAAACGTGGAGTAGAGGTCCAATAATAATACCGTGCGTAGAATTGGGTTGGCACGAAGAGAGGAGAGAGCTCGAGTAGCAGCCTAGGAGGACAGATGCCCAGAGTTGTGGCAGGTTTTCGAGAAACCTTAGGTGAAATTGATGCGAGAGAAGGAGAAAACTAGGGACAGTGGAAGTCAAGGAACAATCGGATATATATAAGCTTAGGTATAAGGGTTCCGATGAGTAGATGGTTTGAGAGGTTGGAGACAAGAAATTGGGTGTTTCTTCATTTCTTAACAAAAATTTGCAAGTAATGTATCAAATTGTGTAGAATCCAATTTAGAAGCTTTGGGCAAAGGAGGAGAAACAAGTGAGAGTCGGGGTCTGTGTCGCCTGATCCATTGGTCTCAGCCGTAGAATCAATCCCAATTGTCCACTCGGTGTGCTTGCATGACAAATAAAATGGAAATCCTAGTTTGATTAAAATAAAGTGTGTTCACATAAATTTCTCATTTTTTCTCCCCTCCAAAAGGGTGCAAACAAATCCAAAATTAATTAAAATTTAGCACCTAGCTTATTTTAGACATGAGGAATGTGAATATGGACATAGTTTTTTATTTTGAAGACTCTAGATATTTTATTTAATTTTTGAAAAGTAAAACACATTTTCTCTTTCTTAAAGCATTAGAGACTTCTAGAAAACACCAATTAATGTGAAACTTCACTCTCAAGCAAACCAAACATATGGAATATGAATTGGCCATTAATTTAGTCCATTGAGATTATTTTCCCATTTATTTAATATTTTTGGCAATTACATACTTTCTCTCGCCTAATCTACACATACATATTAAAAATTATCCAAATTAGATGAACATTCACCCAAAAGCTATTTGTAATGTGTAGATCACAAATCCAATATTATTTTCCACTTTTCAATCATTAAATGATTTATCTCATATTTTGGAGAAAACTCACCTTTTCTTTTCAAAATAAAATAGATATAGTTATTATCATCCCAAAATTATGGAACTTGGTCTCCAAGCCAAACCAAACCTAAGGAAACAATCTCAAGTTGTCTTTAACCAATTACTCTTCCTTTTATGAGTTTTAACCCATTATCCAATATAACCACTATTTCTCATATTAAATACTTCAATATCACATTGACATGTTTAAAGCATTGTTATTCATTCCTGTTTCTCTTCCTTGACCCAAAAGGCTAAGGAATGTTGTAGAACAAATCTATTATATCATTATCCCATTTAAGTGGTGATTTATTTTTTAAAGTAAGCTCAATATCATAAAAAGTCAGCCATACGACATCTACATAATAGAGATCTCATAACAAAGAACCTAACAACTACTCCCTTTGAGGACCAACATAGCACAAGGCTCAGATTGGGATGCGATAGGTAAATTTCAGCACCAACCAACACTTGTAGTGGCTGTCTAGAGCAGCTGTCTGGGAAGGAAGCCATCAATCTGCACGAGCCTTCGAGCGGGTTGGGAGTTTCCATAGTTGCCAGCAGAGATCATCATCATGGCGAGGCCAATAGACCACCTTGAAGGAAGAGAGATCGACCAAACCAAAGAGACAACAGAACGCCAATAGAGAAACACCCAACAGCCTCACAGCTGGACTAAGACACTACTAACATACAGACAAAAGCACTCACGGAAATAAAAAAACTGGCAACTCACACAGGCAAAACATCAAACAGAAAGGTGACACCCTAGAAGCTGGGCGGGAAGGAGGCAAAAATCCCCAGTAGAAACAACCGCAAGGGAAAAGGAGGATCTTGGTGTTTGCGACGATGGGGGTAGGGAAGGAAGGGAACCCCACCACCACTCCACACCACGCCGGCGCACCCCTCCACCCACAAGCTACAGCTTGAGGCAGACGAAGGTGACCGCGGATGGGAGCACCCGCCAGAGATCATACCCCGCTTAACTCCTCCCTGCAAGATGTTCGAGGACGCCACGACCGTCCACCGACCAAAAGAGGGCAACCCGACACACACGACCACACAGAAAATAGAAACAAAAGGAAAGGCGGGGAAAGGAGACAAGGATGACAACCTACGAGAACTCAAAATAGGAAAGCAAGAAAACGGAAAGGGGGGAAGACGCAGGGGCCCAAAGTCGAGGTAGAAGGCAGGATAAGGGGCGAAACATATCCAAAATAGCTTCACAGCTGCTCAGAGTAGACAAATGCTAGATTCGTCACCCAAGCCGTGCTGTCAAGATCACCACCAAGGGAGAAATGCGAGGCCCTCTGACCAGAAGCTACGCCGACGAACGAAAGCTACCGGGATCCAGTACCTCGAACCAACCCACCCACCACCTGAACACAACGCGGGCCAAGAAAAACCCAGGGGGAGCAGCCAGGCGCACGTTGGCGGCTGAAACCTCTTCCCCGAGCTACCACAGTCGTTGGAGCCCTAGTCGCCTCTGCTGTCTCCAGAGCCCTAGCGGCTATTTCCTTCTAGTATTATCCTTTAAGTGGTGAATTTATATACCCTTAAGTTAAACTTTCATTGAGTTATTTGTGCATAAACCCTTTTATTGGTATAAATGGTGATCAAATTCACCCCAAACCACTAATAATTCCACAAATTCAACATAAAGGAAAAAAAGGATAGAAAAGATAGAAAAATAATGGGAAAAAGGTTAAAAAGAGAATATATCCAAATTTCAGTTCGTTACAACACTCCACCCCTTAAAAAGGATTTCCTCCCCAAAATCTCAAGCAAAGATGGAAGGGTGAGTACCTAACATCTCATCTTTAAACAAACCATAAAACTTCCACCAAAACTTTCACGAACTCAAACTCTTTGATCTTCAACATCTTAACTTGGGAGTCAAGAAACTTCACAGGAAACTCTTCAAAGGTCCAATTCTCATGGACCACCTAGGGTTTTGCTATTAAGATTTCTTCTTTATGAGACATAACACAATTAATTTTTTTGACTTATTATCATTATATTTATTATAATATTACATTATCCTTTTTAATTGTGTCAAGTTATATCCACTTTTTTGCCACAAGAGTTATACCCTATATATTTCTTACTTATCTCATTATGAGTTTTAGAACAATTAGAGATTACTCAATTATTTCAATGTCCATTAATATAATTAACCATTATTTTTAATAATTTGTATTTAGAATCCATTATCCTCATGTTATCACCATATTAAATTATATCATATTATTTGCCTAAATTAGGCAAATTTTATCCAATCTGTTATCAAGTCTACAATTAATCCAAATAATGCCATATTAATTACTTATATTTATACTAAACATTGTTACATTACCTATATTACTCACATAAATGTCATCATAAATTAGTTAGTAATATTCATTCACTTCCAATTATTGTTTATGCACATTTAACTCCTCCTTATCTTTTCATGCATGTTTATCGGAATCCAAATTACTCACTAACCATATTTGAGTCATTATACATATTTTAGTGAACAAAGTGGATCATATTACATATTAATGATTTGATTTACATGCCAAGTCATGATTAGGTGATTAATTATGTGTGTATTAGAGAACAAGTTGATATACATTACATATTGATAACATGATTAATCTATTGTTAGGTGATTATATATCATTTATGTGTATCAAAGTATGTTATCTGATTATGACACCTAATGTCATTAATGTATCATAAAAGCCAACAACACTACAAGAAAACTTCACAATAACGGAAGAAAAAGTGGGTCATAAATGTGAATAAGTTTCTCATTAAAACTATCAGCGATGAGAAAAAAAAGTCGTTGCGTCCTGTCGTTATTGGTCTTGCCGTTAATAAAAATAATGGCAAAAAATTTTAATTCGTCGCTAATACAAATCACGACGACTTATATAGTTTGTCGTTAATAGTTTTAATGACGAAATTAAATGTCTGATGTTGATACTATTTGCGACCACACAAACTTGTCACTGATACTAGTAACGATGACTAATAGGCTTGATCGCAAAGGTCAACAACGACGTCTTTTTTCAGTCATAAATAGCTATAATGACAAAAAATACTAAATTCCTAAATTTGTCCATCATGTTTGCGACACACTTGGATCCTCACCTAAGAAACATGAACACGTACACATGCATGGATTTATCCATAGACAAGAGGGACCACAATTTCCAACAATGCAGGACGTGATACTAGGAATGACTAATTTATAAGTATACAAATATGTCGATTAATATATAAATATTTTGACATTAATTAAACTTTATGTATAAACACACAAATTGATATAAATAAATCATCCATGAAGGCAATCTCCATGGAATCCAACCAACAATCAACATATACAATATATCCACAAGTCAGAGTACACATTAACTCAACTAATATATTAAGATCCTTAATTATAAAATTGTTGTAGTAAGAATATATGGAATGGTAAAATCAAGGGAAGCAAAATTTTGGAAGCAATAGTTTTATTTGTTTATGTAAGTAATGGTGAACATGTACTATTTGGAGGAAGAATGAGAGGGGGTAAAGAAATATGTTGGCGGTGATGGAGAAGATGAAGAATAAGGTGTCTTGGAGGTTGAGAGGGAAGAAAGAGAAGAGGAATACATTCAAGTGTTACTTAAGATGCACAAACAAGAGAAGAGTAGGGGAGATGGAGATGTAGAGAAGCAAGGAAAGAGGAGGCATAAGGATGAACTTTTTACTACTTTTTTTGAGATAAGCAAATAAGGATGACAACACATTTCTATTAAGTGGACATGTCAGAGGCATGTTCTTCGTGTGTCCAAGCATATCCATGTCAGAAACGTGTCAGAAACAGACACAACAACCTCCAGGTAGATAATACAACTTTAAAATTCTATTGTGTGACCACTTATCATAAGACTTAATCTATGAATGTATATTACATGTATGATTGATAAAGACCGAAATAAATTTATGTTTCAAAATCTAGTTCGATGCACATATTTATAAAATGATAAGGTCAGACATTTTTTAATTTAATGAGCTTTGTTCAAAAGTGAAGAGCGTATAGAAGTTAGAGTACTTACCTTTTCAATGCCCATGTTTGATTTTTCTTGCACCAAGGAAATGAGGGGCTCATAGAAGTGAAGAACATATAGAAGAAGAAAACCATATATATCCAGTCGCACAACTACGTGCAACGTATTAGGTGAATATCAATTTTCATCAATTAATGATAAATGAGAACCTACAAAAGAAATTTCAATGTATTAGAAACATAATGCATGAAATGCACATATCTCCGGATGTGCGTCAGACACATAAAGCTGAATGTGCAACAGACACATATTTCCGCATGTGCAACAGACACATTTTCCGCATGTGCTACGGGGCATATTTTTTATATGCTCATTCAAAAACCAAAACAACATGTACATTGTGCGTTGAAAAACAAAACATCATGCATTTATA
Organism: Alisma plantago-aquatica; assembly: GCA_963693085.1. NCBI lineage: Eukaryota > Viridiplantae > Streptophyta > Magnoliopsida > Alismatales > Alismataceae > Alisma > Alisma plantago-aquatica. The sequence goes on from OY856409.1 coordinate 167,311,291, forward strand.
AGTTTAGGGGATAGAAGAGGTTTTCCAAAAAGCGTTTCACTACAAGACTTCACATAATCTTTCCTGGGTAAAATCAGAAAAAACCTGAAAATGCAAAGAAACATATGAAAATATAGTGAAATAACTATGAATCTATATATATCAAAGAAATAAATTAATTAGTTCATGATTGAAAACTTACTTATTTGAAATAGAAGAACAAATCCAATCAAGTATGTGTGGTATATTCATATATAAATTACTCTCCAGTTCATATTTTGCATAAGGAAGAATTTCTTTCACAAATGATCACTCCTTTAATGTGATGTTAGCTATGGATAAGGAAGTCTTTCAAGTGAACAATACAATATAGATTCCCAAATTTTCAAAATGATGTTAGTCAAATTCATCAAGTTGAATAACCTGAAATTAGAACAAAACATATAAAGATGAGGATGATACAAGAAGACAAATGTATATAGAACAACATTGGATTCAAGCTCAACTGAAAGAATGAACCTCATGAAGTGTTCCAATAGTGATTGAAAATTTCATTTAAACATCCTCATATTCAAAAAATTAATTTAAATTTTGCATGGAAGGGACTTCAAACTTAGTGATACATTTCATCTACAAATAGATTGTACATAGAAAGAGGGGTAGCATATGACCATTCGCCTAGTAAATTATTGAAGTAACATATCACCATTTCTTTAGGGTAATACCTTGTCATACATCTTAAGCATAAACAAGGAGTAATACATTTTTTTGAATTAAGAAAATTATGAAAAAAGAGAATTCGTGTTGCATTTGAGGTTGAATTGACAACTATGACATAAACAAAAAATGCGTAGATAATGCATGACATGTTATAACTTGTACAAGCATGTGGAAAAGATGTCATGACCTAAGAAGAATGGACATGGACACGAACACGGGACACAGGGAAAACACATTTATACATATACATATGCATATGCATATGCATATGTACACAGACATATGCATACATACATACATACATATATATATATATATATATATATATATATATATATATATATATATATATACATATGCTTATGCATATGCATATGTACATAGACATATGCATACATACATACATATATATATATATATATATATATATATATATATATATATATATATATATATATATATATATATATATATATATATATATGTCGGCGAGGGAATAGCTCAGTTGGCAAATTCCGTTGGTCTCCAATGAAGAGACCCGGGTTCGAAACCACACGGAGAAGCATCTCTTTATTTACCACCCTCTCGGGCGTCCGACCTCTGCCACGGGTTATGGGAGAGGGGGGGAGAAATCTCTCTCTTAATCTCATTATATATATATGTATATATATATATATGTATATATATATATATATATATATATATATATATATATATATATATATATATATATATATATATATATATATATATATATATATATATATATATGGGGTAGTGTGTTATGGCTTTGTCCCACTCGGTCGGTACTTATGAACCCAAGGACTACAATCCTATAATGGATATTACCCAAACAAACGTGGGATACATATTTTTATAGGATTATGAGTCCTATCCTGCCTAGAATCCCTCATACTAAATGTGGCCTTAGGCTTAACTGGGTAGGGATGGTGTGTCTTGGATGTGTCCATGGAGTATCCAAGCCATGTCTACCACTTCAATAAAAGAAATTAAAGTGGACACATCAGAGGCACGTCTGCCATGTGTCCAGGTGTGTCCAAGGTGTGTCCATGTTGGACACAGATTAGACACAAACATGGCAGCCTCTGGGAAGTGTTTGTGCTTCCTAGGTTACGACCAATCAACTATCAATTTTGAAGCAGCTCAATGTAGTATTACTAATCAACAAAAATTAAAAAAATCAAGGAACATGAAACTAGATGACATGATAATTTAAGCATATAATGTGTAGGGTAGTAGACGCTTACCAAGGCATTAGGAAGGGTAGCGCTGGATAGAGAGGGTTTTCCATGTAGTGCTGGATAAGAAGGGTAGCGCTAGATAGGGTAGTAGACGTTTACCAAGGAAACCCTATATATCTTGGTGCCATAATCAAGTATGCAACATATTATTCATCGTTACTTATGATAAATAAAAACCTACAATAAAATTTTAGATGTGTTAGAAACATTGTTCATGAAATGCACTTATCTTTGGATGTGCATGGATGCATACAGCTAAATGCACAATAAACACATATCTATGTATGTGCAACAAACACATTTTTTGCATGCACAAGGATATTTTCAAAGCAGGATACATGTTAGATTGAAACACATAATAATGAAAAAAAGGCTGGACTCTGTTACCACTACCTCAGTATGGATAATATATGCAACTAGTTTTAATGTATAAATGTGTAACTTCTCAACTTTACGCATACATAAATAAGTCACATTCCCAATTATATTGAGAATCATCATAAATACTTAGCCAAAATAAGTTTCAATTTTTTTGAAGTGAGGTGTACGTAATGTGTTTCAAAAGATATCTTTGATTTGTCACTAGTCAACTATAAGGTACAATATTATAAGCAAATTGTAATGCATGATTTTTTTTAAAACCAAACCAACATCATATTGACCATCAACATTAAAAAAAAGTACAACTAAAGTAAGTGTAAGGAAATTATTCTAAGCATGTACATTTTAGTAAGCCATATAGAATACCACATGGGTTAGTTTTAACAAGAAAGCAATGCATTTTTGTATGTAAATTACACATTTAATTCTATTGAGATTGCTCAATAAAAAATATGATGCGTTGACAACATATATGCTTCTCAAATAGAGACACAAAATGTTTAGTACGTCGTCTTAAGAATTGAGAATTCACTTTTCTCCTTTTTAATTCTAACAGAAGTCTGAAACCAGAGTAAGTTTAGAAAATTTTAAGATACTTACCTTTTTTAGATTCAAAGATGAATCACAAAATATGATCCTTCACTTGAGTTCATGGATGGATTTTGAACTGGAAACTATCGTTGGACTGATTCAAAGAGATGTACTATCCAACTTTTGTTGGGAGAAGCAAATAAGGATTACAACACTCACCCTCGTCTCCTCCACCATCATGGCAGATGAGGATTTGGTGAAGCGCATGGCTGCACTCAGAGTTCGTGAGGAGGAAGAGGCAGACGTTATGGATTTTAAGGGTTCCAATATCAAAACTGGTGGTGATCATCTGGATCTAGCGATGGTGGGACAGCTGGCTACAGAGAGATCTTACAACTTCCCAACGATGAGGAGGACGTTGCTCAACGCCTGGGCACTACGGAAGGAGGCGACGTTCAGGCAGATAGCAAATAACCTCTTTGTGATCCAATTACTTCACTGGAGGGATAAGGAGAAGGTGGTTAACGAGGGCCCATGGAACTTTGACAATTATCTTCTAATCACAAGAAGCATCATTGCCGAGGACATGCCAGAAGAGATGGATCTATCTCGCTGCACGTTCTGGATACGGCTGTACTACCTGCCGCTGGGATACCGTACCGAGGAGGCAATAATGACGGTGGCAGGGAGAATCGGAAAAGTCACTGCCGTCGACTGCACCGACCTGGGCTGGAGCACATCCTGCCGTGTGAGGGTGGAAATCAACGTAAACCTACCGATACGGCAAAAGCAAAAGATATGAGACCTCAATGGAAAGGTGGTCTCGATCGGGATAAGGTATGAGAGAATGCCAAATTTCTTCTATCTGTGCGGGGTCATAGGACACCTTGAGAAGGACTATGCTGAAGACGGTGAAGAAGAAGAAGGCGAACAACAACGGATGTGGGGGCCTTGGGTTAAGGCATCTCCGATGAAGCGATGGATGGTCCCTATTAAGGAGGACTTGTTCGGGAAGGAGAGGATGAAGAAGGATCTTCATTTTACTGCTAAATCGATGGGGTCGCAAATAGGCAGATGAAGCTTCTCCCAAGAGCAAGTTAGGACTACATCCATGAACCAAAGAGAAAGAAAGATCCCAGAAGGGGAGGAGGCGGAAGTAGCATCGAATTACGATCCATCAGTGCGGGAATTGGAGGAAATTATCAAGGAAAAGGAAGGGGCACAAGAAGCGAGTAGACGAAGGAGAACCATGATAGAGCACTGTGAGAAGGAACTAAACAATGGGCCAACTATTACGGTGACCAAGGCTGAGAACACCAAGGAGTGCAATCGGGTTAGCGGGAAGGAAGGCTTCCCGATAGCAGGAAGAGAAAGATCGTAGGTGGACGATGAGGTGTTTCAATCTGTGTGGGTGGATATAGGTCAAGCAATGATACAAGGTAACTCGATGTCTCCAGTGCAGGGGATTCACGATGACAGTAGGGCAGCAACGTAGATGGAGGAGATACAGGGTGAAGACGTGAATAAAGTAAGAAGCTATAGGAGGCATCATCAACCCACCAAGCATGGCCGATCCAGAAAGAAGACATGACATGTTGCTAATCACATGGAGGAGGTCAATAACCCCATGCTAATGGATGATACCCATACGGGCAGCAAAAGAGGACGACAAGGCAGTCAGATCAAATTGAACTAATAGAGGAGGAGTCAAACAACAGTTTAAAAAGACGAAAGGCCACAGAGTAGATGACAGCAGCGTCGGGCGTGCAAGTAGTGGGCACTGGAACAAACCAGGCCCATGAACAACTATGAAAATCTTATGTTGGAACATCCAGGGGTTGGGCAGCCCCGGGACAGTGGACTCACTCTGCCGGAGATGTTGGAGGGAGATGCCCGATATGGTTATCGTCATGGAAACCATGTGTAGTAGTGCAGAACAGGAGAAAGCTAGAAGGAAGTGTGGATATGACAGCGACTTTGGCGTGGATAATAGAGGGAGATCTGGGGGTCTGGGCTTGTGGTGGAGGGGCAATAAGGTTACTATTAAATCCTTTTCTGAACACCATATATGCGTCGACTATGAGGCAGACAGACTGGAGGATAGCTACTGCTTTGTGGGATTGTACGGGTGGCTTGCTGTACCAGAAAGACACCGTACATGGACTCTTATGGGAAACATCTGTCGGAACTCTACTCTTCCCATGTTGTTTGGAGGGGACTTTAATGAAATTACGTCTCAGGAGGAAAAGAAAGGCAGACAACCAAGAAACGAATGACAAATGAGGCACTTCAGAGAGGCTATAGACACATGTCACCTGACTGACCTGGGAAGCACGGGTTGCAAATTCACTTGGAAAAGAGGTCTTCACGCAGAAAATCTCATGTTTGAGAGACTAGATCACTTCTTAGCTAATAGGCGTTGGTGCGATATCTATGGAGTGTGCAGGGTCAAGAATTTTTCAATCCAGAATTCTGACCATGGGCAAATTCTTTTATGGGCTGAAAAGAGACCTCATGAAGAGGGGAACAACAGATTTCAGTTTGAAAATCTATGGCTCTCTTCTCCAGATTGCAAGAAGATAGTGGAACAAGCCTGGGATGAGAAGAAGGGAGAGGGTCTTCTACAGCAGACTAGACAATGTGCGGAGAATCTCAGCAGATGGGCAGAGAAGACGTTTGCTAACATAAAGAAGAAAATCAAGAGAAAGGAACAAGACCTCATCCAGGCTCAAAACAGACCGCCTTCACATGATATGATCCAGGAGTGTTTCCAGTTGGCGAAAGACCTACATGAGCTACAGCGACAAGAGGAAACCTGGTGGTTCACCAGGGCGAGAACGAATGAGATGAGAGACGGGGGCAGAAATACTAAGTACTTTCATCATAAAGCATACCAGAGAAAGTGCAGGAACACCATAGCGGGCCTCTATAAGGATGATGGGAGTTGGCAGACAGATAACACTGAGATAGAGGATGTGATCCCATCCTTCTTTGGTACGTTGTTCACTACCTCTCACCCCACAGGGATTGAGGAATTTCAGAGTGGTATGTATAGAATCATCCAAGAGGGGGATGAGGCCGATCTAGACAGAACGCCCACCGTGCACGAGATATGGCTAGATGTACAACATATGCATCCCAATAAGGCACTGGGACCGTATGGTATGAAGGCCATCTTCTATCAAAAATTCTGGGACAAAGTAAAAAATAGTGTTATGGATTTCATTGGTGGGTGGTGGTCAGGAAAGCATACACTTCAGGAGATTAATGAAACTGACATTGTCCTCATCCCAAAAACAACCTCATCAATGCGCATCATGGAGTATAGACCTATCAGCCTCTGCAATGTGTCATATAAAATCATTTCTAAAGTCCTGGCTAATAGGGTGAAGCCGCAGTTAAATAAAATGATCTCAGAAAATCAAAGCACTTTTGTGGGTGGAAGGATGATCACAGACAATGCCTTGGTGGCATACGAGATCTTCCATACAATGAAGAACAAAAAGAAAGGAAGAAAGGGTCTGATGGATTTAAAGCTGGACATGAGCAAGGCTTATGACAGGGTGGAGTGGAGCTTTATGGAGAGAGCTATGGAGAAGCTTGGGTTTCCTGGGAAATGGAGAGAGAAAGTTATATAGTGTATGACCAGTGTCTCACACAAATTCATCGTCAATGGCACAAGGAGGGGATCTACAAGACTGACTAGAGGACTCCGCCAAGGTGACCCCATCTCTCCCTACCTTTTTCTTTTTTTTGCTGAAGCTCTTTCTCTCTCCATTTCACATGCAGCACAGGAAAGACGCATACATGGCATATCTACATGCAGACATGCTCCACGAGTATCTCACCTCTTCTTTGTAGATGATACCATTGTATTCATGAGGGCTACTTCAGGAGAATGCTCTGCTTTAGCTGAAATTTTCAGCCAATACGAGAGGGCATCCGGGCAGAAGATCAACTATGACAAAACTGAAGTATCCTATAGTGGGAATGTGGACGCAGAGAAAAGGGAGACCATAAAGAACATTCTGGGAGTTAGAGAGGTGGATAAACATGAGAAATATCTAGGCCTCCCGACTGTTATAGGAAGATCAAAAAAAGTTGTGTTTTCCACTATAAAAGACAAGGTATGGAAGAAGCTGCAAGGGTGGAAAGAAATTTGCCACTATAAAAGATAGGGTATGGAAGAAGCTGCAAGGGTGGAAAGAAAATCTCCTGTCCAAGCCATGCAAGGAGGTACTCATTAAATCTGTAATCCAGGCGATCCCGACACACCTTATGAGCATCTTCAAGATACTAGATGGGATATTAGATGAAATCCACTCCATGATTGCTAGATTCTGGTGGGGTGCAAAGGATGGGGAGAGGAAGATCCACTGGATGTCTTGGGAATGACTTTGCAAACCAAAGGAAAGTGGAGGAATGGGCTTCATAGATCGTAAAGCTTTCAACCAGGCACTTCTGGCCAAACAAGGGTGGTGCCTAGCCACTTCGAGCTCATCGCTGGTTGTCATAGGGCACAAGTACTTCAGAAACTCTACACCCTTAAGAGCAGGCATTGGAGGACTCCCAAGCTACTCATGGCGGAGCATATGGGGAGCAATACAACTCATCAAGCCAGGTTTCCTATGGAGAGTGGGTACAGGTGACTAGATAGACATATATGAGGACAGATGGATACCATAGTTGGGAGGCCCGGTGCAGCGTTACCTCATGCAGGGACCAGTGGACTATAGTAGGGTGGCACACTTGATTAGTGAAGAGACATGACAGTGGGACATGTATGCATTGTTTGAGGTGTTTCCTCCACACATCAAGTCCATGATATGTGTCATTCCCCTTGGTAGGCAGGCATGTGACAATGTCCTATACTGGGAAAGGGAGAGTGATGGGGTGTATACGGTTAGAAGTGCATATGCATTCATCAGAACAGGGGTAGAGATCATAGAGGAGGTGGAAGCTAAGGACTGGAAACGGATTTGGAAGCAAAAATGGCCGCCAAAGCTCAAGCACTTCATATGGCGGGTTATGCAGGATATCCTTCCCACACAGTGTGCCCTTGCCCGGAAGCACATCATAGAAGACAACACTTGCCGGAGATGCCATTTGCAGCAAGAGGACGCTACACATGCTCTCTTGACATGTCACCATTCCCTTTATGCATGGACAACTGGGAAATTGGATTGGGCGTCATAGACAAGTGACAACGTTAGGAAGTTTGTACATGATCTGATTAGAAGCGACGACCAAAAGCGCACAGATGAAGGAGCCACTTTACTATGGCAGCATGGACCGTGAGGAACAAGTCAACGTTTGAACAACGACCACCTTACACGTCAGTATTAGTAGCAGGATTCCTCTCCCTGGTAGCGGACATCATAAGCTATGCGGAGAAGACTACCAACCGGAACAAAGACACTAGTACAGAATTGGTCTCTCGGGTCGGTTTTTTGAAGCCTGCAGCGTCACTTTTTAGGCGATGCCTAGGTGGGCGTCGCTACAGTTCTAGCGACCCTAGAGAGGTAGAAAAACCGACCCTAGAGAGGTAAAAAAACCGACCCTAGAGAGGTAGAAAAACCGACCCTAGAGAGGTAAAAAAACCGATCCTAGAGGGAACAAAAACCGACCCAAGAAAAGTACAAAAACCGACCCAAAAGAGGTAAAAAACCGACCCAAAAGAGCAACAAAAACCGACCCTAGAAGTCTTCAAACATCCGTAAAAACACCTAGTAAAGTCTTCAAATAGCTTTAAAAAATACCTACTGGGTCGGTTTTTTGGAATAACCGACCCAAGAAGTCTTCAATTTGCTGTAGAATTTTGGGATATAACATATTGGGTCGGTTTTTCTATATAAGCGACCCTAGAAGTCTTCATGAACCTACTGGGTCGTTTTTTTGTATAAGCGACCCAAGAAGTGTCTATTGGGTCAGTTTTTCTATATAAGCGACCCTAGAAGTCTTCAAATTTCTATAGAATTTTGGGATAGAACCTATTGGGTCGGTTATTCTGTATAAACGACCCTAGAAGTCTTCATGAACCTACTGGGTCGATTTTTTGTATAAGCGACCCAAGAAGTGTCTATTGGGTTGGTTTTTCTATATAAGCGACGCTAGAAGTCTTCAAATTTCTGTAGAATTTTGGGATAGAACCTATTGGGTCGGTTTTTCTGTATAAGCGACCCTAGAAGTCTTCATGAACCTACTGGGTCGGTTTTTTTGTATAACCGACCCAAGAAGTGTCTATTGGGTCGGTTTTTCCGTATAAGCGACCCTAGAAGTCTTCAAATTTCTGTAGAATTTTGGGATAGAACCTATTGGGTCCATTTTTCTGTATAAGCGACCCTAGAAGTCTTCATGAACCTACTGGGTCGGTTTTTTGTATAACCGACCCAAGAAGTGTCTATTGGGTCGGTTTTTCTGTATAAGCGACCCTAGAAGTCTTCAAATTTCTGTAGAATTTTGGGATAGAACATATTGGGTCGGTTTTTCTGTATAAGCAACCCTTGAAGTCTTCATGAACCTACTGGGTCGGTTTTTTGTATAACCGACCCAAGAAATGTCTATTGGGTCGGTTTTTCTGTATAAGCGACCCTAGAAGTCTTCAAATTTCTGTAGAATTTTGGGATAGAACTTACTGGGTCGGTTTTTTGAATAGCCGACCCGAGAAGTTACATTTTTTTTTAAAGAAAAATTCTGCAGAAATAGAAATCTTCAGTACAGCAACCTGCAAAATAGAATTGCTTTACGCAATTCAAAACTTGCAGTAGAAATAGACTTGCAAATGCAATGATGCAAGCCAAAAATGCATTCCAAATCCATTTGCAAACTTTTATGTCCAATCCTTTTTTGAATTGATGTTTCATAACAACAATTATTCACATATATTGAGTTGAGTCTTCATATACAACACTTACTAACATTCTTGCAAGTCTAAGATAGATTCATTCAAATGAGACATATAGCACATACTAACATTCACACACATAGCACATACTAAAAACAATGATAGATTGCAAGTTTAAAAGTGATATTAATGTCATACTACAAAAAGTAAAATTTGATAGAGTTTCAAATCTACATACACAAATGAATTTATGAATTTCAATCCAATGCTATAGTGACTTCATTAAAAAAAGCATCTGACCATTCTTCTCGGAATTCATTTAACCCATCAAGTGTGTAAGGATGAGTTGTAAAGATCTGCAAAAAAAAGCACATGCTCATATATATTTTTCAAACTGGATTGACAATTTCTCCCCTTTTGCCCTAAGCTCTTGCAGCCGACGCATCACTGTGGGACCTTTACTCTTCTTAACATCACCACTAGCATCCTCATGCTCATGATCAGAATGTTCATCTTCACTTGCCATTTTAGAACAACCTGCAAATATACATGATAAAAGAAAACATAAGTGATAATAAAAGAACAAGTGGTGATATATAATAAAATGTATACATGATAAAAGAAAATGTGTGCTTGAATGATAATACATGCCTCTAGTTTTGGTTGAGTTGTTAGTCAAGTAAAATTCCTTCAGCATGGTCTTGACGTGTATATAAGTCATCGGTGTTAACTTCAACATTGACACTTGGCAAACCAACTGAAAATGGGCTGGAATCATCATACTTTTCGTAGTATTCTTCTTCATTTATAGGATCCACAGTAAACTGTCTTTTTCCATGAAGAACGACAGACCAATTTTTATTTGCTGGGTCATCAATATAGAATACTTGTTTTTCTTGGTCTGCCATGATGAATGGTCCATCTTTCTCTCCATTTTTTTCAAAATTCACCAATGTGAAACCCAACTCATCAACTAAAACGCCTTTGTTGTTATCAACCCAATTACATCTAAAGATAGGAACTCTGAAATTTGTATAATCCATTTCCCATATGTCCTCAATGATGCCGAAATGGGACATCTCAGCTTCGCGTGGTCTTTTATCTTTGGCACTAGCAATATACAACGAACAAGCTTTAACAGTGACCCCACTATTTTGGACTACACTACTTTCATCTTGACGTTTAGTGTAATATAAATATCCATTTATGTCATAACCTTCATATGACATGACATCCATTTTTGGCTTAAAGGCGAGCCATTTTATGTTCTCAGCAACATTATTTGGTGATTCAGATAGTTGCTTAAAGACTTTCTCTTCAAACCACCTAATAAATGTTCGATTATGCTCTCTTACAAGCCACATTGAACTGGATCGCGGATGATTTTTCTTGATAAGATCATTGTGTTCTGTGATGTAGCTACTAACTTCATCGATGTTGTGTAAAATATACAAATGTGCTTGTTCCCACAACTCACGACTAATTCTTTTCACTCGTGCTCCCAGAGTTCCTTTGCCACAATAAGACTCAGTAATAAGATCATTTTTTAGATCGCTAGAAGTTTCATTGGAATTCAAAAAATCGTTGCAAAAGTCCATCACTTCCCTAGCCACATAACCCTCAATAATACTCCCTTCAGGACGATAACGATTCCGAACATCACCTTTAAAAACACTCATGTAGCGTTCAAATGGATACATCCAATGTAAAAAAATTGGACCCAACATCTTCACCTCCCTTGTAATATGTACTACAAGATGAACCATGATATCAAAAAATGAAGGAGGAAAGTACATTTCAAGCTGACACATGGTAACAATTACATCATTTTGTAATTTATCGAGAGTATCAGGATGTATCACTTTGTTGCATATTTCATTGAAGAAGAAACAAAGTCTTGTGATTGCAAACCTTACATGCTTCGGCAATATAGATCGAATAGCCACAGGTAAAATTTGTTGCATTAAGGTGTGACAATCATGAGATTTGAGACCTATCAACTTCAGATCCTTCTTTGATACCAATCTACGAATATTAGAAGAGTATCTTTGTGGAACCTTAATATTATACAAGCACTCACAGAAAGTCTTTTTCTCCTTCTTGGACAAAGTGTAACAAGCTGGTGGTAAATATGTACGGCGATCCCTGATCTCAACTGATAATTCTTTTCTTATACCCATTAATTCTAAATCTTTTCTAGAGTTGATGTCGTCCTTAGTCTTTCCTGGTATGTTCAATAACGTACCGATGATGCTATCACAAACATTTTTTTCAACATGCATGACATCAATGCAATGTCTAATTGTCAAAAATCTCCAATAGGGAAGATCCCAGAATATTGACCTCTTCTTGTATAGAGATTTGTCACATGCGAGCGTACGACTACTTGAACTCTTTCCAAATTCATTAACAATATGTTTCACCCTATCATATACAACATTTCCTGGTATAGGTTTAGGAGCACTTCGTTCCTCAGTTGACCCATTAAAGGTTTTGCGTTGCCTTCGATAAGGATGCACTGCTGGGAGAAACCTCCGATGACCAAGGTATACGATTTTACCACCATGTTTCAGTCGAATTGAATCAGTATTTTCCTCACAAACAGGACATGCTTTGTATCCTTTTATGCTATATCCAGACAAATTTCCATAAGCTGGGAAGTCATTAATCGTGCAAAACAACATAGCACGCAAAGTAAAGATCTCTTTACGTGAAGCATCATATGTCATAACACCTTCTTCCCATAATTTTGTTAGGTCATCAATTAGAGGTTGAAGGTAAACATCAATATCATTTCCAGGTTGCTTGGGCCCTGATATCAATATTGACAACATGACATACTTATTTTTCATACACAACCAAGGAGGAAGATTGTATATAACAATCATAACAGGCCATGTGCTATGTTGGCTGCTTAATGTACCATATGGATTCATTCCATCTGTACAGAGTCCAAGTCTTAAGTTCCTTGTTTCTTTACCAAATTGAGGGTATAATAAATCAATTTTCTTCCATTGTGGTGAATCAGATGCATGTCGTAGGACGCCATCATCATTGACCTTTAACTCCCCATGCCAAGACAAATTTTGCGCATCTTCTGTATTAGAAAATAAGCGTTGAAATCGTGGTATTATTGGTAGATACCACATCACCTTGGCAGGAGAGCCATTTTTAGCCTTAGGTGAATTTGTAGTCTTGTACCTTGACGCACCACATTTTGGACAATTTATCAAATCACTATAGTCCTTCTGAAATAACACACAGTCATTTGGACATGCATGAATCTTCTTAGCCTCCATTCCCATTGGGCACATTATTTTCTTTGCTTGATATGTAGAAATTGGAAGCTCGTTGCCTTCAGGAAGAATTTCCTTTAACAAAGACAACAATGAAGTGAAACTCTTATCGCTCCACCGGTTTTGAGCTTTAAGAGTATATAATCGCATCACAACACTCAACCTCGTGAACTTAGTACAACCCTTATATAATGGTTTTTCAGCATCATGGACAATGTTTGCAAATAAAGAAGGTGGATCAATAACATTGTCCTGACATCTACGTAGCATCTCATCAACCATATCATCCTGAATCGGGTCATCCTGAATTGGTTCATCATTGTTAACATCATTATCTATATCTTGTATGTCACCACTATTAATATCGACATTTTCTGATCCATAATTAGGTTTCTCTCCATGCCATTACCATTCATTATAACCTTGTATGATCCCATTTCATATGACATGATTCTTAATTTCCTCAACAGTATCAACTTTCAAATTGTTACCACAATTTCTACATGGACAATAGAACCTATCTGTATGTAGTTTCCTATGTTCCTCAGCAAATCTGATAAATTCATCAACACCTTTGGTAAACTCTGGACTGCAATGGTTCTTGATAGACATCCAACTTCGATCCATTTTCTAGATCACATTAAAATTAATTATCAAACTGGGCATTTAATATTGATACTATAAGTTGTAAGGTTTTTTTGATAGGAAATTCATTACTTTAATACTAAAGTGTACCACCTATCCCATTTTTGAATATTTAACCTCACTAGTAATTGTATAATGTATCGTTTAGTTTTCAATAAAATTTCAGCAGCATTTCCCCTTAGTTCTCCAAGTACATCAATGTAAATGGCAAATAACCACTCACATATGTACCCAGAGAACAAATGAGGAAATACTACTAAAATTTTATTCAAAACTAAACATACATTACACAGTTACATCCTAAGTGAGATTAAATATCCAAAAACAGTCCCATATCGGGGACTATCCAAAACTTACTCCTAATGAATAAATTTTGAACGGGTTTCTAATTTTATATATAAATGTAATATTGTCATATTTATGCATCAATGGTCTCATCTATAAACCCTCAATCTGAAACTACACAATGTCTACCCTCATATTTCTAGATTGTATACAATGATTACATATGTGATTGATAATAAAATAAAAGATTACATGTTTTTATTATTGGTTGGTTTACTAGTCAAATAAAATGAATTATGTGTTCTTGACAAATCAAGAGTTCCATAGATAAACTAGTCGAAGTATCTAACATGCATAAATAGAGTGGCAAGTTACATCTTTCACAAACATGTGGCATGATTTAAGCACAAAAGCAGACGGGGTCATTAACCCAATTCAACATGATAGTAATTTCAAAAGAATAATAATAAACCAACTGAAAGTATATGAATTGTCCAATAAAATAGGATAAGAGCAAGTATTTCAAAAGATGCCTCATTATGGGAAAATGTAGTCATATAGATGCCCAAAAATAAATAGGGAGGAGTACATACCTCCAGTCACCCAGCTAACAGAGTCACCCACACAGGTGAGCGGCCCCTTTCAGATCTCCCTGCTCTGTTCAGTGCCGTGGTTCTTTCCTGGAACAGAAAGCGAGGGAACCCATTACGGATGGCCGAAGGTAGAACAAATTTGTCATTAAAGTCAGAGCTACCAAACACAGAGACAATGCTCCGACAGCGCACAACGTTGGTCTTCCCAATGATCAAACTGGGCGTCCAAGCATGGCCGTAGACTCCAACATTAGGGCTCCGATTGGTTTCTTGTAACTAGAGTTTTTAGAAAACTCATTTTTCAGAAACTGAAGTACAGTTCCCCAGAAATGGAGTTCAGATGATTGGTATTAAAATTTAATTATCCTAGAAAATGACTTTCATATGATTGGTTTTTTGTATTTCATTGAATCAATTACACATGTATTAATGTAGAATGATTAGTCTTTACAGAAATTTAGATAGTACTAGAGGACAAACGCCAACAAACTCACTATTCCGAATATTGAAATTCCATTCGGATAACTTTATCTAATCTAACAAGTAAGAAATTATTGTCTATATTATCATAAAATGAATACCCAGCAGCATTTCACATCTTGATGAAAGCAGCAGTGATCTGGGCATACACACCGAATACATCTATTATACTGAAAGTGATGGCCGTCTCCATCCTTTTTTCTGTGTGCTATTCTATAGTTGTTGGCGGACATGAACCTGCTCCTCTTCCTCTTCCCTTTTCCGCGGCACTGCCGCCAGTCTTTCAGTCGTGATCTTCAATCAAAAGTTCCTTATCTAGATTGCTAGATCATCTTGGATTGTAGTATGACGGCATATCAATATCACACCTAATGCTCCCTCACCACTTAAGATCAATTTGACGAAGGCGCCCCTCCATGCTCCCGTTTACTGCCACCACCGTATACGAGACCTTCTTCTTCTTCCCTCTAGCCGTCGTTCACCAATAGGCCTGGATAACGAGGATGTTGCATACGATCGCCGCCAATGATCTAGCCAAGTCGCCAGGTGAAAGAAAAGCATGCCGCCAGGAACCGAAACTTGTTTTCTCCCTTTTTTCTCCGGAACTCAGAAAACAAACCCTATATATACTAATGGAACTCAGGAAAACTCCACGGAAGTTGTCGTTCGTAGTTACACGAAACCAATCGCTAAGAAGTTGTTTCAGAAGTCAGTTCCTTTAATTTTTCATCGAGTTACAGGGAACCAATCGGACCCTAGGTAGAAGAGTGAAACGGAATATGAACTTACTTGGCTGCGTAGGTGAGACCTTGCGGCGTCGGAGAAACCTTTGGCGGCAGCGAGGTCGTCTTTGGAGAGAGGGCCGACACCTTGCGGCGGAGGCAATGGTTGAAAAGACATTTGGCAGCGCGGAGAGGTTCGGAAGGTCGGGCTGCGAGATGAGAGCTCCGAAGGTCGGGCGCCGAGGTGAGAGCTTCGAATGCCGGGCGGCGAGGTGAGACCTGTGGGAGAGAGGGCTGTGCGAGATGTGGCCACTTTGTGACGATGTGGGAGAGAGGGCAGGGTTTTAGTTTTTGTGTTGACTTCTGCGGTCGGTTAACTCAACAACCGACCCAACAGGTCCCATATAGGGAGGGCTATTAGAGAATAAGCGACTGGAGAAATAACTGGTGCCCGAACAAACCGAACCTATAGGGACGGTTATTTTAAAAACCGACCCGAGAAGTCCAGGCTATGCGGACGGTTATCTAGGAAAACCGACCGGAAAAGTCGGCCTAGCGGTACACCTATGCGGACGGTTATTTAAAAAATCGACCAGAGAAATCACCAAGCGGTACCCGAACAATTACTAGGGTCGAATATTTAAAAAACCGACCCCATAGCTCAGCGCACGAAGGCCGAAAAACCAATTTTCTCCGCGGGAAGTATGTCAGGTCGGTTTTCTACTTTCGCGAGTCTTTTCTAGCGTCGATTACTTTAACATAACCGACCCAATAGCTATAAGCGGTACCCGAATTTTTTTCTAATGACTTTTTGCTTCGGTTTTAGCTTATTAGGTCAGTTTTTCTTATATAAGTGACGCCAGCGGAAGCGATGTTAGAGGCCAAAAATGTACTAGTGAGACAGCAGCATGGAAAGAGAAAAGGATTGGAAACCTCCCCGAAAGAACTTCACAAAGATGAACGTTGATGCTTGCATTCTAAATGACAGGTCAGGTGGGATTGGCGCAGTACTACGAGATGACAAAGGTATAATCCAAGGAACGTACCAATGCAGGGTGAACCATACATTCTCGGTGCTTAGTGCGGAGGGAATGGCATGAAAAACACTAGAGGGGGGGTGAATAGGGTTTTATGATATTTTAATAATAATTCAACCAAATTAAGCAACCACAAAAAGATTGTTCAAGGGGACAAGGATTTAGAGTGGTTCCAACCTTAGAAAATACTAAGGCAGTCAATCCACTACCCGGTTGCTTACCCAACCGGGATTTTGAAAGAATCAAATTTTATTACCTCGCAAGGACTTTACATAAAATTACAATTATTTCACCAAACCCTTCGAACAACCTTCACCTAGAAGTAGTTGCACCAAATTTGAAGCAGCCTTCTTGAAGTAACTTCAAGCTCCCCCTTGAAGTAGCCTTCCTCTTGAAGTAGCTTCCCGTTGCAACAGCCTTCTTGAAATTGTCCGCAGTCCACCTTCTCCACCGAGAAGAACCTTCTCCAATCCGCAGCCTCCAACCCTAGGAGTAGCAAGGAGAATACAAAAGATACAAAGGAACAAGAAGGAAAAATAGAAATTACAATACCACTTTGTAGCTCAAGGCTTGATTTCATATATCAAGCATTTTGATCTCCTAACCAATGTATATAGAAGTGTAATTGCTGTGGATAGGAGATGCTAGCCTATAGGACACGAAATTGGAGCAAGGAGAAGAATAGCCAATGCAAGTGTTGCTCAATTTCTCAAAACAGATTTCCAATTGCAAGTGTAAGCTCAAGTATAGCACAAGTGTATATGAGTGAGTTTAGGTGTCCTAAGGCATGTCCTATTTATAGGAATGACCTACAAGTTCTTAAGGACGTTCTAGACACTTTCTAGGGGGTTCTTAGTGCTCAACTAGCCGTTATGTGTCCACTAATTGCATTTGCAACGGCAAGTTAATTGACATTGAAAAGTGCAGACAGAACTCTTCTCGGTCGAAGATTTGTCGACCGAGAGTCCTTCTCGGTCAAAGATTTGTCGACCGAGGGACTTCTTGGAGCAAGTGTTTACAACGTTCATTTCCAACTTCCAACCACCTTGTCTGCTGGGTCTAACGGCTAGTAGGGTCTATTCTCGATCGAAGATTTTGTCGACCGAGAGTTTCTCGGTCGAAGTTTTTGTCGACCGATATTTTCTCGATCGACGATTTGTCGACCGAGAATATTACTGACTCAATGTATTCATTTACTAAGTGTGTGTATCAATGTGCAAATGTGATACTATCTTGGGGAAAGACCTATCTAAGTGTTGTGAGTGGATAGGGAAGATCTAAACGCTTGATTTACATGATATCTAATTACTTGTACATTATATACTTGTACAAGCTTTTACATTTGATTACAATCATGAAAATAAAGCGATTTTATCAAATTATTCTTCCAAGTTTTTGTTATCCACCACCTTATATACTTGTTCCTGAAATACTCAAATAGCACGTTAAAACCACAAGAATGAAATTTTTGTCATTATCAAAACAAAGGGATTAACATAATGTCCAATTTAGCCAACAATCTCCCCCTTTTTGAAGATGACAAACATTTCCTAAATATAAAATAAGGAAATATAAATCATATGAGTTTCATACCTGAAGTTTACCTTTTGTAGCCATTCTTGTGTTTTGCAAGTGGGTGCTGGCTGAGATATTATGAAACTCATTTTATTTTATGTTTTTGATTTTATATTATTTCTCCCCCTTTGTCATTTCAAAAAGATATCCAAGTTTACTTTGTATTTCTCCCCCTTAATTTTATGCTATGCTCCCCCTTAAAGAGATATTCAATTTAAAGTCAAGGGATTAATATAAATGTAAGCCATTTATTGTCGAATTTAGCCATAATGTATCTCTAACCAAATACACGGGATGTTAAGCCCAAATTTGTTTAGAGAATTCCATTAAGAACAAGATATATGTCATATTCATGAATTTTGTAGATTTCTTTGTTTTCATAACAAAAATTACTTTCAAGAATACTAAGGTCATAACAAGCTTCAAAGTTTTGTAAACTTATTAATCTTATAATCAAATTTGTTTTTGTGAGCTCCCCTTAATCTTATAATTAAGACAATTTAAGGATTCTAAGGTCACAAATGATTTTTAAGATTTGATTTTGACCTTTTATTAAAGCTCCATGTTTTCAATATGATAAACTCATTTTGAGTCAAGATACTAAGATTAAATGCATTAAAATGATGTACAAATAAGCGTTTTGTCATGCTTATTTTAGGTCAACCTTTACTTCGACCATAACGCCCCTTGGTCAAATTTAATTTCAACCAAGAGGCAAATTCTGCAGATTTTCAATTTAAACATTCATATGCGAAGTATAATTTCTGCAGATAGCTTTAAATAAATATCAATTTGAAGCATGTTAAGAGATACCTATTATGAAGACTTAATATGGGCATCATAGTGAAGTCTTTGACCTTGATTTTTCTGAAATGTATGTTTTACATTCATTGTGAATGATGTTTCATAAGCTTTGCTATGGGTACATAAATATCAAATCCCATTTCTTCTTGTACCCTTATTTTCAGATTAATCATAAGATTCTTTAGAAATATATATCTTGAAGGCAAGATTAATATATTAAAGTCAATATTTTTGCTTTTGATTTCTTAGAACAAACAAATAGATAAAAACATTAATATTTTTGTTCTAAGAGACACTGTTTGGCTGGTCATAGCATCATCATTCATTTATTTCAAGCCATTCTCACAACAATCATTATCTATTATGTCAAGATGCATTTATGCCATAGAGTTTTACTGTTATACAAAAGGGCACTTTCAATGATAGCATCATCTATATTTGTAATGTGTTGAATCACAATGATCATCCATTTATGGTTTGTATATATAGATCAAGATTATTTTAGACAAACCAAGTAAAACTGAAACACAATGATCATGGTACAATGATTTTGATAGAACAGTAGAAGCATATAATTTTAATGATTATAATCATTTGTATCAAAACACATGATTCTTATATGGATAGACCAAGAATTACTTTAGGAAAACCATGTGGATAATGATAAAACAGTAATTTCTTTTAAACTAATCATGATTTTTAGTTTTAAACTATTTAGAGGATAAACCAAAATAATCTACATTTATGTTCATAAGTTTTTAATTTTAAGATAAGCTATATAACTGATCATACCTAATAAACTTTTTCAATCAGTCTTCATATGTTACTTTTCAGTTTTCATATGTTACTTTTGCAATATGTTTAAGGATTTTCATATTCATAATATTTATCTTAAAAAATATTTCGTTTCAAGAATGGTCTTCAGCATTCATTCTTGTTTTGCATGTAAAATCAGTCATTAATAATAAATTGATAGCAAATAGATTACTTGAAAACATATTCAACAGATTTATTGCAGACTTGACAACAGAAACCTGCTCGGTTGACGATTTCTCGACCGATAGTGTTCTCGGTCGAACAGTTTCTCGACCGAGAATGTTTCTGTACTGTTTTAGAATTGTTTTAAGTAATTGTATACAAGTAAATCATAGATCGTTTTCAATTCAATTATGCAATTTGAAACTCAGTTTAGTTGAGATAGAACATATGAGTATCAAAGGAACATTTAGATCAAATCTCAACTAATTATATACAAATCTTTATGTTTTGAAGACCCTAATTAAAACAGATTTGTAAAGATGTGTCTTTGCAGATTTATTTAAAATGTGTAGTTTCAATTTTAGAAGTTTTAATTACTTGAATCAATTTGTTATCTCATTATGTTTAAGTTGAGATAGACATATAGATTTACAACTAGAGTCTTTGGTCATATCTCAACTTTATCTTATTCATTTAGTTTGGGGGTTTTGGAACCCATACTAACTCAACATCCTTTTTCTTGTAAGGACATGAAAAGGAATAATGTCCAAGACGCAAACAGTAATGATAACATATAGAATCAACCTCATGTCTCTTTCTATGATTTTGTTCTAGGTTGTTCTTGGGTACATATGTATATTTGCCTTTAGGTATATACATAGATTGATTTTCATGTGCTTGTGTCTTTCTCCAACTAGGTTTTTGATAAGCTTTTCCTTTAGGATTATAACCTAGTCCTCTCCTTCCAATTTGATGATAAGAATTATTTAAAATTTTATCAAGAGTATCATTGTTATTCAAACTACTAATCTTTTGTTGCAGCTTGACAATCTCATCCATTGTCTTATTGATGTCTAGCTTTGCTTGATCTAGATTAGATAATAAGGAATCTCTTTATTTCACAATAGTATCATAATCTAGATGTGTACACAAAACGGGTTGTTTTTGAAGATCATTTACTTGGGTTTGCAAATTTATCTTTTCTAGGGATAGAAGATTGCAATCTGCTTCTACTGATTTTAGCTTAATATTACGATCTTCAATAACCTTTTTGAGATCTCCATTTTCAGATGTGAGAGCAATAATTTTAGCATGTAGCTCATCATTTGCTTTATTTGATTTCTTTAATTTCTTCTTACACTCAATATATTTTTCATGTGTTTCTTGAAGACTAGCAATTAAATCTTCTTTAGGTAAATCAAAAAGGCTTACCTCTTCTTCTTCTTCACTTATTGTAGCAATAAAGCATCCTTTATGCACATCTTCCTTCTTTTTCCTCCAAGGACAACTGAGTGTTGTGTGGCTTGTTCCTAAGCACCATGTGCAGCTTGTTGAAAATTTGTCCATTCTTTTCCTTTGCTTGCAGTTGTAGACACCACCGCCCTTCATTCTTCAAGACTCGATTAGAGCTCCTTGAAGCCTGCTCTGATACCTATTGAAAAACACTAGAGGGGGGGTGAATAGGGTTTTATGATATTTTAATAATAATTCAACCAAATTAAGCAACCACAAAAAGATTATACAAAGGGGACAAGGATTTAGAGTGGTTCCAACCTTAGCAAATACTAAGGCAGTCAATCCACTACCCGGTTGCTTACCCAACCGGGATTTTGAAAGAATCAAATTTTATTACCTCGCAAGGACTTTACATAAAATTACAATTCTTTCACCAAACCCTTCGAACAGCCTTCACCTAGAAGTAGTTGCACCAAATTTGAAGCAGCCTTCTTGAAGTAACTTCAAGCTCCCCCTTGAAGTAGCCTTCCTCTTGAAGTAGCTTCCCATTGCAACAACCTTCTTGAAGTAGTCCGAAGTCCACCTTCTCCACCGAGAAGAACCTTCTCCAATCCGCAGCCTCCAACCCTAGGAGTAGCAAGGAGAATACAAAAGATACAAAGGAACAAGAAGGAAAAATAAAAATTACAATACCACTTTGTAGCTCAAGGCTTGATTTCATATATCAAGCGTTTTGATATCCTAAGCAATGTATATAGAAGTGTAATTGCTGTGGATAGGAGATGCTAGCCTATAGGACACGAAATTGGAGCAAGGAGAAGAATAGCCAATGCAAGTGTTGCTCAATTTCTCAAAACAGATTGCCAATTGCAAGTGTAAGCTCAAGTATAGCACAAGTGTATATGAGTGAGTTTAGGTGTCCTAAGGCATGTCCTATTTATAGGAATGACCTACAAGTGCTTAAGGACGTTCTAGACACTTTCTAGGGGGTTCTTAGTGCTCAACTAGCCGTTATGTGTCCACTAATTGCATTTGCAACGGCTAGTTAATTGACCCTGAAAAGTGCAGACAGAACTCTTCTCGGTCGAAGATTTGTCGACCGAGACTCCTTCTCGATCGAAGATTTGTCGACCGAGGGACTTCCTGGAGCAAGTGTTTACAACGTTCATTTCCAACTCCCAACCACCTTGTCTGCTGGGTCTAATGGCTAGTAGGGTCTATTCTCGATCGAAGATTTTGTCGACCGAGAGTTTCTCAGTCGATGTTTTTGTCGACCAATATTTTCTCGATCGACGATTTTTCGACCGAGAATATTACTGACTCAATGTATTCATTTACTAAGTGTGTGTATCAATGTGCAATTGTGATACTATCTTGGGGAAAGACCTATCTAAGTGTTGTGAGTGGATAGGGAAGATCTAAACTTTTGATTTACATGATATCTAATTACTTGTACATTATATACTTGTACAAGCTTTTACATTTGATTACAATCGTGAAAATAAAGTGATTTTATCAAATTATTCTTCCAAGTTTTTGTTATCCACCACCTTATATACTTGTTCCTGAAATACTCAAATAGCACGTTAAAACCACAAGAATGAAATGTTTGTCATTATCAAAACAAAGGGATTAACAGAATGTCCAATTTAGCCAACATGGCAGTCCACTCGGGCATGGTATTCGCCTTGGAACAAGGCATCACCGACCTACTAGTGGAGACGGATAGGGCCCTACTCATCCAAGTGATCAAGAAGAAAGGTTGGGGGCGGGGTTATGAGGATCACCAAGTGCAAACCATCATTAGTCTCTCCGTTCAGTTTCTTTCCTTCAATATTAGTTTTGTAAGAAGGCAAGTTAATGAGGTAGCTCATGCCTTGGCTTCAAACGCCTGTCAGCTCGAAGTTTCTCGACGTCTTATAGAGAACTTTGATGATGCCATTGTACGAATGTCTTTTAAAGACATCAATAAATAAGAGCGACAGGCACCCTTTATCAAAAAAAAAGTGGACATGTTAGAGGCATGTTTTCGATATGTCCAAGCATGTCCATGTTAGAAACGTATCAGACACAAACACAAAAACCTTCGGGAAATGTCTATGCTTCATAGATCCTACGATTTTAAATTTCTACTATTGATCTGAAAATGTGAAAGCATGCATCTTTTTGTGATAACTTATCATAAGACTTAGTCTACAATACATGTACAAATAATAAAGATCGAAATGAATTTATGTTTTGAAATCTAGTTTAGTGCACCATATTTACAAAATGATATGGCTCAACATATTCTAATTTAGTGAGATTTGTTCTGGACATCTAAAGATTTGACTTCTAATACAGTGTATACAAGTCATAGGTACAACCAAATGCTTCAACATAGATTATTTGCATGTATGAGTACTCAATATAAATTGTAAGATATAATTTGTATGTTTACTATGAATTGTCAAATCTATTTTATATATCTATTTTGAATAGATGAAAAATACTTACATTCACATATTTAATATGTATAAATTAAGGGCACTTACTTTGTATGATTTTTTTTGCACCAAAGAAATGAGGTGACCATAGAAGTGAAGAACGTATAGAAGAAGACAACCATATATAGTCCAGTCCCACAAGTACATGCCACATATCATGTGAATATCAATTTTCATCATTTAACAATAAACGAGAACCTACAAAAGAAAGTTCAAGAATTAGAAACATTATACATGAAATGCACATATCTCTGGATGTGCGTCAGATACATAAAGCCGAATGTGCAACAAACACATAACTTCGAATGTGCAACAGACACATTTGCCGCATATGCTACGGGGCATATTTTCCATATGCTCACTCGAAAATCAAAACAACATATACATTATGCATCAAAAAACAAAACATCATGCATTTAGAAGTTTAGGGGATAGATAGGTTTTTCAAGAAGTTTTTCACTGCAAGACTTCACTTAATCTTTTCCAGGTAAAATCAAGAAAGAAACCTGAAAATGCAAAGAAACATATGAATATGTACTGAAAACAACTATAAATAAATAAATATATATATATATATATATATCAAATAAATAAAATGAGTTAGTTCATGATTGAAAACTTACTCGTTTGTAATAGAAGACCATCACAAAAGGGGAAGCATATCCATATATATCAAATTTATAATAATTTAATGCGTTGATAGGTGAAATGATAATTTGATGAATCCTGACATTGATAGAAGACCCATCACAAACTCGTGCTTGGTTTATTTTTTACCAATGAAAAGGAACTTCTTGTAATAGAGAAGCGTAAATAGAAGAAGAAAACATTGTCTAGGTTAGTCCCATAACTGAATATGCAATATATTAGTCATCATCACTTAATGAGAAATGAAACCTACAATAAAAATTCAGATGCATTAGAAACACTATTTACAAAATGCACATAAAAATTCAGATGCATTAGAAGGTAAAGAATTTCTTTCATAAGTGATCACCTCCTTTGAAATGACATATGCTATCAATAAGGAAGTCTTTCAAGTGAAGAATACCTTATGGATTGCCAAGATACTCATACAAGCATGATAGAGGAAGCATCTCCGTATAAGATTTATCATAATTTGATTTGCAGAGAAAGTAATACTCTTCTTTGGAAGAAGAAAATTGTCAAAAGCAAGAAACACATTAGATTGAAACACATAATAAAAACAAGGCTGGACTCTATTACCATTATATTTGTATGGATAAGATATCAACTGATTCTGATTGTATAAATGTGTAAGTTCTCAACTTCTTGCATACATAAAAAATATTGCACTACGAATTATAATGAAAATGAACAAAAATACTTAGTCCATTGTCTATTGTTTAAAAACCACACACTTCTTCATGTAGCATATTTGTTGTTGTTTGCATCAGTTATTTCTGATGTAACTCAAGGCTTAATTCATCTACATTTTAGTTAGGTTGTAAACAATGCTGGTACTGTGTGGATATTACCATATCCATAACCATATATGTTTAGTTTAGCGGGTATTGGTACGAGTCTAGAACCACATTACTTAAAACCAGACCCACATTATATTTGGACCCGCATATCATGCGGGTATACTATGTGGGTCTATGGATATACAATTTGATTGAATGATTATCTTATGTTTACATATTTTAACCATTAACAAAATCTAATTAGAGCGGTTATTGCAGTTCAGTAAATAAAAAAATTGATTAACCAAATTAAGTACTAATCTGAACTAAAAGTAAAATCTACAATGTGCACTTTAAAATAATCTAACAAGACTAACGAATTTTCATTTATGGAAGCCACCTAGGCCAAGTATTGGTCACACATGATTCCATCTATTATTTAATAATGTTCTATTTATACCTTGCAAAATTTTGTCGATGACTTTGATGTAGCCATGGTGAAATAAACTAAATCAACAATGCAATTCAGATGACATTTTTGTGATAGCAGAAAAAAATCTAATTTGATGGTTGAGATAGATAATCTATATCTATAAATTTCCTAATCACACATTCATGCACATGATTTATTATATTAGATCAAAGATTAAAAAAAAACAAAAAAAAACCTTGGATCGGTAAAACCACACACTACTTATAAAATAATCAAATATGCAAATCAAGACATTAAGAACAACATGCAATATAAATTTACATTGATATAGTTTTGCAAACCAAACATTACAAAATCCACCTAACTAAACAAGCACATTAAGGTTTGTGATGGTTTTAAGTGAGAAAACAGTTACAAAGTGAATTGATATTGCCTAAATATGAGCTACCAACATGATAGATATAAAAGAAAAAAAATAAGAAAAGCCTTAGAGAAGGTTGAGATAAGGGAAATTTTCTTGATGTTTACATGAAAAATAGGTGTCACGTCATTAGATATTAATACTAGTTTACCTTTTGTAGGGATGAGCATGAGTTGGATCAGACTATTTTTTGGTAGTTCTGACCCTAAACCCATATTGTTAAGCAAACACGACCATGGTAAGCTAGGTCTAAATAGTGTTTGAAGATCTTTGTCCATATTGGGAAAGCATATACACCAGTCTCAAATGGGTAAAATATTAAATAATAATGTTTTTCCATGTGTGAATGTAGATAAATATTTTGTTAAGAAGGTCAAAGAACATATCATTTGCAACATATAACTTAGAAAGATTGTAGTTAAAATTTTCAAAATACATAATCATATTAAATGATAGTTACATATAAATATATATGTCACTAATATAAGTATTTGAATCTTTAGGTTTGGGTTTTTCTGTGCCAAAAGCTTGTATGTATAAAAACCTGGGTCAAATTCTTCGGCAAGTCCCATCCATATAGGTTATATGAATTAGTATACAACCCAATATATATAGGTCAAGATGTGGATTGGGATGCCTATTACGCAACCCTCACATTTTAGGGATTATTATTAGGATGTTAGCTTGAAGTCAATCTAGACGTTTAAGCTTATAAATTTGATGCAAATACATAAAGTTTGGAACAATTTTTTTGAATATATATATATATAGGGGGTGTTAAGACCAACATATATATCCACTTTAGACATTTATAGTACACATATTACAAGTAACTGACGCAAGTAACCACGATCATTGTGTTTAAAATAGACATTCATTGGCTCATACAATTCTGCAAATAGTTTATGTGCGTAACCAATCAGCTGAGAAGTCCAATGCACGACTAACATAAATTATGATTAAACCAAAGCAGGCTAGCAAGAATGCCGCCCAAGAAAGAATATGTAATGAGGAGGGCACATGCAACAAAGTGATAACTGGATAATGAGGTATAGACCAGTATACTTACAAATAAGAGAAATTGACCTTATAAGATGCAACAGGATGGAACATTGTTGGAACCCATAAATCCAAAGGAGAAGATGACAAATTAACTATATGCATCTACTAATAGCTGACAAGCTGGTCCAGTTGGAGTAGGACTTCTAGATGACAAGTTGTCAATAGAGTATATTCTATGCACATGACGAAGGAAGAAGCAGATGTCAGAAATATGCATACTGTAAAATGATAAACGCCACAAACTCCAATCTTGTCTGAACGCTTGACTAGAAAAAAAATGCTTGGGAATAATCTTAATCGCACGTCCGCTCGTCATTGCTCTAGCTTGTTAGAGAAAACTTCATCTAGCAAAGGGATTACGAAGAAGGAATAAGAATAAAAGGATGGATGAGCAATAGATTACAACCAGGTTTACCTTATTGAAGCGGAAACAAGGGTAACTGATGTTGATCTCAGAATCAATAAGTACCTCTCCCAAATAGGGTAGTGCAATCGGGTATATCTACCGCAATAGTTGTAGAAAAGAAAATGACTAAGATTATGAGATGCTCATACTTGGTTTCACGCGCAAGCAAACCAGCCCCCAAACCGCCGCCACGTGGCAGATAGTGATTGGGTGTTTTTTTATATTATGCAATAGGCAAATAAGTTTGTTTCGCTAATAACTTTTGAACCATAATGAATTTTTTATGAAACAAAAGTCGTTGGTTTTTTTATGAAAAATGCAATCTAACAAGCCTAGTATTGACATATTTTTGAGAAACAAAATATAAAAATGATATATATATAGGTTGATTGACAACCAACTATAGTGCCCATAAATGGTTATTGACACCCAAAAACGCCCAAAATGGTTTATTGACACCCAGAAGTTTAAAATGATGCCCAAATAAAGCATTGGATACTGTGGCACCCATACATTGTTATTGACACCAAAACAATGGTTAGTCGACGCACAAAATGGTTTGTTGACACCGACTAGTATAAAGATGACGCCCAAATAAGGTAATTGACGCCCAAAATGGTTCATTGACACCCGGAAGTTTAAAATGACGCCCAAATAATGTAAATGATGCCCAAAATGGTTCATTGACACCCAGAAGTTTGAAATGATGCCCAAATAAGGTATTTTGGATATGATGTGGCTTTTGAATGCACTAACAAATTCACTCGGGGTTTATATCCCCGAGCTTTTACCAAAACCAAGTGCAACAATACCACCCGCAAGCGGACGGATCTTATCGCAGTATAGTTTAGGATCGAACCCAAAGGACAACGTTTTTAAGAATCCTTGTCAGTTAGATCTAGCTCAAGTAAAACTAATATTTAGAACAATAGGTTGATTTTGGTTTGATTAAACTAATTGCAAGAAAGTAAACGTGGAATAAAAGATGGGTTTAGATTAATGATACGAAATCGCTGGGATGGTACCGGGTTTGACCACCGCTACACACACAATCATACTCTCTCGCGAACAATCCAGGCACGAAATAACACTCCAAGTAGAGCTGCTGCAGAACCCCCCTTACGGGCGTCAGGTCCGCGTAAGCGTCACCATAGGCAGCCGATTTCTCATCGCCATCTGGATCATACGTCTTACGGCTCTGAAGATACAGAAATCCACGGAAGCTGTGAACCCCCCTTACGGGCGTTAGGCGCACAGAAGTGTCACCGAAGGTTAGGCGGACCGTCCCCTCGCGGATCATACACTTACGACCTCGATGAAATCCCATCCTATTTCTAATCAGGGAGTCAACCGCGCAAACCGCAAAGCAAACAAGCGACTATTGTACGTGTAAACATCGACGAAAAGCACGAAGATACAAAATCCAACTAAGGCTGTGAACCCCCCTTACGGGCGTCAGGCGCACACAAGTGTCACCGAAGGTAAGGCGGACCGTCCCCTCGCGGATCCTACACCTACTACCTCAAGGAATCCTATCGGAAGTTCTCGTCAAGGAGTCTAACATGCTAAACGACATTCATACCTATGCATTGAAGTTCTCGCAACATAGGGAGCACAAAGATGGAAACACGCACATAACCAACTCACAAGCTTAACGATAAACGACAAAATGAAGAGTTATATACATTGCCATGGAAAGTTTAACAAGAGAACATGGTTTGCATGGGCAGCGGGGCTAGTCCCCGCACCCCAGCGAAAGAGGACTACTCGCTCATGATGCGAGGTACAAGAAAGATAGAAGAAGAAGATAGATCCGCCATGAGCTCGGTGCAGAAGGTGGACGCAGCCCGGTGAAGAAGATGCGCTCTTTGCTCCGTCTTCTTCTCCTTCTTAGCCTCCTTGGACGCAACACCAGCTGTAGGTGGAGTGGAACTTGATCGGGATGGTGCTCTGGCAGCCTTTCGGCATCCGGAACCGATGCCTCAAATGGGGACCCTGGGGGTCTATTTATAGTTTTAGATCTGACGCCAAACGGTCTGGGGACCGTTTGGGCGCCAAACGGTCTCGAGACCGTTTGGGCATCAAACGGTTTGGAGGTCGTTTGAGTGCCAAACGGTCTTGCTTTGATCAGTCTGGCTTTGGTGTGGTCGCGCGGCTTTAGTTCTTCAAACGATCCTTGTGCTTGCATCGAACGGTCTTGGGACCGCGCGAGACCAAACGGTCTTGGGACCGCATGGGACCAAACGGTCTTGAGACCGTATGGGACCAAACGGTCTTGGGACCGCATGGGACCAAACGGTCTTGAGACCGCATGGGACCAAACGGTCTTGAGACCGCATGGGACCAAACGGTCTTGAGACCGCATGGGACCAAACGGTCTTGGGACCGCATGGGACCAAACGGTCTTGGGACCGCATGGGACCAAACGGTCTTGAGACCGCATGGGACCAAACGGTCTTGGGACCGCATGGGATCAAACGGTCTTGGGACCGCATGGGACCAAACGGTCTTGGGACCGCATGGGACCAAACGGTCTTGAGACCGCATGGGACCAAACGGTCTTGGGACCGTATGGGACCAAACGGTCTTGGGACCGCATGGGACCAAATGGTCTTGGGACCGCATGGGACCAAACGGTCTTGGGACCGCATGGGACCAAACGGTCTTGAGACCGCATGGGGCCAAACGGTCTTGAGACCGCATGGACTTCTTGGGCAACTGGTTTCGTCTTGTTTCTTTGTGTATTCCAGCAAACGATCTTGAGACCGCATGGATCCAAACGATCTTGAGACCGTTTGCATGGAGTTGCCTGCTGTACCTGCATAAAATGAAAGATATTTAGTTAAAACCTTGATTATTGAATCACTGAGTAGTTTTGTGCATTATGATTCATATTAGGGTGAAAAGATGTGGAATGGATATTAATTTGTTCCAAAAAGGTATTTGAAAATCATGATGAGTATGCACTCATCAGGATACTATGACGCCCATAAACAGTTATTGACACCAAAAAATGGTGCATTGATGCCCAAAATGGTGCATTGACACCCAAAAATATAAAGACGATGCCCAAATAAGGTAATTGACGCCCAAAATGGTTCATTGACACCCAAAAGTTTAAAATGACACCCAAATAAGGCATGTTGGATGCTATGGCGCCCATATATGGTTATTTACACCCAAAATGGTTGAATTGACACCCAAAATAGTTCATTGACACCCAAATATATAAAGATGACGCCCAAATAAGGCAATTGACGCCCAAATAAGGCAATTGACGCCCAAAATGGTTTATTGACACCCATAAGTTTAAAATGATGCCCAAATAAGGTATCAACAACCAAAACAATATATCGACACCCAAATAACTTATTGGCACCCCTAAATGGCTAATGACACCCAAAGACGGTTAATTGTTGCCCAAAATAAATCATTGACATCTAGGATAACCAATTCATATCATTTTTTTATTTTTTTTTTGTTAAAAACATATCAATATTAGTCTTGTTGGAATGAGTTTTTCATAAAAAATCCAATGGTTTTTGTTTCGTCAAAAAATTCATCATGGTTAAAAAGTTATAAGAAAAATAATTTTATTTGCATATTACACAACATCTACCAACCCATCCAATTAAAATCCGCCACATCAGTACCCCAAATCAGCCTCTCCCCCAACAAACCACTCCCTCCCCGCACGTGAGGTGTGCTTGCAGCTGCCGCGCATGACAGAATCATTTTCCAAAAGAAAACGATGAAACTTTAGATCGCGAACGGAGGAAGTGGGGAGACGGAAGAGAAAAGAAAAGGGGGAGGGCTTAGGGCGCGAAGAGAGGAGGAAGTGGGGAGACGGCGCGGGGCGGAGGTCAAACTGGATGGTAGTGATGAAGGAGAATAGAACGGGACTAATGAAGGAACCCAGAGCAATCACGTGAGCGATGGCCAGCGGATGTGAAGGAGTTGGGAGCCGACGGGGACCAAGATGCTACGACGTCGCACACCTAGGGTTTAGCTGATTTTCCTTCGGTGTGGAGATGTCGCAGCCGCACTCCCATAAGTAGGAACTTGTTGCTGTTAATTGGGTGTTGTGGTGACCATTTAGATATTTGGGTTTGTCGGTTGTATGTTAATTTGTGTATAGTGTGTATTTTTGTTAATCGTGCTAATTTTTTTGTTAACCAAACCATTTTAAAATTTCGATACTCTGTGTTTTTTTTGCAATCACCAATATTCATACATATTTCTAAATTAACCATCTCATTTCTTTTTTATGAGTTGTATCATTTGTTACCGTCCAATTTTAATAATAATATAATAAAGTATGTTTAAGTACAAATAAATATAATTCAATGAATTGGTTGACTTTATGGAGATGGAATCTTATGATGAGTTTTAACAGTGGAAATTTTTTACATTTTAAGTCGGACAAATTTTTTTGTCGCTAAAACATGTACCGATAGCGGCCATAAAAATTACTTGTCATTGTAAGTATAGCAATTATGACAACATATTAAAGTTGTCATTATCTTTGACGTTAATACCCCAGTTTCTTGTAGTGAAGGATGCATATATTACAGTTAGATGGTGACAACTTAGGATACATGTTGATATGATTATTTTTCTTCACATATATCTTCTTAGCATGTATTAAGTCCAAGATTAGGCTACAATCACTTCTACAGAAACAACATTCAGTGTCACTTTTCTGGGCGTCGGTTATTTAACAAAACCGACGCCTATAATATTCAACGTCGGATATTTAGGAACCCCGACGTCTATATTCAAAGACCAACCAGACGTGGGTACCGCTTTGTATTCAGCGTCAGATGGGTAAAACAAACCGATGCCTAAAATCGCCCGCAAAATCCAAATTTCGAGCAAAATTTTTTTCCCCCAAAGTATCACATACAACGTCGGTTTTTTAACTACTAATCGACGCTGATATAAGATGGAAATTTGCGTGAAAAGTTCCAATTTAGGCGTCAGTTATCCTTTAATAACCGACGCTGATAATGGTTCCCGCCAATAATTTTGGGCAAAGATTTTCTAATTGGACGTCAGTTTTTTAATATCAACTGACGCTTAAAGGTAAAAGGCATCAGTTTTCTAGATAGCCGACGTTGTTGACAAACTTAATAGACTCGTATCACCCGACTCTTCCCCTTCCTTCCTGTTTCATCGCGATAGTTTGTTGTGATCGCCGCTCGCCTAAAATCGCCCGATGATTGCCCGACGACCCCCGCTGCTGCTCGCCACCGCTGCTGCTGGTGCGGCTCTGCTCGCCGTCGCCGCCACCGCGTCCTCTTTCTCCTGCTACCACTGGCGCTTGCCTCCACAACTGCTCGCCGGTCTGCTCTGCTCTTCTCCTGGTGCCACTACTTCTCGCCGCTCTGGTCTTCTCCTGCTCGCCGCCACTGCTACCTCCGATCGCCGCCGCTGTTCTCCAGGCTAGCTCCAGGTAGCCCTAGCCTCTTTGCTTCCTTATCCATAGCTTTCCTTCTCCGTAGCTCCTTACCAACAGCAAGCACGACCGTGGCTGTGTTGGCCTACCTTGGCCGTGCTGTCCAACACGGCCGTGGTAGGCCAGCACAGCCACAGCCGTGCTTGTTGTTGGTAAGGATATGAACAAATCTTTATGTAATGCTTTATGTAAATCCTAGGATACGAACAAATCTTTTGCTTGCATATATTTTTTTTTCTAATCCTAATGTTTGACCTAATTCAGTAAATTTTGATGCATGTTGAAATAAGATTTAAACTTGTCCATTCTAGCATCCTAATTTGATTTGATTAAACCCTAACATTGATGAAACCCTAACATCAATTGTGATGCAACCCTAACATTAATTGTGATGAAACCCTAACATGTACCTATCTATTATTGTGTTTTTTGGCCTAGAAACCCGTCCAGGATTTACTCACTAGGAGTAAATCTTGGATAGTCCCCGGTTTGGGACTGTTCTTGAACACCTAATCTCACTTAGGATGTAAGTGTATAATGTGTATTGGGTTTTCGAGAAAATTTCGGTAGCATTTCCCCGTTTGTTCTCTAAGTACATATGTAGTTAGAGAACAATGGGGAAATGCTGTCGAAATTTTCTTGAAAACCCAATACACATTATACACTTACTAGTGAGATTAGGTGTTCAAGGATGGGATAGGTGGTACACATTTATTATATATCAGAATGACATCACATGTGCCTATGCCCTGAATTTCACTACTACAGAACATGTCTTTGGCGTCGGTTGTTTATGCCCTTTTGTTGTTGCCAACTCCACAAAATATTGAAGATAATGATGACTTATATGTGCGCGGAGATTACAATGAAGGATTGTTAATTGATAAAAGATCACAACTTTAGAGGCATGCATGTTTATATTTTTTATTGAAGCAAAAAGTTTGCTTTTTTAATATCAATATCATTTTTCAGATTTGATGTTTCATTATCTTCTAGTTAATACGAATGCTAAATGTTTGCCTTTTTAATGACATTTTCAGATGGCTGACCATGATGAGCATGATGTCCATGATGAGCATGAAGTCCATGATGAGCATGCTGTCCATGATGAGCATGGCAAGGATACCAATGTAAGTTCTAAAAACATATCCTGTATTTCTATAAAATTCATTATCTTCTATTTATGTCATATATCCCATATTTCTATATTGGGCTAATTCAGTGTGTTTATTTTTGTCAAATTTTAGGTTGATGATGCACATGTACCCACTGAAGCACTGGAGGAACTTGATGCGCATCACCAAACACTTAACAAGAAAAGGGGCATCACTCTGTTGAAGAAGTTAATAGCGCTTAGTGACAGTGGATCCAGATTGGTTGTGGAGTTTGATAATGGAGGAAATGCAATTGGAGTGAACCACAATAATTTTATAAACTATCTTGAGGTTGTCACTCAAAGCCATTGTTGTGTTAAGTATGATTAATTTCATAAAGTTCCTCAGGCGAAGAAAGACTTGATATGGAAGGATTTATGTGTGAGTTATTATTATTTGCAATTCTATTTTTTAGATTACAAATTCTATTATTTGCAATTCTATTTTTGGATACTAGTTAATAACAATTCTATTTTACAGAATCTGTTTGCATTGGATGAGAAGCTGCATCGTAAAAGCGTGATGCAATGCGCTGGAAAGATGCTAAGGAACAATAGGACAAATCTCAAAAGAGAATACATAAAAGATGGTGATAAGAAGAAGAAGTCAGCCCTTGAACAGTGGAACTTCTTGGACAAAGAAGATTGGGACACGTTTGTTGCTTCAAGAAAATCTGAAGAATTCAAGGTATTAGGTGTCACTCCCAATTTAATTAATATACGTTGTATTCACCTATTCAAGATTAACATTTATTGCTACTAACGAAATCATTAATGAGCATACTAACTAGGCCCTCAGTGAGGCGCAAAAAGCAAGGCGTGCACTGAATGTGCATGACCACACTATGGGTCCAAAGGGCTATGCAAGCATTCGCCAAAGACTACAAGCGGAGTCTGCTGCTACTCAAGAGTCCTCTACTACATGTGCCACACCCATGCATCGCCATGATGTCTGGATAGCTGGGAGGCAAAACAAGAAGGGTGAAATAAAGAAGCCCGTAACTGCTGAGGCGGCTGCGAAAATGGTAAAATACAACTCTTAGAGCAATCGTTTGAACATAGATTATTTGTGGTGTTAACTTACCAATTTCTGTTGATGGTGATTAGTGGGGGCTGCACGAGCAGAGGAAACAAGGCACGTTCATCCCTCTGGGCACAAGGGATGAATTGACAGTTGCTCTGGGTAACCCAGAGCATCCTGGACGTGTTAGGGGTGTAGGCGCTGGTGTGGGCATCAAAGCATTCTTTGGGCCATCCCAACACAAACCAAGAGCGAGACTTTCACAAGAAGAGGTAACCTATTCTTTTTTAGAATGTTACTGCAAAAGGAAATTCAATAATAAGAAGCTAATTTTTCTTTTATCCATGTATAGGAGAATAAGAGAGTCGAGGATATAGTTGCTAAGAAGGTCAATGATATAGTTGTTGAGAAGGTCAAGGAAGAAATGGTGTGGTGGCAGGCATCTCAGGCTTCCAATCAGCCTATAGTGACCCACTCTTCTCCTGATGCACAGACAGAGAGTAATCCTATAGACTCACCGCCTAACACGTCTACTGTAAGTATTGTTTATGACATTGTAGCTAGTCTTTTCAAGATGATATGTATATATGTATAACATTCTTTACGTAAATTTGTAGGCGTTGAAGCCATGCCGCTTAAGAATGCAACACTATGTTGTTGTAGAGGCGCAGGCTTACCCATCCCTTCCTGGGGCAATGTTTCATGGGACTCCAATGCCATAGGGCTATGTTTGTGTGAGCCCGATATGTGTATTACCCGATTGGAGGGAAGCTACATTGCAATATGCCCACCCTGATAATGATACACTTGCTGAGGCAGAAGGCGGGGTGATATTGTGGCCCAAAGCAGATGTCGTCTACACTACTAAAATTGTAAGATAAATTTACATTACTTTAGATTGTTAGTGTGTATATATGAGGTCAATTAATCTGAAATTATATATACAGGTTAAAAAGAAGACACCCGGAGCACCTAGGCCTCCACCTCCACTTCCTGCATTACCAACTTGGGTTCCAACTGACCTAAAATACCTGTTAGGTCCTGTTTGTAGGGGAATGGCATGTTGTCTATGGGCTCATAATATACATTGCCCTATAATTGTTTCTTTAGAACCGAATTATGAAGATCAATCATACGAAAGCCCTTTATTTATACAAGATATTATTGAGTTGTTTATATATGATTGGCTGAATACATCAATGATAGAGACATGGATAAGGTGAGATCTTGTTTATACATCCATATACCTTGTGTAAGATCCGGTGATCTGGTTTCTTATATATTAATGCATACGTAATACATGTTTTGCAGCTACTTAGTCGAAAATCAATGCAAACAATTTGCATTTGACCATGTGGGATTTTTGGTTCCATCATTGATTAGTATGGTAGCTA
This sequence comes from Alisma plantago-aquatica, assembly GCA_963693085.1. Lineage (NCBI taxonomy): Eukaryota > Viridiplantae > Streptophyta > Magnoliopsida > Alismatales > Alismataceae > Alisma > Alisma plantago-aquatica. The sequence goes on from OY856409.1 coordinate 167,347,920, forward strand.
AAGACCCTGATAGTGTTCAACAATAATGTATAGATGCTTTTACAATTTTCGGTCAGCAAAAGAAGATGATAATAATAGCTCCATTCAATGTCAAGTAAGTTTACTTTACTTATAATTTGGACTTAAGAAAATTACATTTTTATTGTGGATTTTGAGTTATTAATTTTTAACTTTTTTACCTCTAGCGGTAGGCATTGGGAGTTACTAGTTATTCTCCCTGGGACGTTCACTATTTATTATCTAGATCCTGTGGGGAGTACATTGAATACTAAAATTGGACACGTAATGAGATTGCCATTATTCTAGTGAGAAATATTTCATTTTTATATCCGTTAACATATGTTATTACATTACTATTTAATTATGCAATTTACTGTGTAACATTAACATGTAGGGGTTTAGATGCATTCAAAAATGCTGGAGGAAAGGTCCCAAGGAAAAAGAACCAGCCAATAATTTGGGAGAACGTAAAAGTAAGTTCCCGACTCCAATGTATATATTATTTATGTGAACTGTGCTTAGTTATATTTTTTAATATTTTGTATGTTTCAATTTATAGTGCGCTACACAAGACAACGGCTGGGCATGCACATACTATGTGATGCGATTTATGCAGATGATTATCCAATATGCCACATTGGACATCGATACCATACATGAGGTATTATATATAGTCTCATTAGTTAGTATGAAATATATCAATCTTACTTTGATATTATTTCTTTTATATATATATATATATATATATATATATATATATATATATATATCATTCTCTTTGCAGGTATTTAAAACTGACCATACTATAGGTAAACGCTTAGAAGATGTACATGCTCCATATACGATGGAAGTATTAAATGAAGTAAGAGAAGAATGGGCAAGAGCCCTACAAGCAGTGGCGATTGTAAGATATAATTGGGATGCTGATAGCGATGTTGAATGATATTTTGTAAATGAATATTTTTGAATGTTTATACATGTCTGAATGTTTCTACATGTATTTGAATGTTTCTACATGTGTGAATGTGAGAATTGAATTGATGTCTGAATGTATCTACTTGTGTGAAAAGTATATTTGTTGATTTTGCAGGTTTGTGGCCTGTTTGTAGGCTGATATCAATGGATTTCGTAAACCTGCAGTTCAGAAAACTGAACTGCAGGTTCTCATCCTACTGACCAGCCACAACAGGCCTGCAAACTGATAAGAAAAAAAAACATAGGCGTCGGTTATTTATAGAACATCATCATCAAAGGCTTACAACGTCGGTTATTGTATAAAACCGCCACCTAATATGACAAACAACCTGACCGTGCAGGAAAGCACGGCCGTGGTGGAAAAAGTGTCGGTTATTAGTATAAAACTGACATCTATAGTGCTAAACACGTCTGTGCAGGGAAGCACGGCCGTGGCGTTTGGAAATATGGCGTCGGTGTTTTAGTTGCAAACTGACGCAGAAAGTGTCCTAGATGGCGCCCTTTTTGTGGCGCGAACCCTTTTGGCGTCGGCTTACTATACATAACCAACGCCTATCGGTGCCCTACTGGCGAATTTTTTGTGGCGCAAAGCCTTTTGGCGTCGGTTATAAAACCGACGTCGAAGAGTTCAACCTTTAGCGGCACCCACATAGGCGTCGCTTGAGAACCGTCACTAAAAGGGGTTAAAGAACCGACGCCAAAGGCGTGTTCTGTAGTAGTGAATCATCTTGCTTAACATATCATTAGGGTTTATTGGTTGATGACATGGTCAACATCATGTGTATCAACAATTAGGATTAATATGTGAGTTAATCCTATTATGTGCATTAGATCTTTATTAGGGTTCAAACATATGAACTATTCATTAGATGACTATTATATGTTCATTAGTATATAAACAAACATGTGGCGATTAAACTATAATTATTTTGGTCAATTTTAGTGATCTAAGCACACTAACTTCTTATGTATGTAGTTAGGGTTTCTAAAGTGAGAATAGCTAGATTTTGGTATGATGCAAGACTCCATCCCCATAAAGAGGATTTCATCCCAAAAATCGGCATATCCAAGATCTATCAAGGTACTACTACTACTACTACCTCCACCCCTTAAAAGGCTTTGACCTACCAAGTCTAACTAAATAAAAGGTAAAGGGTTAACTAAACCATGTATAAGATCTATCACTTGATTGCTTGCTAATCACCAAACCTCAAAGTCTAGGTTCTAGGGATATAGTGCCTAAACATGTGGTTCTAAGGGACATAAGGGAACTATATTGGGTATCCGTCCTCAAAAAACTAACAAGGTCATCATATAAGGTTTCCAAGAGTAACCAACATATATGTATAAGGATACTATTGATTATAGGAATTCCATTTCAGACATCAGTATCATCTCAGGCCAAGCAAGTATCATGCAAATCTGGGAGTCCTCGTAAACCAAGCTAGTGGCACGAAAATCTTGCCAACCCTTGAACTGTGATCCTTTCTAGACACCTTTGATTCCAACTTATTACCTAGTAGCTACCTAACAGGCTCATCATAAAGGTTAACTATACATATTTCTAATGTGAAACTCTTATGATCCTAAATCAACATTTCATCATCTAAAGAGAAAACATGGGTCAATTCTAGAGTGAACATGTCACTTAAAGGGGAAATTGCAAGGCAAGGTTTCTAATTAGGGAGTCAAAATTGAAATAGTCAGATTCTGACTACCATGGGCTCATATACCATGTTGTAAGAAATGAAATCACCCCTTTACTAAAACTTTGAAGAATAAAATTGTTAGGTTTTGTGGGACAGAACATGCAGTGGAAACAAAATTTTTATCTAACCACAAACCCATAACCATCAGATCGCATCAACAATTATGCAATAGGAAAGATGGTTTAGCGAGATATACCTGGTCCCGAGGCTTGCTCAACGATAATACCTTGCAGCTATTGCGGTCTTCAGCCACCTAGTCTTCGACGACATCTATGCAGCTCTTGGTGTAGACCCAGACTGTGGTTGAAGGTCGTCCTCCTGAGCGGCAGAAATCTCACACCTCTATAGATAGTCCACACAGACTACCGAGAACTCTAGTCATCCTGATAGACAGACTATAAGGAGTTGTCCCCTTCTATCAGTGTACTAGTCACCGATACACTCTCCCACCACCAGTCACTTTTCTACAGTTGTCTTTCCCTCATTGTTCCTCCCTGGATGGGTAGAACTTACTTGGGCTCTCTCAGTTACCACAACCAGAGAGGACAAAAACTTTGTAGAGCAACTGATGTTCTGAGTTGTGTGTTCTGAGAAGCCTCCTGTACCCCTCTATTTATAGTAGAGGGCAGGGTCAGGGTTCCCAGTCTGTGCAGGAGTAAAAGGGTCTGGATTTTTCATGAACTGATTATGCTGCGACAGCCGAACCGATCAGTTCACAACTGAACTGGTCATTTGGACAGATGAGCCGATCGGTTCACCCAGTGAACTGATCGTTTCACTTCCCAGATATTCCATAAATTGACTTTCCTTATTCGTTTCTAATTAATACAAAGATTAATTCTTGTCCCAATCGAGTTTAATAAGTGAAACGAGGATCTTTTTCTCATGAACTGGGAAACCCAACACATGCTCATTTGGTCCAAGTGAACCGATCAGTTCACTAGTGTGAACTGGTCATCTCACTGACCATGAGTCGATCGGTTCACCCAGTTAACCGATCCGTTGGTGGTCCAGGTTGTGGAGAACTCAGTCCCTAAAATTCTCAATCAATTTGACACTCTAATCAATTGGTTCAACAATTGAACTTGATGATTCTAAGTCAAGTATATTGATTGAATATTTGATTGAGTACCTAAACACTTTAGTAATCAATCTACACAAAATTCATGGATAAACCCCTCTTCCAGATTAATCCTATGTGTGTGATCCTACTGATTCCATTTCACGTTGGCAGTGAATGTCCATAACTAACCTATGACATAACAAGCAAAGAGTGGTGCCTAGTCGCACATCAGTGCTACCCAAGTGAAAGAGAAATTTGGAGAAAAAATTTCAACCTATGATCTGTTATTGGTGTTACAGTGAATGTATAGCTCCTTTGTCGCTGATATCCAGATTAAGCTTGAGGCATGGACTTGTCATCCTCTACAAACATTCAATCCATGTTTCTTGAACCAGAGAAGACTATCTGAGATATATGCCAGCTCAATATCATATGTTGACTTGCATGTACATGTCCATGTTTTTCTCAGTCTCACTTATCAAGTGGCTAAGATATCATACTCCCTTAGAAGGGACAAATTCCATATCTATCGCTCACAGTCAAAACCCCATGTGTCAAAGTCACCCAATCATCACCTTTATAACAACCCATATTTTAGGACTGCGTTTGATGATGTCAAAATGTACCCAACGACATGTGATGAGTGCAGTGATTCCATGTCTAACAACCACGGTCACCACCAATACAATAAGAGATGATCTTGACTAACCAAGTTTGGTTTGTATGCATCACTCTTATGGTGGGTCTGTCCGATACACTATACTCTAACATGTATCTATGTGCCTGGTTTGATATCCTATATCATGACTGATGAGATTCTATCATCAACCAACACACACTCTAGTCTTATGTATTATTGATGTCTATGGATATTTCCAAAATAATAACTAACTAGGGACATAACGGAAATTTATACTCTTAACATCCATATGATCTCATTGTTCAGGTCCTTAACCTAAAGACATAGTCATTGAGTAATATGATTCTTTAGACATCTAACATTTTATATCATTATCTCGGAATAGATTAAACATATAGACAAAAATTGCCTTTATTATTATTCAAATCATTTACAAAGTATGTCATTACAATCATCATATGACTGGCTCTATGGGCATACATACCAATAGACTCTCACTTTCACTTAGAGTCAATCACCCATGAACCTCAGTCCTTGTGTTCTAGCATGACCATCATGCTTCTTCTATGAAAGTGCCTTAGTCAAGGATCAACAATATTGTCTTCGGATGATACTCTGCAAATCTTCACATCTCCTTACTGTACGATCTCTCATATAAGATGGAAGTGCCACTGTATGTGCTTGGACCACTGATATGATTTGGGTTCGTTATCTTGTGCAATAGCTCCATTGTTGTCACAATAGAGCTCAATTGCATCACAGATGCTAGGAACCACCCCAACTTTAGAGTTGAACTTCTTGATCCACACGGCCTCCTTTTCCGCATGGAATGCAACAATATACTTGGCCTCTATTGTTGAATCCACAACCGTCTCTTGCTTGGAAATCTACCAGCTGACAGCTCCATTATTGAGGCAAAACACAAATCCTGATTGTGATATATAATCATCTTTATCAGTTTGGAAGCTTGCATCAGTGTAACCCTTTACCACCAACTCTTCCTCACTGTCGTAGATGAGGAACTAATCCTTTATCCTTCTCAAGTACTTTAAGATGTTCTTCATGACTATCCAGTGAGCATCTCTGAGATCTGATTAGTATCTGCTCATCATGCTGAGTGCATATAAGACATCAAGACATGTACACAACATTGCGTACATGATGGATCCAATTGCTGATGCATATGGAATCCCATTCATGCGATCCCAATCTTCTTAAGATTTGGGACATTGAGCTCTAGAGACGGGAACTCCATGTACCATGGGTATGTTTCCTCTCTTTGAGTTCTCCATGATGAACCTCTTCAACACTTTGTCAATGTATGTGCATTTACTTAGCCCAAGAAGCCTTCTAGATCTATCTCTATAGATCTTGATTCCTAAGATATAGGATGCTTCTCCCAAGTCTTTTATTGAGAATGTATTTCCAAGCCATGTCTTTACCTTTTGTAAAGAAGGGATGTCATTCCCCATCAACAATATGTCATCTACATACAATATGAGGAATGGAATCATGATCCCACTAACCTTCTTGTACACACAAGGTTCATCTTCATTCTGACTAAAGCCAATCTCTTTGACTGCTTCGTCAAATCGAAGATTCTAGTTCTAAGATGCTTGCTTCAATCCATAGATTGACCTTTGTAGCTTACATACTTTATTTGCATCCTTTGGATTTATAAAACCTTCTGGTTGTGTCATGTACACATACTTAACAAGATTTCCATTAAAGAATGCATTTTTAACATCCATATGCCAAATCTCATAGTCATAGTAGGCTGCAATAGCAAGCATGATCCTGATGGACTTAATCATGGAAACTGGAGAAAATGTTTCATCATAGTCAACACCTTGAACTAGTCTGAAACCCTTTACAACTAATCTTCCTTTATATGTTTGCACATTGCCATCCGTGTCGATCTTCTTCTTGAAGATCCACTTGCACCCTATGGGTTTTACCCCTTCAGGTGGATCCACCAAGGTCCATACCTTGTTGGTATACATGGATTGTATCTCTAATCTCATGGATTCAAGCCATTTCTTAGGATATGGTTCCTCCGTTGCTTCTAGATAGGTAGTTGGCTCATCATCCGTTACTAACTCACTGCCTTCTTGAGTCACAAGATATCCAAATCTTTCAGGCTCAAGGTGTGTCCTACTAGATCTCTGGGGCTCCTGTGTAACTTGAGGAATTTGAGATTCCACAACAACTTGTAATTCTCTATGTTCCTCTTGTACATGTATTGGTTTAATGTTTTCTTTTTGGTCTTGATCCTCTTTGAGTTCCACTTTTCTCCCACTGTTTCCTTTGGAAATAAATTCTTTTTCTAGGAATACAACATCTCTGGTAACAAACACTTTGTTGTTAGATTGAGAATAAATGTAATTTCCTTTGGTCTCCAAATGGTATCCAACAAAATAACATTTATCTGATCTGGGTCCCAGCTTTTTAGAAAACATTTTCTTGACATAAGCTTCACAACCCCAAATCTTCATAAAAGACACATTGGGATGCTTCCCATGCCATATCTCATATGATGTCTTTTGAACCGATTTAGATGGTATGTGGTTAAGTGTAAACATGACAGTTGTTAGAGCATGTCCCCAGAAAGAAGTTGGAAGATTAGAAAAATTTAGATGGTGATGTGTGATTCCTTCTTTCTGATACACCATTATTCTATGGTGTTCCAGGTGGAGTCCATTGCGATACAATATCACAGGCTCTCAGAAGGTCCTCAAACTCTTGGCTTAAGTATTCTCCACCTTGATCGGATCAAAGTGCCTTAATAATTTTGCCAAGTTGTGTCTGTACTTCATTCATGAAATCCTTGAACCTTTTAAGGATTTCTGATTTATATTTCATCAAGTAAACATAACCATACCTACTAAAGTCATCAGTAAAGGTAATGAAGTACTGATCCCCACCTCTAGCATTTGTTCTAAAAGGCCCACATACATCAGTATGTATGGGTCCTAATAGATCACTTGCTCTTTTATTTTTACCTGAGAAGGGATTCTTTGTCAATTTGCCCAACAAACAAGATTCACATGTCTCTATTTATTCAAAATCAAAAGAGTCCAGATATCCATCTTTCTGGAGTCTGGATATGTGGTTCTTATTTATGTTCCCTAGACAACAATTCCAAAGATATGTTTGTTGGCTAAATGGACATCTATAAATCCCTTTGTTTTGATTATGACAAACATTTCATTCTTATTAATCTAACGAGCTACTTGAGTGTGCAGGATGACAAAGCAACAAGGGAAAATCTACAAGCTTACATATTTATATTTTCATGCAATGTAATAACTGTTGTAAAAACTTGTACAAAAATATAATGTACAAGTACTTAGAATTGCATGTAAATCAAGCGTTAGATTCTCCCTAGCTAAACACCACAGTTAGACAAGTCATCCCATTCAAATAGGATTACTTTTGCACACTCACACACATAATTAGTGCCTAAATTGAAACCTTGAAACAGGATCAATCTCGGTCGACAAACTCCTCGACCGAGACACTCTCGGTCGACAATCTTCTCGACCGAGAAAGATCCAAAGTAGCCATTAGACACAACAGACAAGTTAGTTGGCAGTTGGAGAAAGACGTTGCAAATCACTTGTTCCAGAGAGCCTGTCGGTCGACAAAAGTTCGACCGAGTAGGTGTCTCGGTCGACCATTTGTCGACCGAGATGGTCTCTGACAGCAACTGCAGAATTAATTAATTAGCCGTTGTTAAAGCAACAAATTTGTACCTAACGGCTAGTTAAGCACTTAGAAACCCCTAGAAGTTGTCTAGAACGTCCTTAAGCTTCCTTAGGCCATTCCTATAAATAGGACAAGCCATAGGACACTCAAACTCACTTGTTTACACTTGCTACACTTGAGAAACCTTTGAGCATACTTTGTGCAATCTGTTTGTGAGCAATTTGAGCATTGTGACAATTGGCCATTTCATTCCTTAGCTCATAATTCATGTCCTATAGGCTAGTATCTCCTACCCACTACAATCACAAGCTCACATACTTGGTTAGGAGATCTATACGCTTGATCTAGGCAAATCAAGCCTTGGGCTACAAAGGATAAGTTGTAATTTCTATTTTCTTTCTTGTTCCCTATTATTGTTTGTACTCTCCTTGCTACTCCTAGGTTGGAGGCTGCGGATTGGAGAGGGTGAAGATCTTCTTGGTGAAGAAGGAGACTTTGAGCTACTTCGGAAGGCTGGTGCAACGGGAGATTACTTCTAGAGAGGAAGGCTACTTCAAGGGGGAGCTTGGAGTTACTTCATAGAAGGCTATCTCAAAGTTGGTGCACCTACTTCAAGTGAAGGCTGTTCAAAGGGTGTAAAGGAAATTATTGTATTTTGTATAAATCCTCGAGAGGTAATAAAATAAATACTTTCAAATCCCGGTTGGGTAAGCAACCGGGTAGTGGATTGACAACTATAGTATTTGTTATAGTTGGAACCACTCTAAACACCTGTCTCTTTCTTCCAATTTCAATTGTGGTTGTTTGAATTCAATAAATTGTTTAAATAATTCAAAAACTCTATTCACCCCCCCTCTAGTAGTTTTTCAATTGGTATCAGAGCAAGGCTTCAAGGAACCCTAACAAGGTCTTGAAGAAATGGGTGACGGAGTACTCAACAACCTCAACATTGAAGGGACACTTGTTGCTAGGCCCCCAGCGTTCGATGGAACAAACTACCAATATTGGAAGAGAAGGATGCAATTCTACTTCCAAGGCATCAACTGGGATTTATGGAGAATGGTGTCTACTCCATATGTACTTCCTCAAAATGAATTTGGGGAATGGGATGCAAACACGGTAAAGCTGGCCCAAATGAATGCAAAAGCTGTAAGCATTTTATATTGTTCTATTTCGGTAGGAGAATTTAATAGAATATCTAATTGTGACACAGCATATGATATTTGGCATAGACTGTCCATAACCTATGAAGGTACAGTCCAAGTAAAAAATGTTGGCTAAATGGACATCTATAAATCCCTTTGTTTTGATTATGACAAACATTTCATTCTTATTAATCTAACGAGCTACTTGAGTGTGCAGGATGACAAAGCAACAAGGGAAAATCTACAAGCTTACATATTTATAATTTCATGTAATGTAATCACTGTTGTAAAAACTTGTACAAAAATATAATGTACAAGTACTTAGAATTGCATGTAAATCAAGCGTTAGATTCTCCCTAGCTAAACACCACAGTTAGACAAGTCATCCCATTCAAATAGGATTACTTATGCACACTTACACACATAATTAGTGCCTAAATTGAAAACTTGAAACAGGATCAATCTCGGTCGACAAACTCCTCGACCGAGACACTCTCGGTCGACAATCTTCTCGACCGAGAAAGATCCAAAGTAGCCGTTAGACACAACAGACAAGTTAGTTGGCAGTTGATGAAAGACGTTGCAAATCACTTGTTCCAGAGAGCCTGTCGGTCGACAAAAGTTCAACCGAGTAGGTGTCTCGGTCGACCATTTGTCGACCTAGATGGTCTCTGACAGCAACTGCAGAATTAATTAATTAGCCGTTGTTAAAAGAAACAACTTTGTACCTAACGGCTAGTTAAGCACTTAGAAACCCCTAGAAGTTGTCTAGAACGTCCTTAAGCATCCTTAGGCCACTCCTATAAATAGGACAAGCCATAGGACACCTAAACTCACTTGTTTACACTTGCTACACTTGAGAAACCTTTGAGTATACTTTGTGCAATCTGTTTGTGAGCAATTTGAGCATTGTGACAATTGGCCATTTCATTCCTTAGCTCATAATTCGTGTCCTATAGTCTAGTATCTCCTACCCACTGCAATCACAAGTTCACATACTTGGTTAGGAGATCTATACGCTTGATCTAGGCAAATCAAGCCTTGGGCTCTAAAGGATAAGTTGTAATTTCTATTTCCTTTCTTGTTTCCTATTATTGTTTGTACTCTCCTTGCTACTCCTAGGTTGGAGGTTGCGGATTAGAGAGGGTGAAGATCTTCTTGGCGAAGAAGGAGACTTTGAGCTACTTCAAAAGGCTGGTGCAACGGGAGGTTACTTCTAGAGAGGAAGGCTACTTCAAGGGGGAGCTTGGAGTTACTTCATAGAAGGCTACCTCAAAGTTGGTGCACCTACTTCAGGGTGAAGGCTGTTCAAAGGGTGTAAAGGAAAGTATTGTATTTTGTATAAATCCTCGAGAGGTAATAAAATAAATACTTTCAAATCCCGGTTGGGTAAGCAACCGGGTAGTGGACTGACAACTATAGTATTTGCTATAGTTGGAACCACTCTAAACACCTGTCTCTTTCTTCTAAATTTCAATTGTGGTTGTTTGAATTCAATAAATTGTTAAAATAATTCAAAAACTCTATTCACCCCCCTCTAGTAGTTTTTCAATTGGTATCAGAGCAGGCTTCAAGGAACCCTAACAAGGTCTTGAAGAATGGAGGGTAGTGGTGATTACAATCACAACAAAAGGTGTTGCTTGGACAAAACTACAACATATTGCAATTGGTGCTTAGGTACAAGCCACCCAAAAACTGGATGCCCATGGAGATCTAAGAAGGAAGATGAGAACAAAGATTGTCTCATTGCTACAACTAGCGAGGAAGAAGAAGAAGAGGTAAGTCTTTTTGATTTATCTAAAGAAGAACTAGTTGCTAGCCTTGAAGAAACACATATTAAATATGTTGAATGCAAGAAGAAATTAAAGAAGTCAAATAAAGCAAATGATGAATTACATGCTAAACTTCTTGCTATTACATCCGAAAACGAAGATCTTAAAAAGACCATTGAAGATCATGATATTAATATAAAATCTATAGAGGCAAATTGTAATCTACTTTCTTTAGAGAAGAATAATTTGCAAAGACAAGTGAATGATCTTCAAAAACAACCCATTTTGTGCAACCATCTAGATTATGATTCTATTGTCAAAGAAAGAAATTTATTGTCATCTAATCTAGATCAAGCAAAACTAGATATTAAGAAGAGAATGGAAGAGATTGGCAAGTTACAACAAAAAGTCAGTAATTTAAATAATAATGGCATTCTTGATCAAATCTTAGATAATTCCTATCATCAAATTGGGAGAAGAGGACTAGGTTATAAGCCTAAAGGGAAGTCCTATCAACCTAGTTGGAAAAGGTCACAAACCCATCAATCTATATATGTACCTAAAGGAACAAATACATTTGTACCAAAGAACAACCTAGAACAAAACCATAGAAAACGACTTGAGGTTGATTCTATATGTTGCCATTATTGCTCACGTCTTGGACATTACTCTTTTTCATGTCCTTATAAGAGAAAAGATGTCGAGTTAGTTTGGGTTCCAAAACCTCCAAACTAAATGAACAGAATCTAGTTGAGATATGACCAGAGACATTAGTTGCATACTTCTATGTCTATCTCAACTCAACATAATGAGATTACAAATAAATATCTAAATAGTTAACTCACACAATTATGTTTTATTAACAGTTCCAAGAATCTTGTCGGTCGAAAAACTGTCGACCGAAAGACCATCGGTCGAACAATTGTCGACCGAGCACATCACTGTTCTCCAGTCTACTACAAAATTGCTGCATTTATTTTTCCGATGAAATTGCTATGTACTTATGATTGATGACTGGATATATTTTGGAAATCATCTCTACAAATGTAAATGAAATTAATATTAGTTTATTCCCTAAATGATTTAAAGTTTAAACTGAAATCATGCTTGGTCAAATGAAAAGAAAATACCTATTTTCACATGATTGTTCGTAAAAGTATCTTCTGGTCTATTCATATACTAATCATGTGATGCTGTTATTATCATGCTTTCATCATTGGGTGCGCATAGATAATGATAATTGTATGCATGGATTCATGAAAATATATAGGCAAGCAAAATGATTTATTGGTTATATGTTATTGCTTTCAACACATAAAAATAAAAATCCATAAATTGGTATCTTTGAAGATTCGAGATAATTAATTGTGCCTTCAATTAAGAATCATATTAAGTATTATGCTTCAGCTTGACATTTAATTAAATTTTATGTAGATATTATACTCGATATATTCAATCTGAAAATCTGCAAAATTTTCCTCTTGGTCAAAAATAAAATTTGACCAAGGGGCACTATGGTCGTAGTCAAATTCGACCTAAAATAAGTTTGACATAATAACTATTTGGATATCCTTTTATGATTAAAAGAATAATTAATTTATGATCACAACTTGTCCAATATTGTCAATAATAAACACAATATTGCTCCCTTAGAAAATCTATATATGTGCTCTACAAATATAGTCTATCACTTACATTAAAAATCAGCTTCAAATTCGTACTCAGTAAGTCTGTCGGTCGACGAACTCTTCGACCAAAAACCTTTCGGTCAGCCCCTCTCTCTCGACCGACAGAATCTAGACAGATTTAGTATCGGACACACTTTCGGTCGACAACTGTTCGACCGAGACAATGTCGGTCGACAATTGTTCGACCGAGAAATAGCCGTTGGATATGACCGTTGTAAACTGACCGTTATGACCGTTTATGACCGTTATATGACCGTTGGGGAGCCGAGTGGTGCGTCTGCAACATGACCGTTGCGGACGCTCGGTCGACGAATCGTCGACCGACCAGGTCGCTGGATTGTTATAAAAGGAACCAAAGACGGGTCACTTCCTCACACTTGCATACTCTTGCTTCCATAGGCTCTCTCTAGTGCATTTTTGTGCAACTCTTTAGAATCCTCATCCCCAAGCCTTCCTTGCTTCTTTTCCACCTTCAAGCAACACAATGGCCTCATCATCTTCTCGTGGAAAGAAGAAGGTCGCCGGCAGGAAAGGAAGGGTAGCTCGGGAAGCTACTCCACCACTGACGATCATCAACGACATTGCCTTCGTCGATGGAGATGCTGGTGATCGATATCTACGGCTTTCCTCCAAAGCTCCTCTCCCACGACGACCAGTTGAAGTTATGGACTTCATCAACATCGTCGACTTGGAGGACCTTTTCGAAGTGCAAAAGTTAAAAGAATTCATCAACCCTTCTTTTCCTTCCTATTCAATCAAGGTAGTGAATGAATTTTATACAAACCTCATTTCCCACTCTGAAAATGAAACCATCTTCTTCTATACTATGGTCAATGGGCATAGCTTCCGATTTACTGAAGGGGACATTCTTGACATGCTAAACATTGACATAGATGAATATTAAGACACCCTTGACCTTACTTCTGGAAACCCCCTTAACCAATTTCTCCAAGATGACCATACCATTAGTCTTAGTGACATCAAAAGGACCATTTTTCAATCCAATACAACCTGTCACGAAGATAGAGGCACATATTATGCTATAAATCTCAAACCAGCTGCTAGGATTATAAACCTTATTGTTTCAACAAACATACATCCTAGAGCCAATAAGTCTGAAGTTCTTGTTTTTCGTATGTGTCTAATATATGCCATTATCCAACGTATTCCCACAAATTTTATCCGCATCATTCTTAAAAAAATGCTTGAGTTTTTTGGCAATCCTCCATATGCCAATTTTGTATGCCAAATTACTCAACATTTCCTTAAGACCCAACTTGAGGATATGGGATATACATGGGAGCGTAGACCATAAAAAATAAGTAAGAATACAGTAGAAAAAATGGGAATTGATTTTGGTCATAAAAGGGCTAGAGTAGAAGGAGAAACATCTCATTAAGACATACCACCACCCCCTCCTTCTACTAACCTATCACATGATCCCATTCAAAACACCCTTACTTATATTACTGGCTCCCAATATCACCTGAGCAAACAACTAGACTATAACCATCATGCCATGACTTATATAAACCAAAGAATGCAAACCCTTTCACCAAAACAACCTGATGAATATCCGTATTCTTTAAATCCTGGCATGCTCAATCCATACAATCCTTCGTACAACTATTATCAAACTCCACCTCCACCATCTGTGGATCTTACGCACACTCAGTTTTCATCCATGCAACTGCATGATATTGCCGCTCATTTCCTATTTGACCGAGTTCCTACATTCTTGGAAGCATATGCTTTAACTAAGACAGGTGCTCTAGATTGGCAAACCTTGGTCCAGTATTATGGAACTGAGCCTTTTCTTGGGAAAGACCCTGACATTGATGTAATTCTTAAGTCTTTCCAGTAAGTGTTGGAGTTATTGTAATGATATCTTTTGAATAATTGTAATGGGTCATCTCTATATGATGTGTCTATCTTTCTATGATTGTAATACATGCTTTTAATGAAATTGGCCATCTTTACTTGATTCCAATGGATACTTTTATAAAGAGCATGTGAGACATCTTCATAATATGGATTATAAGATCATCATTGTCGAAGCATACAAAATAAGGGGAGTAATAAATAAAAAAATGCAACCTTTAAAATTGTGGCAAAATTGACAAGGATCTATGACACAATTATGAAACAAATCCAGACACATTCTCGGTCGAGAAACTGTTCGACCGAGAACACTATCGGTCGAAAGATCGTCGACCGAGCAGGTTTCTGTTGTCAAGTCTGCAATAAAACTAATCAATCATGTTTCCCTTCATCATGTTAAAGATTGACTAATATTTTACAAAACCGCTTCCACTAGATCAATTTAACAAAATTAGGAAGCAATTGCTTTTCACTCCTTTGGAAGATGTTTTCTTTGATATTTGTGCTACTTAAACAAAAACTCTTGTTTACATTTTTGGCTTTTAAATGGACATCTTTTTCATTAGATTTGATGGGATATCAAATTAAGGGGGAGTTTTTATTCTTAACGGTTATCTTTTTGAAATGACAAAGGGGGAGAGATAAAAATAAAACTAAAATTTAGTAATTATGTAAAACTCAATTAATGAGTTTCATAAATAAACTCTTGGCTTTACATTGAAAGTTGCTATATTCCCAAATAATCTGGATTTCATGTTCCATAATTCATGGGGAATAATAAGCACACATTTTATACACAAGAGAAAAAGCTACAAAAGGTAATCTAAAGGTATGAAACTCATATGTTTTATATTTCCTTTATTTATATTTTGGAAATGTTTGTCATCTTCAAAAAGGGGGAGATTGTTGGCTAAATGGACATCTATAAATCCCTTTGTTTTGATTATGACAAACATTTCATTCTTATTAATCTAACGAGCTACTTGAGTGTGCAGGATGACAAAGCAACAAGGGAAAATCTACAAGCTTACATATTTATAATTTCATGCAATGTAATCACTGTTGTAAAAACTTGTACAAAAATATAATGTACAAGTACTTAGAATTGCATGTAAATCAAGCGTTAGATTCTCCCTAGCTAAACACCACAGTTAGACAAGTCATCCCATTCAAATAGGATTACTTATGCACACTTACACACATAATTAGTGCCTAAATTGAAACCTTGAAATAGGATCAATCTCGGTCGACAAACTCCTCGACCGAGACACTCTCGGTCGACAATCTTCTCGACCGAGAAAGATCCAAAGTATCTGTTAGACACAACAGACAAGTTAGTTGGCAGTTGATGAAAGATGTTGCAAATCACTTATTCCAGAGAGCATGTCGGTCGACAAAAGTTCGACCGAGTAGGTGTCTCGGTCGACCATTTGTCGACCGAGATGGTCTCTGACAGCAACTGTAGAATTAATTAATTAGCCATTGTTAAAAGCAACAACTTTGTACCTAACGGCTAGTTAAGCACTTAGAAACCCCTAGAAGTTGTCTAGAACGTCCTTAAGCATCCTTAGGCCATTCCTATAAATAGGACAAGCCATAGGACACCTAAACTCACTTGTTTACACTTGCTACACTTGAGAAACCTTTGAGTATACTTTATGCAATCTGTTTGTGAGCAATTTGAGCATTGTGACAATTGGCCATTTCATTCCTTAGCTCATAATTCGTGTCCTATAGTCTAGTATCTCCTACCCACTGCAATCACAAGTTCACATACTTGGTTAGGAGATCTATACGCTTGATCTAGGCAAATCAAGCCTTGGGCTCTAAAGGATAAGTTGTAATTTCTATTTCCTTTCTTGTTTCCTATTATTGTTTGTACTCTCCTTGCTACTCCTAGGTTGGAGGTTGCGGATTGGAGAGGGTGAAGATCTTCTTGGCGAAGAAGGAGACTTTGAGCTACTTCAGAAGGCTGGTGCAACGGGAGGTTACTTCTAGAGAGGAAGGCTACTTCAAGGGGGAGCTTGGAGTTACTTCATAGAAGGCTACCTCAAAGTTGGTGCACCTACTTCAGGGTGAAGGCTGTTCAAAGGGTGTAAAGGAAAGTATTGTATTTTGTATAAATCCTCGAGAGGTAATAAAATAAATACTTTCAAATCCCGGTTGGCTAAGCAACCGGGTAGTGGACTGACAACTATAGTATTTGCTATAGTTGGAACCACTCTAAACACCTGTCTCTTTCTTCTAAATTTCAATTGTGGTTGTTTGAATTCAATAAATTGTTAAAATAATTCAAAAACTCTATTCACCCCCCCTCTAGTAGTTTTTCAAAAAAATCCAAGATTAGCATGTTTAAACAAAAATTTGAACACTTTTGTATGGATACTAATGAATCAATTAGTGAAATGTTTGCAAAATTCTCTACTATTGTTAATGGTTTAAGTGCTTTAGGAAAACCTATTCCTGAAGAAGATCAGGTATCAAAGATCCTTCGTTCACTTCCTCCAAAATATAAGCCAAAGGTGACAGCCATTGAAGAAGCAAACGACCTCACTCGACTGAAAATGGAGCAACTTATTGGCAACTTAGAAGCTCATGAAGCAACTCTAGAAGAGGAAGAAAGAAGAGCACGTGAACTTCAGCAAGGAAAGAAGAAGGATGTGGCTCTAAAAGCTTCAAAAGCTGTCACACAAGAAAGTGAGGAGTCAAGTGAAGAAGAGGGAGAAGAAGCCTTGATAGTAAATGGTAAGAAATACAAAAGATTTAAATCTAACAAAATTCCCAGCTCTTCTTCTACCCCTCCTAGGTGCTTTGAATGTGGGAAGAAAGGGCATTTCAAGAATGAATGTCCTAAAGCAAAGAAAGGAAAGAAAAGCTCACACAAGAAGAAGGGAGAAAAAGCCTATAAAGCTGCATGGGACGAATCAAGTGACAGTGAAAGCGGAGAAGAAACCGTGGATTGTCTAATGGCAAGAGAAGATGATGAAAACTCTCAAGAGGTAAGCCTACTTGATCTTTCTAAAGAAGAGTTAGTCACTAGTATACAAGAAATTCATGATAAGTATGTTGATGTCAAGAAGAAACTAAAGAAGGTTATAAAATCAAATGATGAGCAAATTTCTAAATTAGATAATCTTTCTTCTGAAAAGAATAACATTGATCTTGAGAATTTATCTTTAAAAACATCTTTAGATGATTGCACTAGAAAGCTACTCACTCTAGAAACAAATGTTGATCTCCTTTCTAAAGAAAAGACTGACTTGTTAGCTAAACTAAAAGATTTTCAGACTCAACCTATTTTGTGTAACCATCTAGACTATGATAATGTTATAAAAGAAAGAGATTCATTGCTATCTGATTTAGATCCAGCAAGAAAAGATTTACACAAGAAAATGAATGATATTGCTCAGCTGCAAAGAGAACTTCATGAGTTAAGAAGAAAAGATATACGTGATAACATTCTAAGCATTGGTACTGTTTTCAACGGAAGAAAAGGTTTGGGATATGCTTCAAAGAAAAATCAACCTAAAAGAACTCAAACTAGGTTTGTACCCAAGAACACAATGGCTAGAAAGAGAAATGAAGTTGACTCTATTACCTGCCATTTTTGTTTACGTCTTGGACACTATTCATTTTCATGCCCTTATAAAACTAAGGATTCTGAATTAGTTTGGGTCCCAAAACCTCAAACTTAGTAGAGTCAAATAGAATTTAGTTGAGATATGACCAAAAAGCTCCATCTTGCTATTTATATTGTCTTATCTCAACTAAACAAAAGATTTTATGCTCATTGGTAATTTTCTGCATTATTGTACTAAAACAGAAACTTAGTCAGTCGAAGTATTGTCGACCGAACCATTAATCGGTCAAAGTATTGTCGACCGACCGAATGTCTGTAACATATAAAAATTTACAGCAATTATTTCGGTCGAAAATTGTTCAACCGAGCTACATTTCTGTGTTTTCTGGTTTTGTATTACAGTAATCTTCTCGATCGACAAATTGTCGACCGAGACATATGTCGGTCGAACAATTGTCGACCGACTGGACTTCTGATTCAGAACTTTTTTACAAATATGTATTTAAATGATTCTAACCATATCGGACCATCACATGGGTACCAAAATCTACATTTTAATGCAGGAATGGGTGGTTGACAGTGGATGTTCCAAACATATGACCGGAAACAAGGATGCATTCCAAACCTTTGAAGAAAAGAAAAGTGGAACAGTCACTTTTGGAGACAATGGTAAGGGCAAAATCGTTGGAATAGGTAATGTTGGTACAAACCTCGAAATTAAGAATGTTCTACTTGTTGATGGTTTGCACCAGAACTTGATAAGTGTTAGTCAATTATGTGATAGTGGTTATGATGTGTTATTTAACAAAACCTGGTGCAAGTTATTAATAGAAAATACTACAAATGTTGTTTATGAAGGAAATAGAGTTGGAAATCTTTATATTCTTAAACCTAACTCTATGAAATCAGTAGTGGGAAAATGCTTCCTTGCAAATGACAATACCTTACAAATATGGCATAAAAAGCTAGGACATGCTAGTTCACATGTTATCAAAAAGTTAGTGAAATATGATCTTGTTCGTGGATTGCCTACTTTATCTTTTGATCAAGTTGAAAACTGTGAACCATGCACAATGGGAAAGCAAACCAAAACATCTTTTAAATCAAAACATGTACTTAGCACCAATAGATCATTAGAATTAATTCATATGGATTTATTTGGACCAATGAGGACACAATCAATCGGTGGTAAGAGATATTGTTTTGTTATTGTTGATGATTATAGTAGATATACATGGGTACATTTTATTGCAACTAAAGATGATACTATTCATGTTTTTATGCAATTTTGTTCCAAGATTGAAAATCTCTTACAAAATAAAATATGTACCATTAGAAGTGATCATGGTGGGGAATTTGAAAATCATACATTTGAAGAGTTTTGTACATCTCAAGGATACACTCATAATTTTTCTACTCCACGCACCCCACAGCAAAATGGTATAGTTGAAAGGAAAAATAGATCACTACAAGAAATGGCTAGAACTATGATGCTTGAACATAACACACCCAAAACCTTTTGGGCTGAAGCTGTAAACACTGCATGCTATGTGCTAAATAGAGTAACTGTTCACTCTCATTTAAAAACTCCATATGAACTAATACATTCTAAGAAACCTAGAGTTGACTATTTTCATACCTTTGGCTCCACATGCTATATCTTAAATACCAAAGATGATAGAGATAAGTTTGACTCAAAATCACACAAAGCATTCTTTTTGGGATATTCCACCTCTAGCAAAGCTTTTAGAGTATATAACACTATATCTAGAAAAGTTGAGGAATCTATTCATGTTTCTTTTCATGAAGAATCCAAATCTGAAAATCTAGAAATCATTGATCTCACAAATCAATTCGAAAATCTAACCATACCAAATAATAATAATCACCAAGTTGAACAACAACCTACACCTAGGCTCATTAAAGATCATCCCCAAGAACTAATTATTGGAAATCCAAATGATAAAGTCAAAACTCGGTCTTCCTTCAAAGATGTTGCAAACATGGCTTTTGTTTCTATCATTGAACCTAAGAAGATATCCGAAGCCCTTAAGGATGATTATTGGATAATAGCCATGCAAGAAGAGTTGAATCAATTCACTAAAAATGATGTATGGGATTTAGTTCCTAAACCACATGATAAAACCATCATAGGAACTAAATGGGTTTTTAGGAATAAGCTCAATGAGGCAGGAGAAGTCATCAGGAATAAAGCTCGGTTAGTAGCACAAGGATATAATCAACAAGAAGGAATAGATTTTGATGAAACATATGCACCCGTAGCTAGACTTGAAGCCATTAGAATGTTACTAGCTATTGCTGCCCATAAAAACATCAAACTCTATCAAATGGATGTCAAAAGTGCTTTTCTAAATGGCATCATTCAAGAAGAAGTTTATGTTGCCCAACCACCTGGTTTTGAAATTCCAAAAAAAGGTGACTATGTTTATAAACTTAAGAAAGCACTTTATGGTTTAAAACAAGCACCTAGAAATTTGTATGAAAGGCTCAAGACATATCTTTTTGATAATGGTTTTTCTATTGGAAATTCAGATTCTACTTTATTTTTCAAAACATATACATCTGATTTCCTAGTTGTGCAAATATATGTTGATGACATTATTTTTGGAGCTTCTAATGATTCATTGTGCACACAATTTAGTGATATTATGCAAAAAGAATTTGAAATGAGCCTCGGGTGAACTAACTTTCTTTCTTGGTTTTCAAATTAAGCAAACACCTGCCGGAATATTCATAAGCCAAGAAAAATATACTAAAGAACTCTTAAAACGTTTTGGGATGGATCAATGCAAACATGCTACTACTCCTATGGCTACTTCTATCAAAATTGATAAGGATGAAAATGGGGAACCTATTGATGATTCCTTATATAGAGCCATGATTGGTAGTTTGCTTTACTTAACGGCTTCTAGACCGGACATTATGTTTTCCGTTGGTCTTTGTGCTCGATTTCAATCACAACCTATGCATTCTCATTTTCTAGCAATTAAACGAATTCTTCGTTACCTAGCCGGCACTACTTGCCTTGGTTTATGGTATCCAAAAGGACAATCCTTGGATTTCAAAGCTTATACTGATGCAGATTATGCTGGTTGTCGACTTGATCGCAAGAGTACTAGTGGTGGCTGTTTCTTATTAAGGAGAGCTTTAGTATCTTGGTTTAGCAAGAAACAAAATACGGTTGCCCTATCTACAACTAAAGCTGAATATATGGCAGCCGGGTCTTGTTGTGCTCAAGTGCTTTATATGCAACAAGTGTTAAGCGATTATGGTTTTAATCTTTCATCTACGCCTATTTTTTGTGACAACACGAGCGCCATAAACTTAGCACACAATCCTATTTTTACACAGCCGAGCTAAACATATTGAAATCTGTCATTACTTTTTAAGGGATCACATCTCCAAAAATCATGTTTCCCTTCATCATGTTGATACGGAAGATCAATTGGCTGATATTTTTACAAAACCGCTTCCACTAGATCAATTTAACAAAATAGGAAGCAATTGCTTATCACTCCTTTGGAAGATGTTTTCTTTGATATTTGTGCTACTTAAACAAATACTCTTATGATACTTTGGTTTTTAAATGGACATCTTTTTTAGATTTGGTGGGATATCTAATTAAGGGGGAGTTTTTTATTCTTAACGGTTATCTTTTTGAAATGACAAAGGGGGAGAGATAAATATAAAACTAAAACTTAGTAATTATGTAAAACTCAATTAATGAGTTTCATAAATAAACTCTTGGCTTTACATTGAAAGTTGCTATATTCCCAAATGATCTGGATTTCATGTTCCATAATTCATGGGGAATAATAAGCACACATTTTATACACAAGAGAAAAAGCTACAAAAGGTAATCTAAAGGTATGAAACTCATATGTTTTATATTTCCTTTATTTATATTTTGGAAATGTTTGTCATCTTCAAAAAGGGGGAGATTGTTGGCAAAATAGACATCTATAAATCCCTTTGTTTTGATTATGACAAACATTTCATTCTTATTAATCTAACGAGCTACTTGAGTGTGCAGGATGACAAAGCAACAAGGGAAAATCTACAAGCTTACATATTTAAATTTTCATGCAATGTAATAACTGTTGTAAAAACTTGTACAAAAATATAATGTACAAGTACTTAGAATTGCATGTAAATCAAGTGTTAGATTCTCCCTAGCTAAACACCACAGTTAGACAAGTCATCCCATTCAAATAGGATTACTTTTGCACACTCACACACATAATTAGTGCCTAAATTGAAACCTTGAAATAGGATCAATCTCGGTCGACAAACTCCTCGACCGAGACACTCTCGGTCGACAATCTTCTCGACCGAGAAAGATCCAAAGTAGTCGTTAGACACAACAGACAAGTTAGTTGGCAGTTGGAGAAAGATGTTGCAAATCACTTGTTCCAGAGAGCCTGTCAGTCGACAAAAGTTCGACCGAGTAGGTGTCTCGGTCGACCATTTGTCGACCGAGATGGTCTCTGACAGCAACTGCAGAATTAATTAATTAACCGTTGTTAAAGCAACAAATTTGTACCTAACGGCTAGTTAAGCACTTAGAAACCCCTACAAGTTGTCTAGAACGTCCTTAAGCTTCCTTAGGCCATTCCTATAAATAGGACAAGCCATAGGACACTCAAACTCACTTGTTTACACTTGCTACACTTGAGAAACCTTTGAGCATACTTTGTGCAATCTGTTTGTGAGCAATTTGAGCATTGTGACAGTTGGCCATTTCATTCCTTAGCTCATAATTCGTGTCCTATAGGCTAGTATCTCCTACCCACTGCAATCACAAGTTCACATACTTGGTTAGGAGATCTATACGCTTGATCTAGGCAAATCAAGCCTTGGGCTACAAAGGATAAGTTGTAATTTCTGTTTTCTTTCTTGTTCCCTATTATTGTTTGTACTCTCCTTGCTACTCCTAGGTTGGAGGCTGCGGATTGGAGAGGGTGAAGATCTTCTTGGTGAAGAAGGAGACTTTGAGCTACTTCGGAAGGCTGGTGCAACGGGAGATTACTTCTAGAGAGGAAGGCTACTTCAAGGGGGAGCTTGGAGTTACTTCATAGAAGGCTATCTCAAAATTGGTGCACCTACTTCAAGTGAAGGCTGTTCAAAGGGTGTAAAGGAATGTATTGTATTTTGTATAAATCCTCGAGAGGTAATAAAATAAATACTTTCAAATCCCGGTTGGGTAAGCAACCGGGTAGTGGATTGACAACTATAGTATTTGCTATAGTTGGAACCACTCTAAACACCTGTCTCTTTCTTCCAATTTCAATTGTGGTTGTTTGAATTCAATAAATTGTTAAAATAATTCAAAAACTCTATTCACCCCCCCTCTAGTAGTTTTTCAATGTTTGGTTTGAGTTGTTGAGTTTTAGTCTTTTGGTGTTTTGTTGTACACACTTGTCTACAAATCTATCAAATATAGACCATAAGACATTGGGGAACTGCCATAAAGGATCCCATCTTTAGAAATGGAAAATTTTCCATTCTTAATAAGAAATTTAAATCCATCCTTGTCCAAACAAGATATAGAAATAATATTCCTATTAATGGCAAGTACATAATAGTAGTTTTGTAACTCTATTATTAGCCTACTTGGTAGACATAACTCATAGGTTCCTACTGCATTGACAACAACTCTTGCTCCATTAGCAACACATAGTTCAACCTCACCTTTTGCCAATGGCCTACTTCTTTTTAGATCCTTCACATTTGAACAAATGTGTGATCCACATCCAGTATCTACCCATGATGAAGAAGTAGTAAAGTTAATCTTAATTACATATACACTGGAAGTAGAGATCTCAATCTCTTGCTTCATCTTCCTTGATTCCCTTAATCCTCTCCATATTTTGAGTGTAGAATACTTGGACTTCAGCTTGGTAGGAGAATGCTTCTCTTCCTTGCATGTGTCCTTGGACTCCATTCCACTGATCACTATCATGGAACTATCCTTCTACATTTGTGCTTCAAAATTTGTCAAAATGTCAAGCACCTCTGACTGCGGTTTATCCATGTTACACAAGTAGTAATACTTGATAAACATGCTATATGATTTAGGCAAAGATTGCAAAATCATATTCGTGGCCAACTCTTGACCCAAAGGAAATCCCAGTTTCTCTAGACGTTCTATATTCCCTATCATATTGAGCACATGGGGTCTAACTAGATCTCCCTATGTCAGTTTGCATTCAAACAATGCCTTAGGCATACATAGAGCGGATTCTACAACCACCAATTTCTTAGGAATATGCAGAACACTTCTCATAGTCCTAAACCAGTTATGGAAATATTTCTCAAACAAATTGTCCGATTTCAATGATGATTTCTTTGACATTTGATTGTACAAGAGAAAAAAATTTCACTTTGTCAAAACTACTTTTGATTTAATTTGATTTGAATAAAGTTAATGATATTTAATTAGGCATTTAATTAATTATCACTACTACTATTTTGTTCAAACTGATAGTTGTGATGTCCCCAGATTTTCTAAAATTTAATCTGATGTGTGACATCCAAATTGAAACCCTCACCTCAGAGAGAATCCCAATTTAAACATCACACACTAGGCTAAGAAAGAGAAAATCATAGGAAGTCAGAAGGAAACATAGTAGCACATGCACATGAACAATAATAAAACCATACAACACATGTTCACCATTCAACATATAATTACATAATGAATTGTTACAACATTTGATATTACATATTAAACAACAAACTCTACATATACATGTACTACCACTAAACAACATGATCTTTAGACAATAGGGGCACCTATACATCAACTCGCCACACAACTCTCAACTATCTTGGTTCTTCAAGATCACATGTCCACAACCTAAACAAAAGATTACATGTGGTACACGTCAACACAATATTCAAGAATATTGTACTGAGTATGCCTACATGTCTTTTATATGCCAATCATCATATCTTGGCAATAATATATAACTAATACTTGGTAGTTATAAAGAAAAATAAGAAAATCATATACTTGCACAAAGATGTTCATTAAAAAAAGAGAACACATATTTTAAGCTCATTTTCCATTATATGTTCGTGCATCTGCCTACCAATGGTATAGATGCATCCAGGCCTCATGATCTATTTACCAAAGAGATAGATCATTATACACGTGATCTACTTACCAAAGAGATAGATCGCTCACTAGTACTATGCTTACCAAAGAGATATAGTTCTTTCATATAATGGAACAAATATATTATGTTTCATGTGTTCATAACAATAAGTATGGTAAAATCAAGCAACATATCATATAAGAAGAATCATTCCATCCAATATCATATGCCAAGTATTTTACTACACATATAACACAATATTTTATAATAAGCCCAGTAAGAGGTAATGGCGTACCTTGATCAAGAGACAATCTAAACCACATATTCCTAATGTCATCTATATCTTTGTTAAACCTAATCAAGACAAGATCATATACTATCATCAGGTTCTCACCATCTTACATCTCATCTTAACCCAAATCATGATCATATTAGGGTTTCAGTTAGTGCATTAGGATGTGTGCATCATTACTTGCATTCTTATCTAAGAATTATCTTACTGATGTCGTTTTCCAGATTATAGTTCATTATCTGAACATTGGGTTCCATATCCTTTTTGTGCACATATTAACCCTAGTTTATATACAGTAACCTAAATTAGGGTTTCATAACATGTATTAAGGGTCATCTTCATATAAGTTGGGTTTTGTGCATAAAACTGATCTCAGATTTACATATTATCTTCCAGTTACTGATATGAGGGTATTCTTTGAATTTCATCATTTATTGAGGATCTATGTATTTATTACATTTAGTTTTTAGGGTTATTAGCCCTAAATAGCCATATGAAGCAAATTACATGATTTCGTGCATCAACATCATAATTTCAGACCTAGAAAGTATTATAAATATGAATATAGATCTATTGGTATTTTCTCATAATTTTAGGGCATCGTTTGATATTTATTATCCATCATATGAGCATTTCACATCTTACATGATATCACTATTATTAGTGCTTCAAAAGCCTGGTATTATCATTCTACTGTGTTCTACTCATTTATCTGAGAATTTGGATATTTTATTTGTATTTTTTTTATCACTATGTTATTTTCTACAAATTATCTAAGAATAGGGTATGTACTGAATTATTTACATGATCGGGCGAATTAGATCTCGACATGTGGCCACTGGGAGGCGCTGCTCCATCTACTGGCTTGCACTGGGCTGGATAGACTCATGATTTGGATTCGGTTCGATCTTGAATGAGCCGCCCGATTCTGTCTTATTGAAGGCTAGGTCTGGTTGGACCCGCCTCATTTCCCTTCTTTCATTCTCTTGTTTCTCTTCGCGTCATCGTTCTCGCCTTTTTATCTAGGCCAAAAAACATAAATGGCACATTTGCCATATTTTATGCCCTAAATGGCACGTTCTTGAACTTATTGCCCAAAATGACACATTTGCAGAGCAATGTGTCACCTTCTGGGACACATTGCTCTCCCGCGAGGCAATGCGTCCCGGTTCAGGACACATTGGCCCCACAGGAGGGCAATGTGTCGTCGCTCGAGACGTATTGGCCCCACAGGAGAGAAATGCGTCCCAAAACAGGACGCATTGACCTATTTTGGGGCCAATACGTCGTGCGCGGAGACGCCACAACGGCTAAATTTTGCCACGCGGGCAATGCGTCCGGGACGGGGACGCACTGCTCCTACCCAGCACCTGGACCGACGCAACCCAACAACTATTTTGATGTTGGGCCGCGGCGCGGTGCCACGTGGGAGCAATGCATCCCCAACTGGGACACATTGCTCTCCTATAAATATTGGGCAAAATCAGCCTCCCAAACTCACACCATTCTTCATTTCCTTACTCTTGCTCTCTACTCCCATTGCTCAGGAGTTCTTGCTCGGATTTCTACTGCTTGGAGGCAATTTCTAGCTTATTTTGGGCGATCTTAGAGATGCTATCTTCTTCGTTTCTTGTACTGCTTGGAGGAAATTCTACTGCTGCTCTGCTTTCTCTTCTCATATTCTTTGATTGACAAGCGAGAACCTCCATTTGAGGTATTTTTTCTACCAAAATTTTAATGTCCAAAACTTGAACTTAACATTAGTATGCAATATTACAACTAAAATAATTGTATTGCTACTCCTTAATTCCACATTACTTAAATAATGATGTCGAAAATGACAATTGAAGGTTAATTAATACCTGAAAAAATATTGTTCGGAATTGCAAAATTGTTGTTCTGAAATGTTAATGTTACTGAAAAAATAGCAAAATTGTTGTTCTAAAATGTTAATGTTACTGAAAAAATAGCAAAATTGTTGTTGAATAGAAATGTTAATGTTACTAAAAAAATAGTAGAATTGTTGTTCTAAAAAGTTAATGTTATAGAAAAAGTAGTAAAATAAATTTAATTCCAAATTCAAAATTATTGTTCTAAAATCTTAACTACTCTTTTAAAAATGATGTCACTATTCTAAAATATTAATTCATGTTAATATAATGTTCTAAAATATGAATTATTGTTTTACAATGATAGGAACATGGCATCTAGTTCAAATTCACAAATTGTCAAGATGTGGTATGATGGTCAATTTCTCTCTGATGGGTCTTATTCTAGTTGATATGTTACACCCATAAACATTTCACTTATTAATACCCTATCTGAACTAAAATCATATATCTATACAACACTTGACATCAATCCCAATCACTTCTCTATCAAAATATCCTATCTTTTCCCTAGAGAAAATCATATGCTCGTACAAGTTGATGATGATGCATACAAAACCTTGTTATCACTTTCAGCTGATGCCTATATTGATGTGTTTCTTGAAAAAACATCTATCCACCAACAGCCTTGTTTCATGGGTCTATTGAATCAATTTCAATCTCAATTCCCTCACAATCATTTATGGAGTCAACCACCTCAATTCTCTCAAAGTCATTTAACTACTGAATGGAGTCAACCACCTCAATTCTCTCAAAGTTATTTAAGTACTAAATGTAGTCAACCACCTCAATTCTCTCAAAATCCTACTACTGAGAATGTTGGTGTTGTGGTTGATGAGGGAGATAATGATAGTGATCATGAAGGTGATAATGATAGTGATCGTGAAGGTGATAACGATAGTGATATTGAAGGTGGTAATAATAGTGAACCACCTGAGGAGGAGTCATTGACTGAAACCGATGATGATCACACACATCCATTCCCTAACTCTATTGCAACATTGAGTTCTATTCCATCCATATTTGACAACCAATGGCCCCAACATGAACACATTGATTCCAACTATGAAGCTTTTCAAGATGATGACCGGGTGGAAGATTTTCATCATGAATTCCGTCTCAATTACAATCCTTCCAGCACTATTATATATGAGGGTGCTTTATTTGCATCCAAAGTTGTACTGGATGAGACGCTCCAAAAATGGTCGATACAAAAGAATGTCCAGTACCGTACATTACGCTCAAATAATCATCATCTTAAACTTGTTTGTATCCATGATCAACGATGTCCTTAGAGATTGACCGCTTGCCAGTCCAAAAGAGTTGGTGGCATGTGGAAGATAAAACGTTGTAAAGCAGGCCACAATTTTGAATTAACTGTTATGAATCATTCTCATCACCAAGTCACAACATCTTATATTGCTCGAATGATAATGCCAATCCTAGTATCACGATTGGATATGTCGACATGAGAAATTCATGACAAGGTGAATGATGAACTAAGGCTCTATATATCTTATAAGAAGGCATATCTAGTGAGGAGGAAGGTTGTCTGTAAAATATTTGGAGACTGGGAATCATCATATCATAGTTTGTTTCCATTCTTGATATCTCTGACACAATATATTCCAAGAACAATATATGCCCACCTTATTGATGATTATACCCTTCAAACTGAAGGCACTCGTAGATTCAAGCAGGTGTTTTGGGCATTTGGTCCAGCTGTGAGGGGTTGAGCCTATTGCAGGCATGCTCTTACTGTTGATGGCACATTTTTAATAGGAAAATATACTGGCATACTTCTCATTGCATGTGGCATAGATGCTGATAATGGTCTATTTCCACTTGCTTTTGCTATTGTCGAGAAAGAAAATAAGGACTCCTGGGAGTGGTTATTTGGTTGTCTACAAACTTGTATTCCAATCATTCAACGACGTACAGACTTGTGTATTATTTCTGATCGAATGAGTGGGATTTTTCCAGCACTTGAATCAAAATTTGATTGGGCTCAACATTGTTATTGTCTTTGACATCTTCGGGAGAACTTCCATAAGTAGTTCAAGTCGCAGGAGTTGAGGGAGCTTTTGTGGAAGGTGGGATCCACAACTGATACACATGAATTTGATCGTCATATGACTGTTATAGAAACCATAGAACCAGCAGTGAAGGCGTATTTATTAGGCCAAAATCTAGTACTTTTGTCTCTCGCATATGACAGAGGTTGCAGGTATGGGTCATTTACTAGAAATCATGTTCAAGGGTGTAATGGAGTCTTAAAAGGTGTTAGAGGTTTGCCAATACAGGCGTTAATTGTTGCCACATACTATCACTCCGTGACAATGTGGCTATAGAGGCGTAATCTCACAAATAAACGTGCACAAGATGGACTGAAATGTTCCTTGAGGGTTCATGATAAGCTTTATAATGTTCGAGAGGATGCAAAAAAACTGACAATACACATCGATGTGAACAATGATGAATGGATTTTTGGTGACATGGATGGACATAGATTTCAAGTAATAGTGCATCCAAATGGTGGCAGTCAATGCAGTTGTGGTTTTCCACAAGAATGGCATTATCCATGTTCTCATATTTGGGTAGTTGGAGACTATGTCAATTGGGATCTTGATGCACTTGTGAGCGCATATTATACAAATGAGGCTTATCTAAACGCATATAGAACTGAATTTCGTGGTATTCCCGACAAGAAGTATTGGCCTAAATTTGATGAAAGTAGAGGTATCTATCCCTTATTTCCCCTTAGGAAACGAAGGCAAGTTGGAAGACCAAAGAAAATGAGAAGACCTTCAACTATGGATGTTGATCCAAATCAGTTCACTTATCACTGTCATAAGTGTGGAAGAGGGGGCCATAATAGACGCACTTGTCCTAATGTAATATGATGTCTGGTCCTGTAATGTTTGCTATTTCAATTTACTCAAGGAATGTAATGTTTGCAATTTTAGTTTGTTCAAGTCATGTAATGTTTGCAATTTCAATTTAATCATGTAATGTAGTGTTTGCAATTTCACTAAAAGAATGAATTTATAATGGGTTTTTTATAGATGGCTCATCGAAGGACATGGACATTTCACATGTTGGTAGAGTTAATCCAAATAATAGCTACAAAGTGCCTACAAGGAAAAATGGCTCATCAAACTCTATTGGATGATGACTGAAATGACGTACCAGATTTGTTGTACAACAAGTTAGGATTTATAGTGACAAAAGAACAAGCAAAATTTCATTGGCAATTTTTAAAGAAAATGTTTTACATGTATGGAGAACTTCTTGAGCTACCTGGTTGGTATTGGGATCACACTAAACAGAAAGCAATGCCAATCAATGAACAAGTTAAAAACCAGTTAGCTATATCACATCCAGAGATACATCGAGTTGTACATCAAATGTGGTCATTTTATGAACCTATAGATGAGATATTGAATCAAATGTAGTAACTAATTATTGTAATATTTCTCTTTTCGTAGTTCATGTTGTATTATAATATTGTTTGGTAGTTCAAGTATTTGAATTAATTTCATCTTATGTAATGAAGAATCTTGGAAAACTTATATGTTGTACAATATTTGCACTTTTCATTTAATGTGATATTTGCACTTTTCATAGATATGGCTCCTAGACAAGCAACCTTCTGACTCTCCCAACACCACATCATGTTGGCACAATGTCCTATTACTGACCCAGATATTTTAGAAAATATTTCCATGGCTAGTTTTGGGCTTGTTCATAGGCTACCCTCTATCCACCTTGACCCCACTTTAATCACTATATTAGTTAATTTGTGGGACAATTCTAGCAATACTTTTAGATTTCCCCCGTTTGAGATGACTGTAACACTTCAGGATGTTGCAGTGCTTCTAGGTCTTAGGATTGATGGCCCACCTGTTATAGCTTATTATCCTATAGGTGTAAATGAGGGGCAGTTTTCTTCTTGGTCTCACCTTTGTGAGAATTTCTTAGGAGATGCACCAGATGGGATGTCTAAGGGGCATATCTCCTTGATTTGGCTGTGTGAGAACTTCATGGATATGGATCTGACCGTAGGTGATGAAGAGCAACAACTAGAACTGAGGACAAGGTACACCAGGGCATATCTTCTATATTTCTTAGGTAGTTACCTTATCCCAGATAGTACCGGGGATAGAGTGCATGTTAGGTACCTCCCTCTTGTGTCTGATTTTGCACGTTGTGGTACTCTATCTTGGGGTGCTGCAACTTTAGCTTACTTATATAGGGAGCTGTATAAGGCTACCACCCTGTCCAGGAGAACTGCCCATCTATCAAGTTGTGTCTGTCTATTGCAGTTGTGGTGTTGGGAGAGGTTGGGAATTGGATGCCCAGGTTCAATTGTTATGCACTGGGGGAAGTAGCCAGAAGATGTTCCCTTGGGTTACAGGTAAAGATGTAACATCCCTGACCTGGGTTATGAGTCAACCCTAGGTGTTTTGCCTAAATATGTAATTAAATCTTTGTGATTAACTCTGAGCATGTAATTAAGTTTCTCAGAAACGTATATTTCAGTATTTGCTCCTTTTTATTTAAAGTTGTAGCATTGTTTTGATATACAGGGACCTATGTGCAATTTACCCAGTTAAAAGGGTTAGCTTGCAATTTGCACATGTTGAGATGTTCCTCTGATGTTGAGACATCATGAGAATCTTTTTGGTAAAGTTTGAGGGATTTCCCAAGCTAGGGCACCAAGGTGCAGCTGTGGAAGCAATCCCAGTGCTTGAAACCTTAAATTGGGGTAAAATGCAATTTACCCAAATTAAGGGATGCAAATTCTAAAATATGTCATCTAAAGTATCTTTTTAGACTCTTGCCATCATTTAGAGAAGAAATGATGAGGAAGTCACCTCAATTGAATTATCAGGTTATGAAATATACCTTGTGATTGAATAATCATGGTATATGTGCAATAACTCTATATGTATGTACCATATTATTAGATTGCTCTTCTTTGCTTTCTTTTTCTAGACCTTAAGATAAGGTTTGTCCTTGGAATAAAAAGGAAGGGACGAGCAAGTAAAGAAGGAAGGACTTAGTTGGAATTATGGACAACTTATGAACTAATGTTAAGAATCCTACACCTAGTTATATACCCCCAATTTCTCTAAGAAAGGGAACTTACCCTTCGTTCCCTTCACTGTTCCATTTCACCAAAGACGACCAAAGACTGCCTTGGAGCTAAGGAGGACGACCAAGGGAAACAAGGTAGGTTTGGGACCCCTCTTCTTGCCTAATTCCATGGTTAGAACTCGAATTCAAGGTCAGCTTCATGGCTAACTCTCGAAACCCTATCTTTCTAGCCATCTCCTTTCGTCTTTCCTTGAAGTTTTCACCTTGGCCAACCTGTGGGAACTCAAGGACGCCATTATATCTTGGAGCATGAAAGCTTGGAGCTCAAGGAGCAAGCTTTAGGCGGGTTTTATAACTCTAAACCCATGCTTTACTATGTGCATCTTTATATGCGTTTTGATGATAGCTCTTAGTGTTTCCCTACTTTTCCCTGCTCTTTTGCAAGCAAATCCATGGGATATTCGTACTGTTCTTGAGCTAGGAGACGAAGGCGTGATTTCCAAGGAAAACCCACCGCTTTTCACTTCCTTAAACGGTCTCAAAAGTTTGCTCTCTCGGTCTCAAGACCGCGAGGTGAGCAAACGGTCTCAAGACCGCCACAGGGAAAACGGTCTCCAAGACCGTTTGGCCCCATTGACTGAGCGTGTACCGTATACAAAATCTGTTCCTAATTATATAGGCTAATCACCCTCAAAATCTGGGAGGCTAACTCCAAAGCAATCGGGATATATGACCTTTTTAAGTAACAACTTTATTTGAATTTATTCCTGATTTTCAAACGGTCTGAAATTGCCTTTTTGGGCAAACGGTCTCAAGACCGTGTAAGGTCGTTGACTAGGCGTTGACCGTATGATATTACTGTTCAAAATTATGTTAATTAACAACTCACCACGTTTGATGGTCTAATTCCAAACGGGCTAAGAGTTGAAAGGTGAATACTAGGGCTAACCCTAGATGAAATCAGTACTGAAATTATGGTGACCTAATTAGGGTTTTTAGGGTTGATTGACCTAAACGGTCTCAAGACCGTTTAGGGGTCACCCAAACGGTCTCCAGACCGCGAGGGCAATCAACCATGACCGTTTGGAGGTCTGGGGTCAAGATTAGTTGACCAATTGAAGGTACAATTACACTAAATTACATTGCAATAAAATATTGACATGATCATCAACTCAATGGGTCAGACCTTGATGAATCTGCACTAGAATCCAAAATTGGATGGGGAAACGGTCTCAAGACCATTTGGAACTCATCCAAACGGTCTCAAGACCGAGAGGACAATCACCCAAGACCGTTTGAAGGTCTAGGGTTAAGTAATGTGACCAATTGAGGACCTAATTGCAAATAAGTTATCAATTGATTAAAATACTGATTTGGTGACCCAATCATGGTTCAACCTCTATCAAATCACCTTAGATTTTGATGAAATCTTGGGCAAACGGTCTCAAGACCATTTGGGGTCCACCCACATGACCTCAAGACCGTTTGGGCCAAGTTTGGGCCCAATTGGAGCTCAATTGAAGGGTTCAACCTTGTGTTGATGCACATTGTTGAGTGTTGATGGGTGAACATTGATAGACCCTAATTGAATGGATTTCAATCCTAATTGGTCAACGATTGAGGGTCAATTGAATGAGCAATTGGTTAAGCATAACCTTAATTGACCCAATCCATAGGTGGTCAACATAGTTTTGACCTTTTGAGGGCTTCAACATCGGTTGACATCATCAATTGCATTATTGATTTTGTTGATGGACCAAACGGTTGAGACCTTGAGAGCCTCGCGGTCTCAAGACCGAGAGGGGGCTCGTGGTCTCAAGACCGTGAGGGGCTCACAGTCTCAAGACCGAGAGGAGGCTCACGGTCTCAAGACCGTGAAGGGCCTCGCGGTCCTGAGGTCAAGATGGGCAAACGGTCAACATCTCTTCGCGGTCTCAACTTCAATTTGATCTTCGCGGTCTTGAACCACTTGAAGGGCTTCGCGGTTTTGAACCACTTGAAGAGGCTCGCGGTCTTGAAGCCTAAGGAGGCTCGCAGTCTTGAAGATATAAGAGGGCTCGCGGTCTTGGAAAGTCAAAGTGGGCAAACGGTCAACACTTTCAAACGATCTCAATTCGATTGAAGGTTGATAATTGAAATCAATCAATGTGATTTAAGGTTGACTTCATTCAATCAGTTGATGATATAAATGGTCCAATGTTGCCCTAATCGAACCCTAATGACAACCTAGGATATTAAGGGGTTAATTGACTAAGGTTTGGACCATGATGATGATCAATGGGGTGAATTACCAAAATACCCCTGAAGGGCCAATTGAGTTATATCTTGCTCAATTCAAACCCTAATCACATGATGATGATGTTTTAGTCATGTTAGCCTATGATGACTTAATCTGACCTGATCTAGGGTGATGTTGACATCACCTAACCTTATGATGAGAGAGAAAGTACTTCTAGAGAGAGAAAGTACTTCTAGAGAGAGAAAGTACCCTTTTTAAGTGGAAACTCAATTGAAGCATCCCTAATACACAGAAATGAGAATAATTAGGGTATGATCCACCTGTGTGAGATAATAGAAACCCTAACTATGATAAATGATGAACTTTTAACTAATCTAAGATCATCAATGAAGATGTTACTCATACATGATGATGTTATGAGTTCAATTCACCTTAATGTGAATAGTAAACCCTAATTCAAGGGTGATGACATGTAATGTGAATAGTAAACCCTAATTCAAGGGTAATGGCATGCTTTTGAATATTAAACTCTATTTGATAAGAATTAGAGATTTAAACTCTTATGACAAGAGTAGGAAGGGTATTCCTCATTTTTGTATTACCTTTATCAGTTGTATTAACCATGCAGGTTCTGATATGAAGGTAATCATATCCAGGTATGGATGATGATGTTATATTCATTAAAGGCATGTTGTTAGCCTTATGAATAAGTAAAGTAATCTGATGTCTTGTCAGTGGCATCCTATACTGATAATGGGCTGTGAGAGCCATGAATACCATCAAAGTCATGCCTTAGAGATGACTTGTGATGAGGATAATGATAAATGATGACTGATATGAGTTAGGCCTGTTACATTTAGTATTCTTCTTTTATAGTTGCTATGCTACTGTTATTGTTTGAAGAATAATGTATGATGTTAAAGAATACTGAATGTACCTAACTAATCAAGTATAATGTAGAACCCTGATCATAGATCCATCATTGTCAGAGATTAAGTGATGGTGAAACAGGTTTTCCTCAGGGAACTCCTGGAGCACATACTTTTGAGTATGTGGGGTACATGGATGTGTAGAACCTTACATCCTAGTGTAGGAAAGTGATGTAGATGTGGAATCCATCCATCCTTCACTATATTTTCATACCATATCAGTGGTAGGTAAACATGAAACCTCCTGATGACGAAGAAAGCACAGATATCTGTATCAGTGGTAGGTAAATATGAAACCTCCTGATGACGAAGAGAGTACAGAATGCCACTGAGACTCTAAAATTGCGAAGGACCAGTTTACCCTGGTGAGCTATAGTAGTAGAGACACGAGATGTCCTACAAGTGATCCTCTTACTACTGAGGAAGGTGAAGGTCATGAGAATCTGGCTCTCTTAATGACCTATGTATGATACTGATGTGACTTCTCAGTGATCAGTTGGAGTATGAGTGGTAAGCCTCATCTCCACAGGGCATAATGTTGTTTGTAAAACATAATCAACCATGTAGTATATCTTGTTAGAGATGACTCCAAGTTAGTTGATTGATGTTACATTGCAATAATATTTATATTCTCCATATCTCCTAAATTATAGAGATCTTGTTATACCCGCAACTGTTATAGAATACTTTGAAGGCTTTACTGCTTAAAATATTCTTTGATGTTATAATAAAGCTTCTGGCGAAGAGTTATAACTCTCGCTGAGACAATTATGTATAATTGTCTCACCCCGTAGGCTTCAACTTTTTAGGTGGACGTCGGAGACGAAGGAACCAGCCTACATGTGATCAGTCTCAGCAGCAGCATCAGGGGCAGCAGTAATCTCAGGTGGAGATTGTCCTGCCATATGGTGTAGTTAGAGTCAGTCCTATGTGTCCTTTGTACTCTCAGGTCTTGGAGTCTTTTGTATAGTGATCTTGAGATTTTGTATCTTGATGTATATAATTACTCAAGAAGTAATTATCCTGAGATGTAAACAGTTTACCTCACTTTATGAAAGAAGCTTTTATGGATTCAAGCTCTTGTCACGAAAATTTTTAATTTCCCGTGATTTTTGTCTTCTGCTGATTACCGATTCGCTTCCGCTAAGTTTTAATCGTGTTTATGTCATGGTTTGGAGATCAGAGCCCACAATTAGTGGTATCAGAGCTCCAGGTTCAGTTGAGTCTACAGAGGCATTGGACTTAGGATGTCGAGTCTACCTTTAGTACTCCTTCCTCATCTAATAGAATCTTCTGCTCCTCAGGAGAAGAAGATACATAAGAATGTCAGAACATCGTGATGAGCACGTGGCAGAGAGTAGTGCTAGTGCACCTCGAGGTGGTGCAAGAGTTCCGAGAATAGAACAACCTACACCTGAGTTGCCAAGAGAGCCACCCCAGTTCGACCCAGCTGACATGAGTGATCCAGCTGTACAGACGATGTTCGGGCAGTTCATGACTACCATGACACATATGACTGATAGGATGCCCATTCCTGCACCTAGGGCACTTGTCCAGCCTGAAGCACAAGGTATTGGTAAGACATTCGAATGACTTCGTCGTGTCGGAGCTACCGAGTACTTCGGAACTGCCGACCCTGCAGATGCTGACTTATGGTTGACAGAGTTGGAGAAGGCTTTCAGGATTCTTATGATTCCGGAAGCTGAGATGGTTAGACATGCTGTCTATCTTCTCAAAGGCAGTGCTGGTCACTGGTGGAACATGGAAGAGCAGAAGAGACCTGGAGTAGAGTTCTCATGGGAAGAGTTTCGTCGAGAATTTATCAATAGATATTTTCCAAAGACCTTCCTAGATGAGAAGATCTCTCAGTTTGAGAAACTAAGGCAGGGTATGATGAACATTAGTGAGTATGAAGCTATGTTCATGGAGTTGTTGCGGTTCTGTCCGCACATGGCTGCTACGGATGAGGAAAGAATCAGAAGATTCGAAAAGGGTTTGAATTCTGATATGTCAACCCTTGTGTCTGCCTTAGAAAACAGAGAGAGATTCTCTACCTTCGTTGAGTCAGTCCGAAGGATAGAGAGATCTGTGGTTGAGAAAAGACAAACCCATAAAAGATATCCACAGTTCCAGGGTTCTTCATCTAGGGATTCCAAGAAACCTAGATTCTCTGCACCTAACCCCCACCACCCAGATCGAGTTTTCAAACTCAATGGACACCAAGCAGAGGTAGAGGACGGAGTCAACCGCTTCAAGGGACGCACAGTTCCGCATCTGAGTCAGTCACTGGACCACCCAGACCGCAACAACAGGAGAGGAGTTGCTACAACTGTGGTAAGGTGGGACACTTGATGAAGGATTGCCGTTCTAGGCTTGTCGGTGTGACACAACAAACCCCGAGACAGAATCAACAGGGATCTCAGAATAGACAACATCAAGGAGCAGCTCGAGGATGTGGACAAGCATCTCAAGCTGGATCATCAGCACCACCTCAACACCAGGCGACTACGAGGTTCTATGCTATGAACCCACCTGAGGCAGTGGTCAATCCACGGGTAGTGGCAGGTCAGATGAAATTTTTATATTCTGATATGTATACATCCTATGTTGTATCCGTTCTGATTGATCCGGGTGCTACGCACTCTTTCATCACTCGTGAAGTGATTCGTAACTGCAATGTGACTGTTAGTCATAGAGCATATAGTTTGTTGTTAGAGACTCCGTTGAGTGGGTCTGCCGTTTTGCAGGAGGTATGTTCTTCCTGCATCCTTTTCTTTTCTGACCATCGCATTCAAGTGGATCTTATACCACTTGATATGCATGGATTTGATATAATCCTTGGGATGGATACCTTAGAAAGGTATAGAGTTGTCTTGGATTGTGAGTCCAAGCTGGCTGTGTTTGCTGATAAAAGCAGCACATGGATCTTTCAAGGTGAAAGAAAGATTCTGCCCACCTGTCTTGTGTCAGCTATGGTTGCTAATAAGCTGTTGAGGCAAGGATGTTATGCATTCTTAGCCCATGTGGTAGATGTTACCAAGGAAAGTTCCAATCCTGCCGAAGTTCCTATAGTCAGGGAATTCGAAGATGTGTTTCCTGAAGAACTTCCTGGTATACCACCACCTCGGGAGATTGATTTTGAAATTAATCTGATTCCAGATACGAAACCCATAGCTCAAAATCCGTATAGGATGGTGCCTGCCGAGATGGCAGAACTCAAGAAACAGCTTCAAGAGCTACTTGAGAGAGGTTTTATCCGACCGAGTACTTCACCTTGGGGTGCTCCGGTCTTGTTTGTTAAAAAGAAAGATGGGTCAATGCGGTTGTGCATTGACTACAGACAACTCAATAAAGTAACAATAAAGAATAAGTATCCTCTGCCGAGGATTGATGATCTCTTTGACCAGTTGCGTGGTGCAACAGTCTTTTCAAAGATAGACTTGAGGTCTGGATATCACCAACTCCGTATTAAAGATAGTGACATATCCAAGTCTGCCTTTAGGACAAGATATGGTCACTATGAGTTCACGGTTATGTCGTTTGGACTAACCAATGCACCAGCTGCATTTATGGAACTCATGAATAGAGTTTTTCGACCTTTCCTTGATCAGTGTGTTGTCGTCTTCATAGATAACATTCTGATTTATAGTAAGAATGCTCAGCAACATGAGCAGCGTCTTCGCCAAGCTTTGACCTTGCTAAGAGAACATAAGCTGTACGCTAAGTTTAGCAAGTGTGAGTTCTGGCTGCCGGAGGTATCTTTTCTTGGACATGTAATATCCGCCTCGGGAATTCGTGTTGACCCTACAAAGGTAGAATCTGTTCTACAATGGGAACAACCAAAGACACCGGCGGAGATTCGAAGTTTCTTGGGGTTAGCTGGATATTATCGAAGGTTCATTAAGAACTTTAGTTCTATAGCTTTACCTTTGACCAAGTTAACCCGGAAAGATGTTCCTTTTTCTTGGAGTGATAAGTGTCAACAATCTTTCCAGTTGCTGAAGGAGAGGTTGACAAGTGCACCTGTGCTAGTGCTACCTGAACAAGGAAAAGGATATATAGTTTTCTGTGATGCTTCCAAGAACGGACTAGGATGTGTGTTGATGCAGGATAAACGAGTGATTTCTTTTGCTTCCCGACAGCTTAAGAAACACGAGGAGAATTATCCAACACATGATCTCGAGTTAGCTGCTGTGGTTCATGCTTTGAAGATCTGGAGGCACTATCTCTACGGAGAAACATTCCAGATTTTCACAGACCACAAAAACCTTAAGTATATCTGCTCTCAGCATGAGCTCAACATGAGGCAACGTCGCTGGATGGAATTAATCAAGGACTACGACTGTACAATTGATTACCATCCAGGCAAGGCCAATGTTGTTGCAGATGCCTTGAGTAGGAAATCAGCAACATCAACCATGAATAGAGCACAACTAAACTCTTTAGTATGCTCTAGAAGAGATATGCTTATCTCTTTAAGGCAAGACAATGTACAGTTGAAGGTGTCATTGTTAGCCGGTTTGTTAGCTGAGATGCATATTAAACCTACCCTAAGGGAGCAGATTAAAGAGGCACAGCTAGGTGATGTTGCAGTTCAACATATAAGATCTGAGTATGGAAATGAGAAGCAAGATGGTTTTCATGACTCAGAAGATCAAGTAGCTTGTTATAATGGAAGAATGATAGTGCCAGATGTGGACAACTTGAGAAAGTTAGTCCTGGAAGAAGCCCATTCTTCCATGTATGCTATGCATCCAGGGAGCACCAAGATGTATCGGAATTTGAAAGATCTGTATTGGTGGCCTGGGATGAAGAAGGACGTTGCAGAGTTTGTTCTGAGGTGCCCTGTGTGTCAGCAAGTTAAAGCTGAACACCAGAAGCCTGCAGGAACAATGCAACCTTTACCCATATCACAGTGGAAGTGGGACCATGTGACCATGGACTTTGTTGTTGGCCTACCCAGGACAAGCAAAGGACATGATTCCATTTGGGTAATTGTTGATAGGTTGACTAAGACAACACATTTCTTACCTGTCAAAACAACCTATTCTGCTGAAAGGTTATCAGAGTTGTATGTTCAAGAGATAGTGCATTTGCACGGAGTTCCTGTCACAATAGTTTCTGACAGAGGTCCTCAGTTTACAAGTCGTTTTTGGGAACAGTTGCACAGTGCCTTAGGCACCAAGCTAAGGTTTAGTACGGCCTTTCATCCACAGACTGATGGACAGTCGGAAAGGACCATACAAACCTTAGAAGACCTGTTGCGAGCATGTGTTCTCCAGTTCACCGGAAGTTGGGATCTACACCTAAGCTTGATAGAGTTTGCCTATAACAATAGCTATCAACATAGTATTGATATGGCACCTTATGAAGCCTTATATGGTAGATGTTGTAGATCACCCTTGTGTTGGTTTGAGACTGGTGAGCACCAGTTGTTAGGTCCTGACCTGGTGCAGCAAACCATGGAAAAGATTAAAGTTATACAACATAAGACTAAGACTGCTCAGGATAGGCAGAAATCTTATGCTGACAAACGTCGTAGACCCTTAGAGTTCCAGGTTGGAGATAGAGTGTATCTTAAGGTCTCACCTTGGAAAGGGGTCCTTCGTTTTGGAAGGAAAGGGAAGTAGCTCCTAGATATATGGGGCCTTATCCAATCATAGAACGGATTGGAAAGGTAGCATATAAACTAGAGCTTCCCCCAGAATTACAGAGGTTACATCCTGTGTTTCACATTTCTATGTTGAAGAAATGTCACCCAGACACCGAGTGAGTTCTACAACCTATGGAGGTAGAATTGAATGATGACATATCCTATGAGGAGGGACCAGTGTCAATCCTTGATAAACGAATTAAAAAGTTAAAGAAGAAAGATATAAGTCTTGTGAAAGTCCTCTGGAACCATCGTGGTATTGAATAAGCCACTTGGGAGTTAGAGGATGAGATGAGAAGGAAGTATCCTGCCCTTTTCTCGTAGTATGTTTTATCGATTTCGGGGACGAAATCCTTGTAAGGGGTGGATAATTTGTAACATCCCTGACCTGGGTTATGAGTCAACCCTAGGTGTTTTGCCTAAATATGTAATTAAATCTTTGTGATTAACTCTGAGCATGTAATTAAGTTTCTCAGAAACGTATATTTCAGTATTTGCTCCTTTTTATTTAAAGTTGTAGCATTGTTTTGATATACATGGACCTATGTGCAATTTACCCAGTTAAAAGGGTTAGCTTGCAATTTGCACATGTTGATATGTTCCTCTGATGTTGAGACATCATGAGAATCTTTTTGGTAATGTTTGAGGGATTTCCCAAGCTAGGGCACCAAGGTGCAGCTGTGGAAGCAATCCCAGTGCTTGAAACCTTAAATTGGGGTAAAATGCAATTTACCCAAATTAAGGGATGCAAATTGTAAAATATGTCATCTAAAGTATCTTTTTAGACTCTTGCCATCATTTAGAGAAGAAATGATGAGGAAGTCACCTCAATTGAATTATCAGGTTATGAAATATACCTTGTGATTGAATAATCAGGGTATATGTGCAATAACTCAATATGTATGTACCATATTATTAGATTGCTCTTCTTTGCTTTCTTTTTCTAGACCTTAAGATAAGGTTTGTCCTTGGAATAAAAAGGAAGGGACGAGCAAGTAAAGAAGGAAGGACTTAGTTGGAATTATGGACAACTTATGAACTAATGTTAAGAATCCTACACCTAGTTATATACCCCCAATTTCTCTAAGCAAGGGAACTTACCCTTCGTTCCCTTCACTGTTCCATTTCACCAAAGACGACCAAAGACTGCCTTGGAGCTAAGGAGGACGACCAAGGGAAACAAGGTAGGTTTGGGACCCCTCTTCTTGCCTAATTCCATGGTTAGAACTCGAATTCAAGGTCAGCTTCATGGCTAACTCTCGAAACCCTATCTTTCTAGCCATCTCCTTTCGTCTTTCCTTGAAGTTTTCACCTTGGCCAACCTGTGGGAACTCAAGTACGCCATTAGAGCTTGGAGCTCAAGGAGCAAGCTTTTGGCGGGTTTTATAACTCTAAACCCATGCTTTACTATGTGCATCTTTATATGCGTTTTGATGATAGCTCTTAGTGTTTCCCTACTTTTCCCTGCTATTTTGCAAGCAAATCCATGGGATATTCGTACTGTTCTTGAGCTAGGAGATGAAGGCGTGATTTCCAAGGAAAACCCACCGCTTTTCACTTCCTTAAACGGTCTCAAAAGTTTGCTCTCTCGGTCTCAAGACCGCGCGGTGAGGAAACGGTCTCGAGACCGCGACAGGGAAAACGGTCTCCAAGACCATTTTTCCCCGTTGACCGAGCGTGTACCGTATACGAAATCTGTTCCTAATTGTATAAGCTAATTACCCTCAAAATTTAGGAGGCTAACGCCAAAGGAATCGGGAGATATGACCTTTTTAAGTAACAACTTTATTTGAATTTATTCCTGATTTTCAAACGGTCTGAAATTGCCTTTCTGGGCAAACGGTCTCAGGACCGTGTAAGGTCGTTGACTAGGCGTTGACCGTATGAGATTACTGTTGAAAATTATGTTAATTAACAACTCACCAAGTTTGATGGTCTAATTCCAAACGGGCTAAGAGTTGAAGGGTGAATACTAGGGCTAACCCTAGATGAAATCAGTACTGAAATTATGGTGACCTAATTAGGGTTTTTAGGGTTGATTGACCTAAACGGTCTCAAGACCATTTAGGGGTCACCCAAACGGTCTCAAGACCGCGAGGGAAATCAACCATGACCGTTTGGAGGTCTGGGGTCAAGATTAGTTGACCAATTGAAGGTACAATTACACCAAATTACATTGCAATAAAATATTGACATGATCATCAACTCAGTGGGTCAGACCTTGATGAATATGCACTAGA
This sequence comes from Alisma plantago-aquatica, assembly GCA_963693085.1. Classification (NCBI taxonomy): domain Eukaryota; kingdom Viridiplantae; phylum Streptophyta; class Magnoliopsida; order Alismatales; family Alismataceae; genus Alisma; species Alisma plantago-aquatica. The sequence continues at coordinate 167,391,544 of OY856409.1, forward strand.
ATCCAAAATTGGATGGGCAAACGGTCTCAAGACCGTTTGGAACTCATCCAAACGGTCTCAAGACCGAAAGGACAATCACCCAAGACCGTTTGAAAGTCTACGGTTAAGTAATGTGACCAATTGAGGACCTAATTGCAAATAAGTTATCAATTGATTAAAATACTGATTTGGTGACCCAATCATGGTTCAACCTCTATCAAATCACCTTAGATTTTGATGAAATCTTGGGCAAACGGTCTCAAGACCATGTGGGGTCCACCCAAATGACCTCAAGACCGTTTGGGCCAAATTTGGGCCCAATTGGAGCTCAATTGAAGGGTTCAACCTTGTGTTGATGCACATTGTTGAGTGTTGATGGGTGAACATTGATAGACCCTAATTGAATCAATTTCAATCCTAATTGGTCAACGATTGAGGGTCAATTGAATTACCAATTGGTTAAGCATAACCTTAATTGACCCAATCCATAGGTGGTCAACATAGTTTTGACCTTTTGAGGGCTTCAACATCGTTTGACATCATCAATTGCATTATTGATTTTGTTGATGGACCAAACGGTTGAGACCTTGAGAGCCTCGCGGTCTCAAGACCGAGAGGGGGCTCGCGGTCTCAAGACCGTGAGGGGGCTCACGGTCTCAAGACGGAGAGGAGGCTCACGGTCTCAAGACCGCGAAGGGCCTCGCAGTCCTGAGGTCAAGATGGGCAAACGGTCAACATCTCTTCGCGGTCTCAACTTCAATTTGATCTTCGCGGTCTTGAACCACTTGAAGGGCTTCGCGGTTTTGAACCACTTGAAGAGGCTCGCGGTCTTGAAGCCTAAGGAGGCTCGCGGTCTTGAAGCCTAAGGAGGCTCGCGGTCTTGAAGATAGAAGAGGGCTCGCGGTCTTGGAAAGTCAAAGTGGGCAAACGGTTAACACTTTCAAACGATCTCAATTCGATTGAAGGTTGATAATTGAAATCAATCAATGTGATTCCAGGTTGACTTCATTCAATCAATTGATGATATAAATGGTCTAATGTTGCCCTAATCGAACCCTAATGACAACCTAGGATATTAAGGGTTTAATTGACTAAGGTTTGGACCATGATGATGATCAATGGGGTGAATTACCAAAATACCCCTGAAGGGCCAATTGAGTTATATCTTGCTCAATTCAAACCCTAATCACATGATGATGATGTTTTAGCCATGTTAGCCTATGATGACTTAATCTGACCTGATCTAGGGTGATGTTGACATCACCTAACCTTATGATGAGAGAGAAAGTACTTCTAGAGAGAGAAAGTACCCTTTTTAAGTGGAAACTCAATTGAAGCATCCCCAATACACAGAAATGAGCATAATTAGGGTATGATCCACCTGTGTGAGATCATAGAAACCCTAACTATGATAAATGATGAACTTTTAACTAATCTAAGATCATCAATGAAGATGTTACTCATACATGATGATGTTATGAGTTCAATTCACCTTAATGTGAATAGTAAACCCTAATTCAAGGGTGATGACATGTAATGTGAATAGTAAACCCTAATTCAAGGGTAATGGCATGCTTTTGAATATTAAACTCTATTTGATAAGAATTAGAGATTTAAACTCTTATGACAAGAGTAGGAAGGATATTCCTCATTTTTGTATTACCTTTATCAGTTGTATTAACCATGCAGGTTCTGATATGAAGGTAATCATATCCAGGTATGGATGATGATGTTATATTCATTAAAGGCATGTTGTTAGCCTTATGAATAAGTAAAGTAATCTGATGTCTTGTCAGTGGCATCCTATACTGATAATGGGCTGTGAGAGCCATGAATACCATCAAAGTCATGCCTTAGAGATGACTTGTGATGAGGATAATGAGAAATGATGACTGATATGAGTTAGGCCTGTTACATTTAGTATTCTTCTTTTATAGCTGCTATGCTACTGTTATTGTTTGAAGAACAATGTATGCTGTTAAAGAATACTGAATGTACCTAACTAATCAAGTATAATGTAGAGCCCTGATCATAGATCCATCATTGTCAGAGATTAAGTGATGGTGAAACAGGTTTTCCTCAGGGAACTCCTGGAGCACATACTTTTGAGTATGTGGGGTACATGGATGTGTAGAACCTTACATCCTAATGTAGGAAAGTGATGTAGATGTGGAATCCATCCATCCTTCACTATATTTTCATACCGTATCAGTGGTAGGTAAACATGAAACCTCCTGATGACGAAGAAAGCACAGATATCCGTATCAGTGGTAGGTAAATATGAAACCTCCTGATGACGAAGAGAGTACAGAACGCCACTGTGACTCTAAAATAGCGAAGGACCAGTTTACCCTGGTGAGCTATAGTAGTAGAGACACGAGATGTCCTACAAGTGATCCTCTTACTGACTGAGGAAGGTGAAGGTCATGAGAATTCGGCTCTCTTAATGACCTATGTATGATACTGATGTGACTTCTCAGCGATCAGTTGGAGTATGAGTGGTAAGCCTTATCTCCACAGGGCATAATGTTGTTTGTAAAACATAATCAACCATGTAGTATAACTTGTTAGAGATGACTCCAAGTTAGTTGATTGATGTTACATTGCAATAATATTTATATTCTCCATATCTCCTAAATTATAGAGATCTTGTTATACCCGCAACTGTTATAGAATACTTTGAAGGCTTTACTGCTTAAAATATTCTTTGATGTTATAATAAAGCTTCTGGCGAAGAGTTATAACTCTCACTGGGACAATTATGTATAATTGTCTCACCCCGTAGGCTTCAACTTTTTAGGTGGACGTCGGAGACGAAGGAACCAGCCTACAGGTGATCAGTCTCAGCAGCAGCATCAGGGGCAGCAGTAATCTCAGGTGGAGATTGTCCTGCCATATGGTGTAGTTAGAGTCAGTCCTATGTGTCCTCTGTACTCTCAGGTCTTGGAGTCTTTTGTATAGTGATCTTGAGATTTTGTATCTTGATGTATATAATTACTCAAGAAGTAATTATCCTGAGATGTAAACAGTTTACCTCACTTTATGAAAGAAGCTTTTATGGATTCAAGCTCTTGTCACGAAAAGTTTTAATTTCCCGTGATTTTTGTCTTCCGCTGATTACCGATTCGCTTCCGCTAAGTTTTAATCGTGTTTATGTCATGGTTTGGAGATCAGAGCCCACAAAAGATCTACACAATTAATTTTTATATTTGTCCAAACATTATGTACTATTTATCTAAATATAGTTTGTCAATTTAATAGGTGGCCTACCTTTGTCTAAAGGAGTGACACTATCAGGGGAACGGTCAAGTTTTACGATTCATCATTTGACCAGATTTTGCCCTCACAGGTATAACTTACTTACCTCTACTAACATGTTGCATGGTATATGTTTTATTTATTTACAATTTACTCTGTTTTATATGATACATGTTGTCTATATGAATAATAGATAAATTTGACTCCTTACACTACTGATGTTTTTCAGAGATTGCATGCCATTTGTAGAGAGGGTAGTGATGTTTGGTTGGCACGAGTGCCTTTGCTGTTCTACACAATAGTGGAGTGGCACTTCCCCAACAGAGTACTTGGACAGTTCGGCTTTGTTCAAGTACAACCTACTCTTGAGCTGCCGCGGCTTAGCTAGATTGATGGGAGGGGTCATGCAGCTGAGGATTGGCTGCTTCATTATAGGCGGGAGGTGCAACTATGGAACAATAGATGTGAGAGATTAGTTCCCACTCCACCAACTAATACAGTCTTCAGTCCTCAGGTTCACTACGCATGGTATCATCCCCTATACATCGTGCCCCCTCCACCTATGCCTCCGGCCACATACTACCCACAAAGTTATTGCTAGCAAGAATTTGTAAGTATTATTATTATTTCTTTTACAAACTATTATTTTTATCATTGTTATTTGTAATATTTGTAATTGGTCTTTATTATGTGTACATACTTTGTTTTATAGGTGCAAACACAGGTGGCGATCCGAGTGGCTTTAGAGCATGCCCCTACAGAGATCAGAGACAACATCTATAACATCCAGGGGGCTTACTTTGACAGTCTTCTCGACTATGCTCGGCCGTGGGATCCCATACCCACTCATACCATTGCCCCTGAGCCCACTCCTACTCCTACTCCTACTACTACTCCTACTCCTACTATTGTACTTACTACTCCCGAGCTCACTCCCACTTCTCAGTTCATGGGATGGGGACATACAAGCCCATACTATGGAGGAGTTGGTTCTTATTCTTCATTCATCATCCCACCTCAACCAGCATCATACCATGGAGCAAGTTCTTCTTTTGTTCCTTACACTCCATTCCCACCACCAGTTATTCATGAGAGCCGACTACCACCTTATGCCACATATTCACCTACTCCGTTTGATTTATCAGGATGCACCCCATCTGATGCATCATATCCTGGTTTTCAGAGATCCCTCACCCCACCTCCACCTTTCCATTTCTACCCTGATGCTCGCCAACATCCTCCTACACAGTTGTCCCCAGTTTAGGCATCTCCAGATGACATCGATATAGAGGAGCCAGATGTAGAGGGAGGTGGGCGAGGACTTTGTGGGCGAGGAGGACATGCTTAGTTTTTTATATATTGTACTGTGTTGTATGTATGCCTTTGTGAAGACATCTATTATATGTGGATCTATCATATTATGATATCACATTAGTTCATTTTGGATCTATCATATTGTTCTGTTGTGTGTTGTGTATTATTTTCTCATCATGTTGGTTCATGTTTTAACCTTGTTTTTAATTGCTATCTTTTTTTTTATTAAGTTCTTATTATATAATCAATTAGGAACCAACTCATGTTGGTTGCAATACCACTTATATATTCCATATGCATGTTACGAGCTATTGAAATTGACAAATTTATAATAATTGGGTATATTATAGACATCCAAATACAAGTTAATGATTTGTAAATGTACAAATATAATCAATATTGTTAATATACATATCAATAATCATGAAAGAATATCAACGACTGCAAAAATATTTGGAAAACAAAACAATGCGTCATGCATGGGGACGCATTGGTGCAATGCGTCCTGCATGGGTACGTATTGCTGCAATGCGTCCCCGGCTGGGACTCATTGGTACAATGCGTCCCAGCAGCAGACACATTGATCCCATAAGAGGACAATGCGTCCCAAACCGGGATGCATTGCCCTCTTGTGGGACCAATGCGTCTACAGCTGGGACGCATTGGCTCGCGAGACAGTAATGCATCCCAAAACGCATTACTTCAGAAATGTTCCATTTTGGACAATAAGTTCAAGAACGTGCCATTTAGGGAATAAAATATGGCTAATGTGCCATTTAGGTTTTTTGGCCTTTTATTTATTCACGAGCTTTCTGCTTGGTCGCCACCGTGAGGGGAGATCTGACCACCACAACCACCGCCACCCAACCTTCCCCTAGTAAGGAATCAACCACTTCCAAACCTCCTGGGTCACTACTGAGATTCTAGATCTGTGCCCCCCCCTCAAGCTCACCACCATTCTTGCAAGCACGGGCGCCTCCGTAGGAGATGGACCTACGTTGAGTTCTGGATCTTGTCCTCCTCCTTCATTTTTCCCCTCACCAGCACACATCCAGCAAGGCGAAAGGGGATGGTCGAGTACTTGAGAACCGCAACTGACGCCCGACTGTGTCTACTCTGCCGTTACTGTCACCGCGAGGCTGGATGATCGTTCGTGGCATCGGTCTCTTAAAAAAATTGACGTTGTTTCATGCAACCTCCTTCTCGTCTACTCCGGCATGAGCCGCACTTCTGGCTGCCGCCATGGACCTCCACGCCAGCGAGGAAAAACAACTGCCCACTTCTTCTGATCTCCGGCTTCTACTCAGATGAGGTCCACCTCGTCGACTTCTTGCATAGTTTGTAGATCCAAGACATACATCGAAGCATATCCTCATAGTTCTGGGCTTCCTTCTTCCTCCCTCGCTTCTTCGCTCGTGTGTGTCAGTAATTGTGGAGAGGTTGTGTTGGAGGATGAATTGTTCTCTCTGTGTGGGTGACGATTTGCTCAGAAGGAGAGATTATTCTTACCATCTCAACGGACGAGGTGTATGGAGGCACAATTTCATGATTAACCCACGATCATGAACGTGGTGGTAATCTTTCGTGACCTGAACTGCTATCCTCAGGTTCCAGTTGGACAAACGATATTCAGGCCATGGTAGGGCCAGAAAGCATCCATGTTACTAATCCATGGCCTAAATGGTCTGGAGATGTGTGTGACACCTGAAGGCATTGACTTAGAGGCATGTACGTATCTAAAACCTTGGTTCCAATAATACCAAAATTTGTTCTGAAAACACCAAAAACAAAAGTAATTGTCTCACCATATTCAAACCTAGATATCTTCTACTAGGAAGATTGAAATATTATGAAACTTTACCCATAGCTCTATCATAACTCGAGCTGCATTCCAACCAATTTGGTGTCAAAACTCAACTATTTGACTTTTCCATCAAATACTTCAAAAAGATATAAGATTAGGGATCTTAGTCATGATACCAATATCGATATCATCCCTATTTTACCAAAACACTTGAAGCTCTTCAAAAATAATTCAAACACAAGTACTTATGTCATCATACACTTAAGGATTCCAAAAGTTCAGTCCATCACATCCTACACACCTTACAAGAAATTTCATCCTCGAAATTCAGGCAAAAAAGTCCAGTCTATCACATCATATACATCTTAAAAGAAAATTTCGTCCTTGAAATTAAGCCAACCTCATACTCCAAGGGTAACAACCAAAAGGTCTCAAGCCACATGTATGAATCCACTTTAAGTGCAACATATCCAAAACAAAGCCCCCACAATCATATCCAAATCACTATAAGGAGGTTTTTAAAACATCAAGGGTGAATCACCCCTATAAAAAAAGGATTGAAATAAGGGTTTAGAAACTCTGGTTATGCCATGACATATCTCATTGGTTAGGATTGCATCCTTATCTTTATCCATGCATTAGGGTTTCCACATAATATTACCATGTTCTAAAGGAGTTAACTAAAGTTAGCCCATTATATCAAGGTCTCATCAACATTTTGTTGCGCTAATTGTTAGAACATGTTCAACATTAACATATGCCTTTTAGGAGGGAGTTAACTATAGTTAACCCACTTTATCCATCTAGGTCATATCAAGGTGTCATAATCATTATGTTGTACTAAATGTCAAACTATATTTTTCATCTCTATTAAGCACTACGATTAACACCTCATGTAACATGTTTCATCCATATGTTCTGATTTCATTGCTCATAATAAATTGCAACATTTACTAGTGATTTCATCATAAGATTAACCAACAATTTCACATTAACACCATTATTCATGTATATGGTAAACTATCTCTAGGTATTTCATAATGTCATGTTTATATATCATGTCTCGAGATTAGATCACATCCTTACATATGTTATATCATGGTAGTACTTAAGCAAACTTATACAAGTAGCTCGTCAAAGATATATCAAAACTTTATCCAGTCCAATTAAGGTTCTCCTAACCCTTATCATGAGGGTAGTGCCATGCTTAGTCTCTCTGAGCTCACTCAACTCAATGAGTATCACATATGCATATAATTTATCTTCCCTCTCTTCATCTAGGGTTCTTAGATTACCTCATTGGCACTAGTGATTTACAAGCTCTAGACACATAAGCACAAACCAAAACATGCTATGACATACTCTTCATAGATCTCTATCCATGACATATGCTTACCCAAAACTCTTTTCTATATACACCACTAGAGTCCTACAATGAACCACCAACCCGAGACGAGGCTTCCCAGAAACTAACACATATTTACCTCCTCCATGGTCTTGGGACTCGCTCTCATCTCACCCAGATGATAGGTTATCATACTCATATTCACATATGCACATATAACCAGCCTCTCTCTGACTCTAGGGTTTGGTATTCCCAAGGACATCTAGGGTTCAACAAAAGTTTAGGAATCATGCATAAAGCAACTTAACTCAATCACTCAGGAGTATTCTAGTTTAGGACATATCATATCTCATATTTATCATCATTCTCATATCTTGGAGTTTAGGTTCTCTAACCTTCTCCCAATGGGTCTCACTCTCTCTAGAGTTAACCCTAACACTAGAGGTCCTCCCTTGCAAAAGAGCTTAGGCTCATGTTGACTCTCATCTTGTCGTAACTTAACACATCTTATCTTATCTTATAAAAACATACATACATCATCAAAGCCTATATCAAATCCTCAAATTGAACCTTATTCCTAAATGACAATATTGATCATCATAAACCATCTCATATACTCTATATAAGACTTACATCATCATCAAATCTTATTTCATCTATTACATCTATCACATATTCCAACAAGGCTCTAGACATCTAATCTAGAACTACTCTCTCTTCTAGACTGATGTCATTCAATTTCACTTAGGTTGCATGACCACCTCCTACTCGTACATGTGTAGGGACACATTTTTTTAATACATATATATAATAAAATATTATATTGTTTTTCTCAGATAAAACATGGGTCAGAGAAAACTATCAAGGTTCGATCTGATTAGAATAAAAAATAAAATCCAAAAAATGAGTGCCCCACACAAAGTAGAGAGTGCAATGTCATGGAAACTAGTGAAAATGGTGAGAACATGGTGTAGGCTGGTGTAGCTACTCTAGAAAATGAGCACCATATGTCTAGGGTTTCTCTTCCCTTGATGTACGTCATTTCCAAATAATGCAACGTCCAATACCGTTGAACTATAAGGAAAGAACCACCTCTAAGGAATTGTTATACAACAAGCACCAGTCTAGACCTAGTTCTCAGACATCTAGGTGCTAACCTAAAGGCTAGGTCAAATCTAGTCTCTAAAAGACGACTAATCTAACCATAAAGATTTTTAAGTTCAAGGTTTTTTTTTGTTGCATAATGAGCAAATGTCAGGCTTTGCTATTGTTCATACTCTGATACCACCTATGACATCCCCGAATTTTCTAAAACTTAATCTGATGTGTGACGTCCAAATGGAAACCCTCACCTCCGTGAGAATCCCAATTTAAACATAACACACTAGGATAAGAAAGAGAAAATCATAGGAAGTCATAAGGAAACAGAGTAGCACATGCACATGAACAATAATAAAACCATAAAACATATGTTCACCATTCAACATACAATTACATAATGAATTGTTACAACATTTGATATTACATATTGAACAACAAACTCTACATATACATGTACAACCACTAAACAATAGGATCTTCAGAGAACAGGTCCACCTGTACATCAGCTCGCCACACAACTCTCAACTATCCTGGTTCTTCAAGATCACATGTCTACAACCTAAATAAAAGATTACATGTGGTACACGTGAGCACAATGTTCAAGAATATTGTACTGAGTATGCCTACGTGTCTTTTATATACCTCTCATCATATATTGGCAATAAGATAAAACTAATACTTGCCAGTTATAAGAAAAATATACGGAAATCATATACTTGTACAAAGATGTTCATTAACAAAAGAGAACACATATTTTAAGCTCATTTTCCAATATATTTTCATGCATCTGCCTACCAATAGGATAGATGCATCCAGGTCTCATGATCTGCTTACCAAAGAGATAGATCATTATACATGTGATCTGCTTACCAAAGAAATATATCACTCACTAGCACTATGCTTACCAAAGAGATATATTGCTCTCATATAACGGAACAAATATATTATGTTTCATGTGTTCATAACAATAAGTATGGTAAAATCAAGCAACATATCATACAAGAAGAATCATTTCATCCAATATCATATGCCAAGTATTTTACTACACATATAACACAAGCATATTGTATAATAAGACAAGTAAGAGGTAATGGCATACCTTGATCAAGAGACAATCTAAACCACATATTCCTGATGTCATCTATATCTTTGTTAAACCCGATCAAGACAAGATCATATACTAGCATCATGTTCTCATCATCTTACATCTCATCTTAACCCTAATCGTGATGATATTAGGGTTTCACTTAGTGCATTAGGATGTGTGAATCATTACTTGCATTCTTGTCTTAGAATTATCTTACTGATTTCATTTTCCAGATTATAGTTCATTATCTTATATTGGGTTCCATATCCTTTTTGTGCACATATAAACCATAGTTTATATACATTAACCTAAATTAGGGTTTCATAACATGTATTAAGGGTCATCTTCATATAAGATGGATTTTGTGTATAAAATTGATCTCAGATTTACATATTATCTTCCAGTTACTGATATGACGGTATTCTGTGAATTTCATCATTTATTGAGCATCTATGTATTTTTTACATTTAGTTTTTAGGGTTATTAGCCCTAAACAGCCATATGAAGCAAATTACATGATTTCGTGCATCAACATAATAATCTCAGACCTAGAAAGTATTATAAACATGAATATAGATTTACATGTATTTTCTCATAATTTTAGGGCATCGTTTGATATTTATTATCCATCATATGAGCATTTCACATCTTACATGATATCACTGTTATTAGTGCATCAAATCGGTTGGGGAAAATCTTGAACAGTTGAATACTACTAATTTAGATTTATTATTAATGAGTTGTAGGCATTTATCTCCTTTTTTGTATAATTTAATTCTGTTTGAGACATTATTGGTCAAAGAACTACCTTGCATGTCCCTATATTGCCTAAAATCAGCCTAATGAATGATATGCTTGAAAGTTGTGTTGACATGTATAGAATCATGTTTGAACTTAATTAGAATGAGTTCCTAAATTTTTTTTTTAATATTTTCTAGAATTACTTATGGAATTGATGAGGTTCGATATGAGGGTTTGAAATAGGTGTATTTCATATCCATAGTTAGTGTTGAGGGATTGACTCAAATGAGTTGATGAATCAATGAATACACATAATCAATGAATGAATTGTGTGGAAATGGAAACTAGGGTGTCCATGTGTTGTGAACAACCTTTATGATACTCTATAAAATTGGATGATGTTAGTGAATAATAACTTTCTTATGATTTATTGAACTAATGTGACTTCTTGAAAACCCTTGAAATTCAGTATTAAGATGAGTGTGATAGATATAGCCCAAATTTATATGTAAACTTGTAAATTTGAAGAAATCCTCAGTTGTTGGTATTATTTCTTCAATTGGAGTTGATAAGTCTTATGAAGATGATCTAAGACTAAGGTGTCTAATCAAGTATAACTTATGGAATAGTGAGTGAACCCTGCATGAATTCAAATCTTTATTCAAGTCACATAGAATAAATCAATAAGATGTAAAAGATCTTGGTAATGGGCAAGATGATGAGGATTCATGGAAGAGGGGGAGAGAGAGAGAGGGTGGAACCCTAGGGGATGAGCTAGGAACATGGGAGAAGAAACTATAGGGTTGGGGCTTCCAACATCTCCAGCAAGCTCAGGGGTCATGTATGGAGAGAAGAGTATGCGATCTTCTCCCATCACCTCCTATGAAGTAGAGTCGTCATCCCGCCCATTACATTAGGAAGAGGTTTTGTGTTTGTGTACTGGTCTAAGAGAGGATCTATTCAATTCTCCCCCACCACCTCCTCACAAATTCACCGAACTGCCTCGTCTGTATCACTTAGCTGGTGGACTAGCTCAGGGAGAGTCATTAGGGTCGTGATAGTCCAAATATCATTGTGATCAGATTTGTTGATTTTGGTACTTGAAAGTGAAGTTAAATGCTCTTCTATTTCAAGTCAAGAAGGATTTTTACCTGACTATAACGACCACCTATTACTTTGATTCACTAGGAGAAATCCATTCTATGAACAAATTTTTAGGATAAATAGGAAGGAAACTGAGGCTGAGTAGTAAATTTAAGATTGTTGTGGAGGAGAAAGAAGGATTCATCATAAAGATGGCTATGAAAAAGGAAGGGAACGGATGCTTGGTGAGGCACCATGGGTGAAGGATGGTGCCTTGATTATTTATCAAGCCTAGAAGCCAACTCCATCCTCTCCCCTCTTTCTTACATGAAGGCCTCAATTTGGCTTAAGATTTAAAACCCTGAAATCCCTACACATGGGATCATTTAGCTAGTGTAGCAAGTAGAATAGGTAACCCGTTTGACTTTTTTGATCTCTCTTTCAAGGCTAGTTTCCTCAGTGAAGTGAACATTTGTATGGAACTCTAAGAAACATCATCCTTTCCTAAGGAAATGATGGTAGAGAATGATGGAGAGCGCGAGCTTTTGAAGCATCAATCATTGCTAAGCCCTTGATTTGTTCAGGCTGTAAGAAGTTTTGGCATAGATTTGCATCTTGTCCCATGGTGATTCAAAAAGAGCCTCCTAGAAATGAGCTTCAGTTCTATTTTGGAAAGCATAGTTTAGGTGCTTAATAGACTTCTAGTGTGAAAGAAAATATAGATTCTCAAACTGTTAGGGAAGAATCTACTACAGTTGTAACAACAATGGTGCCTAGTTTTGAGCAATCAATTGACAGTCATAGGCAATGATGTTTTCTTTCTAAGAGGCATCATTAGGACAATGGTCAGGCTACTAGAAAAAGTAACAAGGATGTGTCAAGTTCTTGAGCTTCCACAGTTGTTGTCTTACCTCTCGTGGTTGAATCAGAAATGTATGTGCGTCTCTAGTTGTGAGTACAGGAGGCATGAACTTGGAGGGCGAGTTGAATGTATGTCTTTGTCAAGTTGTTGATCCATGTTATGCTAGTAAGTTAGTTTAGACCTATGGCATATCAGTAGATTATCAACAAAGAAATTTCTATGATAACTTAGATGAGGAGACCTATTGATGTTTGAATCAGATCCAGATTTCTTGGAGCAATATAAACTCAGTGGAAATCTGAGATTGTAGACGAAGAAGACAAATCCTAAGAGAAGGAAATCAACTGATACCTCCAGATAAATGAATAGTCTTATTTTTGATATCTTAGTATGGGAGCTCCACTGTCCTTTCTCTAAGGCTTTGATTTATCTTATCATTTTTGTTTATTGATCAGTATAATTTTTCATGTATTTTTGCATTTGTGTTTAGGTGTTTCTCTATGTCATTTACCTCCCTACGTGGCAACTGAACCAAGTTTTCTTGTTCACTACTTGGAACTAAGTCTTCAATGAATATCTTAGGTTTATGATTCTTGTATGTCTTTATTAGGCCTCTTCGACTCTAGGTTTCATGTTGCATCTATGTTTGTCCCTAAAGTTTGGTATAATAGATAATCACACTTGTTTGTTCAATAAAACAAGAAGATGACTAGATACTAAGGAGTAAAAAGAGGTGACCTTGATACGTTCTACTTCCTAAAGTGAATAATCATATATGGAATGGAATAACTATATTGAAAATTACCAAAATTCCAACAGAAGTCAAAAGTCAAGGCACATATATCTAAATGTATGAAAGGAAATGTGATAGAGTGAACTGAATTAAGATGAAAAGTTATGGAAAAAATATTAATAAAATTAGTATGACTAAGTCTATAATCTATTTATTTTATTTACATTTAAGTTCACTTGAATTGAAAGAAAAACATAGAATTTGGACTTTGATGAATGTCAATGAGAGAGAAGTACTACATATTTAGTGAATTAAGATGATTAATTCCAACAATTAATGAACATGAAATGAATAAAGGTAGGAGTAACAAACCTAACAGGGGGAGAAAACAAAGTATTTACCTTGTTGGATCTAAGAACCTAACTAGAGCCCTAATATGATGATATATGTGAAAATAATGAATAATGATCTCAAATAAGGGATTAAGGAAAATAGAAAATATAGTTTAATTCAACTACAAGATGAAGCTCAAGGCGTGAATTGATTCATAATAATGCATTCTTGGATTGTAATTGACTATTAGAATAATTGTTTTCTAAGAATGGTCTATTCTCATAGATTTCAATTGAGATCAAATATGTGTTTAATAGTAACCATAATTGAAGAATTGTGAACAATAAAAGAAGAGTAAGTGTGTTATGCATGTTTGAGAATTGGGATTAATTAAATATATTGAAATAGGATGGAATACATATATTTCCTATGTTGCACATGTTTGAAGCATGATAAATGATACAAGAGGTGTAAATGCTTCAACTTTTGTGGGTTCTAATGTTTTGTGATTATTTGTTGATAAACATGATATGGAATTAACTTATAAGAAATAGGTTGGGATCGAATTAATATGCATTTATTATATTTAAGAAATCCTAGTTAGGATAAATACTAGATAAAGAGATTATGCCTTTGGATGATAGCTCACTGATGCTGACTTATATGAAATGATGTGGAAATGGAAAGAAACATATATGTTGCAAATTACATATTGTTCTGCTACCTGGTTTAGTAATTTTATTTCTTGTTAAGCCTAATCTGATTCATGTCATTCTAATTGCATGAGAATACACACAATTGATAAATGATGATTTCAAATATTTTTAAAATGAGTAAACATATTAAATAGTAAGTGAAATTATGACATATCTAGTTAGATTCCTTGAACACCATGAGTTTCCAGTGAGGCCAATGCTAGAGAAATGAAAGTGATCTCCTTTTAGTTATTAGAGAAATATGAATAGGATTTTAAAAGTGTGTATCAAGACCTTAAAGATTAAACTACCAAGATTTAGGAATGAGTCATCTGGTGTGATTCTAGACCTAAATCCTATCCTATGAAAGACTATGTTCATGATGAATAGACTCTAATGTACATAAGATATGAAATATAAAAAATGTTCTAATATGTGATATTCTATTATGATTGTTCTTACTTCGTGTACTCAAGATGATGACTTCAACCTCTTTAGGCAAACCTACAATGGACTAGAGTCTTCTATGATATCTTAGGGTGATCGACTAAACCCTAGGATAATGACAGTTAGTCGTTGAGACGAGAATCAAACATGACAACTTCTCTTTTATGAGATATGAACCAAATAGTTTTAGGGAAAATGAATCAAAGATGACAAGCTGTTTAGAATATGAGTTTAATGTCTGTTACTTTCCATCGACTACTACATGATAAATATATTGTTTTTGGATATGTTTCTCATTGTAGTCATTTGTTTATAAAGATAATCTATTGTATTATTATTAACTTACTCATATGAAATTTGATTTTAAATGTTGAGAATGGGTTTATGTTAGATTTAATATCCACCCTTATTATGATTCATATTCAATTAAAATTTGATAAGTCTTTCTTGATATACATATCTTATGTGTACTTCAGCTTTAGGACTGCATGATGTCTTTCTGGTGCGACTGGTGGGATGTCAAAGAGATGATTTTATCATTAGTGTGACACCTTGTCATTCTAAACGATATTAATCAAAATGTAAAACACAAATAACTACTAACTAATCACATAGCCAAAAAAATGGAAGAATTAAAACCAATTTCCACATCATAATCAAGTACTTAAACATTTATATCAAGGTCTGTCTTTTTCATAAACTCATATATCATAACATGTATTTACATCTATATCCAATGGTCTCAACCACATTTGTATACAAAAGAGATATTTCTACATGTACAAGCCATATATTACAACCACTGGCATACTGCCAAAAACTCGTGTCGATACAAGTTTATCATCTACAAAACACTTCCCATTCTTGGACATGGGAGTACAAGAATGACGGTAGGACTCTACTACTAACAACTAGAATTTCCCAACCTTCTTAGTCTATTGATCACCAGGCTTGTAATGTCCCCACCCCTCGATAACCCCTAATTAAGGAAAACCAAGAAGCTAGAGTCGTTATCCCAAAACAAGATCATATGGTTTATAAATAATAAAAATAATTAATAAATTATACCACAACTAAGCTTAAAACAGGATAAAAATTTTCTTTTCACATACCTCAAAAAATTAAAGGATTTGAGGGACTTTACCCAGATAAGAAACTATCTATCTACAATCCTCCAACTCTTTATTGAGCTTTATTCATTCAATGTCACTTTAAAGGAATATCCACTTTCTGATAGACCTAAAATGTTGACAAACAAAATGCGGTCATTATTATGAATTATACTGGTATGCGGGGGAACCAAAATCTTGCATCAATTTGTAACAACATAATGCAACCAAATTATTATTTAATAGATCAAACTTTATGTTTTAAACATAACTACTCAATCCCTACATATCCTTGCCTCTGTGTTGTCCCTACAGTGGACATGGATACTACCTCTCTCATATGGTAGTTCTCAAATAGCCCTTATGATCCAACCTTACAAGTAGACCACGACCTAGGGTTGTGTAGTCGTATGATCCTACCCAAGGGTAGACCAACATATCGACTCATGATAACCTGATGATCCTACCCCAAGGGTAGACCATGTACTAGGTCATCTATCTCATCATCAGCAAAGCTACAAAGGAGGACTAGGGTCTGAGCTAGTCATGCACATATACTTATGGTGATAGTCATAGTCACTTTACAGTTGAATGAAATAAAAGTCAACCAAGCAGTTATTTTTAAGCAATCGATAAAACTTCAAAAATCACCATGAAACTAGAGCGTTTAGTCATAAGAGTAACCACATACATGATTATGAGTCAAAAGAAGCAAGATATCCAAATCCATCTAGATGTCCAATCAAGCAAGGTAAGCAACCAAATCAAGCAACCCTTGATCCTGAAAACATGTATAGCACCTAGTTGTTACCATCACATCCCAAACAACTCTTTATTGACTTGGGACACATTTCTAAGGTTTCTAAGTCTCATTAGGGTTTCTTAGATCAATTTCTCAAACCTATCCTTTTTAGGTCAACAAACCCGAAAACAACTTTTCCATATAAAACCCTAATTACTCAAATTGTCTGCATTAGAGTTCCTTTATTCTCAAATTGACCTTATAACATCATATCTCTGTATTATTCATGTATTTTCACAGTTAGAATCGTTAAAAGTTATTATTACCTAAATTAGGGTTTCTAGGCCCATTATTGTACATTCATACACATGTAACCCTAATTTGAGCCACTTATGTACAAAGATCAACTTTTAAGATCTAAATCTCTATTTTATTAACAAGAGGTTAATTTTGGATTAAATTATCCAAAGAACATCATTAAATTCAACTTAACATCAAAACTTAGGGTTTTTTCATTAATAACACCATTAAAGGTGGAAAATTTAAGTATTTTTTGAATTTGAAGAATAATTAGGATTCAATTATATTTTTATTGGATTCCTTGCATTCTTCTGATCAACTTTCATATATTGCATTATTTCATCCAAGTTACCAATAATTAATTCGGATTTTCACAAACTAACTTACCCTCCAGCCAATCGCTAGCTGCCACATACGCCTTTTCTTTTCTTTTCTGACTAATTCTTTCTGGCTCGCAGATCTCTGGCTTGGGTCTAGTTTGACTGTAACCCAGACACCCACCCCACTCATCCCTTTCTTTGCCCCCGTCTGCACTCTGCAGACGCAAGGCTCTATTTCTTCGTAGAAACAGAGGGCCACTGGCACTGCTACTCCAGCGACTCTGCGAAGGTCCTCTCCTCGCAGTCAAGGCACCCTAAACCTCCCACCTCCTTTGGATCTCCCATCTCTGAAGTCCCATCTATGAAGGTTCCTATCCGGCTGAGAGTCAAGAACTTCAGTTGAACTCCTTCTACGACACCCTTTGCTGGGACAAAACAGGACGAAATGGAGAAAGGGGTAAAAGGCTACATCATGGGCGATTGATCACAGACTTATTTTGGTGCATCTATCCTTTAGTCTTACTCACCTCAAGCATCTATAGGGCCCCTTTTATAGGTACAAGCAACTGCGGGGTCCCCCTTTGCCATTAATGGAGTTCTTACTCGAAGTTTTAGAGGAAACTCAATCCTTCACAGAAATGATAGATCCAGGGGGTCTTTTAATTTGGATTGGTCTCGTGAGACCAAAGGAGCAAATCCCTGGCTCGCACATGGATTGTATGCATAGGAAATCAATCGGGAAAATCCCACACACTGTTCCCCTTTTCTCATCCTGATTGAGATGCAGCCACTGTTGGATCAAGGATCCAATGGCTGCCAGGCCACATATTAGAACAAGAGTTAGAAATGAATTGTGACAATTAATGTAATCCTTCTCACTTTAAGGAAACTTATAAAATTCATACCTCCTAATTTGCTTATTCGTTTGATCCCAAATTGTAAAGGAAAGTCCATAATGACTTAAAGTACTTGTGTGCCAAGTTTGGAACTCAAGTTCAAAAGTATGAGAGACTTTTCTTCATATGCAAGTTATCACTTATTAAGGTATATGTTATGCATATTTTCTCTCTCCTATTCTTTATATCATTTATTTGGATTCCTTTTGCCATTAGGAACTATGTGGATTCGATATATTATCCATGATGGTCAATCATACACCTTTTCCACATATTTCTCATATTTTCATCATTATCTCAAACTTCCTTCCTAATAATGCATTATTTGATTTCTTCTTTTTCTTTTAATCATATTAGACTCACTAACTTTTTAGGGTCCACGAAATAATACATTTAAAGGAAATATTATCAAAGAAATCCACTTATTACACATAAATTATACAATTTCCATAAGCATACATTTATTGGAGAAATTGCATCTCAAACCATATAAACCTAAAAATTGGGGTTGTAACAAGTTTGTTCTCCTTCTACAACACGATCTCGACCACATTATCGAAGACCACCTAAAACGATTTGGTGACCCATAGGTGAGACCCATTTCCCAGTGAGAGATATAACTCTCTATAACAGATATTGATTACAACAGATTGTTTCACAGTAAATAGACTGAATAGTTGGAGTGTTTGATAAGCAACTGACTAGATCAAACAGTTTAAAACATACTAAGAAAAATAAACTTATAATCTTAGTAATAAGTATAATTACTCATATTTCATAAGATTTCATCATATAAGAACTGTGTAGTAAAAATAGAAAGCAAGTCTAATCACTCAATGTGAAACGTATTTAACCCTAGCAAATATACTACACGGCTTATATTACATCTTTTATTATTATGCCATGGGGATTTTGAGTCGTACCTCTAAAAGCCCAACGGACCACTGTGAAGCTAAAATCAGTTCTGCACAAGATCTAGGAGAGCCAGAATCCTAAAATCACAACTATACATGGTCAGTACGGGTCAAAATATAGTGACATAACAGTCAAGTTGTCTACAACAACATATCGTCAAGCTAATAACAACTTGTCTGCCCTTAGTACAGGTAATGGAACTCGACGATAGGTTATGCAAAGTAATTTCTTTCTACATGAGATACAACCGCAATGTACTCAGTCACATCATACATACAAATATCTGAGGCATGACCGCAGCCATCCTCCATAACCTACAATTATGGGTGGCAAGGATATACACTTTATTTTCCCTTAGGAATACTCATTTCACCATCCAACAAGTTGTGTGACTAAAGATGGTTCTATGGTACATGGCACTACATGATTAGGGTTTTACTTGATTAATTATGCCAATTGGATGAATTAAGGCTTCATCATAAAAATGGACATATAACCCTAATTCATTTGTAACAAAAGGTATAAGTATGAAACTTCAGAAGATATAAAATGTTTGAGTGAATCATAAAACACTTGTTGACTAAATTTCATGAGACTATACCAATCAACATACCAGCACAAGGTACAATTCAACATTATATTATCTGGGGTTCCAACCCTTATTGTATTTATAAAGAGGATAACACCTCCAATATGGATAAACCATCCCCAAAGGTCACTAAGACCATCACATCAATACATGCAAGTTCATCATTATCTTTCTATGCTTTAAATAAACCTCAACAAGTCATCAACACAAAGGTGATATATACGTTTAACATAGAAAGGAACGGTGATGTTCAAATGTCACCATATGAGAGTTCCAATCAACAATAAAATATTATTTCATTATCTTAGAAATCCTTCAAAAGGGTTGATTACAATAAATCACCATCACTTAGTCCCATTAGAGTTAGGTGTAACAAGATACATATCATTAAAGTTAAACATCCACTTATTCTGGTGAATTATCAAATATATTAGTATGAGGGAAAAGGTAAGACTACAAATTAATTGCATTGAACCATCAAATTCACATTATTAGAACCAACAAATTATACTATATAATTCAGTCTAAACCATTGGATGATGAAGCATCCAATCACAACCATTGGATCAGGTTTAACATTTCAGAACCATCAATTGATATGTAGGTGTAACCCTTGGATCATATAACCAAAGAAACCATCAATTTAGAGCTTAATTGAAGCAACATTTGAGACGTAGTTTCACCATCGGCTGTAATAACCAAAAGCACCATCAGTTGTGACACATTATGTCACCATCAACTGATGGGGTTAGTAATACCACCATTGAACGCCATCAGATGTTGAGCTAAAATCACCATTGGTTCATGTCATCTTTAGGGCACTAAGCCATTGATCATTGAGCTGCCAAAAGAGTATAGAACTGACCTAAGGTGTGACCATCGGTTGACACCATTGGTTGTCACCATTGGTCATCTCCATTGGTTTCCCCAAAGGCATCTCCATCATTTCTAATATAAGGACATCCATCGATTCATGTATAAAGTTGAAACATAGCCTAGAAACTCTAAGTATAAGCCATTGTTTGATAGGTACTTGGAACCATCATTTTACATGTAAGCAAGAACAAAGTCTTACTCTATATCAAGAAGGTCATGAAAATGGGTTCAAATTCATCTAGAACTGGAAAAAAATTAAGGAACACCATAAATTTCAAAACCCTAGGAAAGAATAGCTTTTATATGCATAAATCTTCATTTTATAGTAAGAACATGAGCAAGCAAGCTTGTAGTAAGCAATAAAAGTGAAATGGGTGATAAAACTCACCTCTAGGAAGAATATAAGACTCCAAGAAGCAAGAAATATCGAGAAAAGAAGGTATAAAACCCAAGTATAAACTTAGAACTCGGCCAACTAGCTCCTTTGTCCACAAGAGAAGCAAACCCTAGGTATAAGGAGCAAGAAAGACATGTTCTTTAAGCTTTAGAGAAAGATTTACCATGAAAAACCATGGTTCTTTCTAGGAAGAAAGTAGGATGAAGAATAATAGAAAGATAAATGAAGGAGAGAAGTGGATACTTACTAGTTTAGGTTAGAAACAATAAGGATAGCTCTACAATCCCTAGAAGAGAGCAAAATGAAACCCTAGATGCTTAACCAAGAAGGTCGACTACCTTCTACTTCCTTGGACACTCTATTCATCACCAAGAAGGGGAGATGAAGCTCTAGATATGAGGGAAGATACAAGGAATCAAAGGTTTCATTTGTAAGCTAAAGTATAGGTATATAAAGCTTATGGATAAGGAAAGAGATAAGCTTGAGGTGTCCTAGTAGCTATCTCTGTGTCCATAGACTACCTTCCATGTCCATGCAACAACATATCCACTACTCCTGGATACCTTCTCATCCATCGATTGTTGGCTCTTCAGGGCAACCATCAACCTCCAAGCAAAGGAACCATCGATTCTATGGAACCCTAGTCACTTAAGTGGAGAACCATCGGTTGACCACCTCTTTTAAGTAAACCATCAGTCCAAGTGAACCAAATACAAAAAACCATAGAGCTACTAACATATAGGGATGACCATTGGTTGTATCCACCTTTTGGTGACCATTGGTTGTCCACCAAACAGGGGGACCATCGATGCAGAGCCTCTAAAGATATGTCATCCATGAAGGGGTAAACCCTAAACCACTTTAGAAGAGAAACATCACCAAACCAAGGTACAACTAGGCGCCTCATGGACCAAAAATCTAAGCATGATAATAAATCATGTAAGGATCATAATTCATCTGACAAATTGCAAATAATATCTTATATTTGGGTAAATTGCAGAAAAGTCTAAAATGTGCACAAAATTGCACATCTTGTAAAAATAGTGTCCAAACTAGACCAAACTTGAAACTTAATCTTGTCAACTAATATAAAAGCACTTCATATGATTTTGTTATGATTTAAAGCACTCAATCATGATAATGAAGCATGTTACACACTTTAAGCATAGTCAGGGGTCTCATAATTAGATCTTGAATCTTAATGTTTACATCTTGACTTGTTATCTATTCAATAGGATTAAAAATCTGTATGATCAATACTTGATAAATATTTATAGACATTCTCTCATTTATAATAAAAGTGTTTGGCTTGTAACCAATTATATTATTTTCATAAACTTGATTTGACTGAATTCTAGAATTACCTATTTTACTTTTCAATATCTGTAAGAATTTCTTAACTTCAATATACCTAATACTATGTTGATGCATGTATTTACATGAGTGGGAGGTGTCCACTGATTTTGACTCTATATGAGTGACATGTGGTTGGTACAAATGTTTTAGGTATAATAATGTCCAACAGATAGGTCGTGATAAAGAATATGTAAACAAAATAACCCAAATTTGAATGTCTAAGTACTCTCTCTTTACCAGGATGGATAGTATATCGAGTTCATTTTTTCATGAACATGTCAATGATGTAAAGAGAGATTTTGAGCCTCTACATCTCAACTTGAATATGACCCATGATAGGGCTGAATGGAAATAAAGGATCCATGTAGCCAACCCCAACATAGTTAGGACTGAGGCTTAGATGATGATGATGGTGCCAATGATGTAAAATGAACTACAAATAAGATATAAGATTTGATTATAGTTTAGTGTTGATTTTTTTGTGATAGTTGAATGTGAGTCCTTGATGTGGCATTGTTTTATGAGGTTTTATGAAGAAGATAAAAAATATCAGTGTTTTTTGATATATTGTGTTAATCGTGTTTGTCGAGAATGAGGTGTTCTTTTTCTTAATAAGGATTTAGGTTTAGGGCTGATCTCTAATAGTTAGCATTTATGCTAATTAAAAGAGAGGTCCTAAAAGTGGATACTTATTTTTTAAAGCACTTTAAGTAGCTATTGATATCAATGTACAATCGAGTATGCCTATCATTCATCTTAGAAGAAGTACTGAAGCACCATAAGGTGAAGTGTTGACTGGATAATGTCCTTATCCAATGTATCCCACAACTTCTTCTTCAACTCCAATAACTCATTCTGAAACATCTTGAATACTATTGTACCAAAGATTGCAAATCTAGCCAAATTAATTTCAAAATCGATCTCTCTAGCAGATGGTACATCTAAAAGCTCATTAAGAAATATATCTAGGTACTTCGATACCATGGGAACATTGTAAAGAATAGAAATTTTAGCCTAATTTAGTGTCAAATATATATGCTATGTTTTGTGTAGCTTCGCTACACAATCAAAATTATTTCTACTACATAAACAAAGAAATATTGGAAGAATCTTCATATCCATTTGGAAAAGCTAGATCACGTCAACATATAAAAAAGTACATCTCCCTATAGAAACAACCCACATTTAACATGTACATGTATAAGAAATCTATTTCAAATATAATATCATCACCATGAATCACATGAATCTTATCCAACAAAAGAATGAATACATGATGGAAAAAGCTCCTTTGGAACTATTGACCTAATCAATGTTGTCTCAAGAGAAAGATCAATAATCACAATTTTGAATGGTAACTAATACCCAACAGTTATCTATCTAATTACAAAGATGTGTATTATACTAGAATCTATTGGTACAAAAATAGAAGTACATAAGAATGATCTAAATAAAACAACTACATCTAAGAAGTATTCAATCTAGGGGATACCAACTACCCTCTTTGTTTCAAATCATAGACCTCCAATTGTGAATGACCATGATTTTGACTTTTTTTTCATGTGAAGAACACCATGATTGTGAATCATATAATATTACCATACTACTCTATTAGTATTGATTTTGTTACTTAGTCAATTACCTTGTTACCATCACATATTCTGTAAGTGAAAAATCCTATCTCATGTGTCCAACCTTCCCACAATGAAACAAATGCATGCACTTAGGTCAACAATAAGGATCCAAATTATGCAAGGAATAAGAAACACAAGTCCTGGATGATTATTGTTGTTGGGCAGTCCTTGTTACATGACACGCCCCATTGATAGCTTCCCTAGCAGGTGTATAAGTATGATCACAACCATTATGTATTGATAATAGAGTTGTCCCTTGGTTTAGAAAATTTTGTGGGATTATTATGAGAGTGGGTGTGATTTATTTGATAATTTTCCACTATCATTTTATTTTTCACACTTATTGTCATCTGAATTCAAATATCTATTACTGGGAACATAAACCTAGACACAATCCCTTGAGTGACAAGTATGTTTCTCACACCCAAATTTACTAGCATAGATACTAAAACTGAAGAAGATAAATCTAGAGAAAACAACTAAATTTGAGATTTAATCATACTAGGGGATATTATCCATTCACACATTTTCAATGGTATGGACTCACCTGGTACTTTTTGGATGTCCATGACTTTGACCATGTGTTGTGTGTGAAGAAGACACCTCTTATGAAGAACGTCCTCCATCCACACTACACTATTGAGATTATCATTATTTTTTTCGAGATACACTTCAATACCTTCCCTTTTACTATATGTAAAAATATCTGTGGCATGTGCCTAACCAGCCCACAATGATGTTGGGACAATGTCTCTTATTCTATTTTTTAGGATATTATATATTGTATAACAATATTGGGAAATTCTAAAATTGGATAGACTTGGAGTTCAAGATAATGTTTAGCATTATCCTCTCCTATCTATTAATTATTGACAATATCTCATCATTATTAATTTTAACAAATTAGCCTTATCCTCTCATACTATCTTTTCTGGGTTGGCATTACTTTTTAGAATTGCCTTTATGAGTACTACATGAGTACTATAAATAAGACATAGTTATGTATAATATGGAGTGCTGATGTGTGCCAATGTATGGGTTCTAACGTGTGGTAACTTTGGTTGTGCCAACGTAGAACAACATTCTGTGCCAACATTGCGGGCCAGAAAGGGAAATCAAAAAGATAGTCAAAAGGGTTGAGATCAAGAGTGGGTTAAGGGATTCTATTGTGGGAAGAGATTGTGAGAGAGAAACAATCTTTGTAATCATGTGAAGGTTTTTTCTTAATAAAATTTACGGTCTTCTTTGCCAAATCTATTCCCATTGGTTATTGCTTGGTATTTGGCATTTTTTGATGGGGGTGTTATTATTTTCTTTGTGTATGCTTGGGTTGTATCTCACATAAGGGATTTTTCTTAGGCTTAAAGGCTTCTGTAGCGTTAAACAATTCTTCAAGTGGTATCAGAGTATGGTTTATACGAGGCGATCTGAAAGCATGGGAGAAACATAAAAATATAACATCATCGACAACTACTGTTGAAGGCCATCTAGTAAAAAATCGTGATGGCAACATTATCATAGAATCATGAGGGCACAAATCCACAAATTGTAAAATATCATTTGAAGGTGGAGTCATGCTATTTACTTACAAGGGGCAAGTGGCCACATAGACTACTTTGTTCTATTGACTAGTTGAATTTTGAGCGGCTGGAGAGGGATTTACCAACATGGGAGGCGTAGATGAAGCAGTAGCATGGGTGACAGGTGTCATGGACCCAAAGAGTTCTATGTGTATTCAACTCTCAAGAGCAGTCTATGGCGAGACAACAAAATCAGTGATAAGTTTCTATATGTGCAAAGGCAAAGTTGTCAACTATTAGAAGGAGGAAGACATGGTAGGACCAGCAACATACACTAGTACATGGCCGACCTTTAGTGTCGATTATTTAAGGCCTTTAGCGTCATTTTTAATGAAACACATATGTGGGCACCGCTAAAAGGCCAACCGTTAGGTGTCTGTTTTTAAACCGACGCCACAACCCTTTGCGTGCCACCGAAAACGCGCCAACAGGGGGTATAGGCGTCGGTTATTAGTTTTGAAACTGGTGCCATAAACCTTTGTGTCATAAAAAGGGCGCCATCTGGGGCACTATCAGTGTCGGTTTATTAGTGATAACCGATGCCATCTCACCCGCTGCCACGGTCGTGCTGGCCAGTACGACCGTGTTGTTCGGCCCGCCGCCACAGCCGTGCTGGCCATCACGGCCGTGGTGTCTGGCCTCATTAGGGAAATCGACGTCGGTTACTAGTTGGGCAACCGACGCCAGAACCATCAACGTCAGTTTATTATTGATAACCGACGTCACATCACATGCATTAGGCGTCGGTTATAATTATTTATCTGACATTGTGATCATTTTTCGTCAGTTTTAAACAAATAACCGACGTCTATTTCATGTTTTTTTTTCTTATCAGTCTCCCACCCTGCTATGGCTGGCAGTAGGATGAGAAACCTGCAGTTCAGTTATGAACTGCAGGTTTTACAACATCCATTGATATCAGTCAACAATAGGCAACAAACCTGCAAAATTAACAACATTAATTTTCACACATTTAGCAACCTACAGTTCCATTCAATTTCCATACATGTAGAAACATTCATGTAGCAATTTGCAGTTCCATTCATTTTCACATTCACACATGTAGAAACATTCATATAGCAACCAACAGTTTCATTCATTTTCACATTCACACATGTATAAACATTCAGACACATGTAGGAACATTCAGACATGTAGAAACATTCACACATATTATAATTCATAAATTCATTTACAAAATATCATTCTTTAGTCATTATTCGCTATCAACATCCCAATTATATTTTAAAAACCCCACTACTTGTATGGTTGTTGCCCATTCTTCTCTTACATCATTTAATTCTTTCGTCGTATAGGGAGCATATACATCTGGTAAGGCCTTTCCTGTAATGTGGTCAATTTTAAATACCTGCAAAGAGAATGATGTTTATAT
Source organism: Alisma plantago-aquatica (assembly GCA_963693085.1). Taxonomy (NCBI): domain Eukaryota; kingdom Viridiplantae; phylum Streptophyta; class Magnoliopsida; order Alismatales; family Alismataceae; genus Alisma; species Alisma plantago-aquatica. The sequence goes on from OY856409.1 coordinate 167,418,433, forward strand.
ATAATTAATAATATATAAATAAGATTGATATATTTCATATTATCTAATGAAACTATATATAATACCTCAGGAATGGTATCGATGTCCACTGTGGCATATTTGATAATCATGTGCATAAATCGCATCACATAGTATGCACATGCCCATCCGTTGTCTTGTGTAGCACACTATAAATTGAAACATACAAAATATTAAAAAATACAACTAATTAAGCACTGTTCACATAAATAATATATACATTGCAGTCGGGAACTTACTTCCACGTTCTTCCAAATTATTGGTTGGTTCTTTTTCCTGGGGACCTTTCCTCCAGCCTTTTTGAACTCATCTAAACCCCTACATGTTAATGTAACACAGTACATTGCATAATTAAATAGTAATGTAATAACATATGTTAACAGATATGAAAATGAAATATTTCTCGCCGGAATAATGCCATTTTCATTGTGTGTCCATATTTTGAATTCAATTTAGTCCCCTTAGGATCTAAATAATAGACAGTGAACGTCTCGGGGACAATAAATAGTAACTCCCAATGCATACCACTACAGGTAAAAAAGTAAAAAATTAATAACTCAAAATCCACAATAAAAATGTAATTTTCTTAAGTCCAAATTATAAGTAAAGTAAACTTACTCCATATTAAATGGAGCAATTATCACCGTCTTGTTGTTTTGAGAAAAAATTGTAAAAGCATCACAGCAGTATTGTTGAACTGATGGAGGGTCTTTAGCTACTAGACTAATCAAAGATGGAATCAAAAATCCTACATGTTCGAATGAAAAATCTACACATATCTTGTCTAAGTAGCTGCAAAACATGTATTACGTATGCATTAATAAATAAGAAACCATATCACCAGATCCTACACAAGGTATATGGATGTATAAAGAAGATCTCACCTTATCCATAGCTCTATCACAGATGTATTCAACCAATCATATCGAAACAAATCCAAAATATCTTGTATAAATAGTTTGCTTTCGTATGATTGATCTGTAGCATCTGCATCTATATAAACAGTTATAGGGAAATTTATATCATGTTCGCCTAACCATATTCCCATACCCCTACAATTAGGTCCTAACGGGACAGGTAGGTCATGTGAAACCCAACTTGGTAATGTAGGATGTGGAGGTGGAGGCCTAGATGCTCTGGGTGTCTTCTTTTTAACCTGTATATATATATATATATATATATATATATATATATATATATATATATATATATATATATATATATATATATAATTTCAGATCAATTGACATCATATACACACTAACAATTTAACGTAATGTAAATTTACCATACAGTTTCAGTATAGAGGACATCCACTTTTGGCCACAATATCACTCCGCCTTCTGCCTCACCAAGCGTTTCACAATCTGGGTGGGCATATGGCAATGGAAGATCCATCCAATTGGGGAATATATGTATCGGGCTCACACGAACCCAACCAGCTGGTAATGGAGACCCACAAAACATTTCCCCTGGTAGGGATGGGTAAGCCGACGCCTCTGCAATGACAAATTATTTACTTTTTAGACGGCATGGCTTCAACCCCTACAAATTTTTGTGTAAAGAATGTTATATACATATATACATATCATCTTGAAAACATATCATCTTGAAAAGACTAGTTACTATGTCATAAAAATACTTACATCGGATGTGCTAGGTGTTGGGTCTACATGATTACTCCCAACCTCTGCAGTAGGAGTAGAGCGGGACGCCATAGGTACTGTCTGTTGAGTGGCAGTCAGAGATGCATGCCACTTACTCATTGCTTCTTTGATTTTCCTATCAACTATCTTATCTACCTATACATGGATAAAAGAAATGTTAGCTTCTGATTATTGAATTCTCTTTTATAGTAACATTATAAAGAAAGAATAGGTTACCTCTTCTAGTGAAATTCCCGCTTTTGGGACATGTTTACGCTGGGATGGCCCAAAGAACGCTTTGATGCCCACACCAGCGCCTGCAGCCCTAACACGTCCAGGATGCTCTGGGTTACCCAGAGCAACTGTCAATTCATCCCTTATGCCCTCAGGGATGAACTTGCCTTGTTTCCTCAGCTCGTGCAGCTCCCGCTAATCGCCAAAACAAAAATTATAATTAAGTAAACACCACAAATAATCAATATTCGAACGATTGCTCTAAGAGTTATATTTTACCATTTTTGCAGCCGCCTCAGCAATAGTGGGCTTCCTTATTTCTCCCTTCTTATTTTGCCTCCCAGCTATCCAGACATCATGGCGAGGCAGAGGTGTGGTACCTATAGTAGATGACTCCTGAGTAGCAGCAGACTGAGCAGTAGACTCAGCATATAGTCTTTGGTGAATGTTTGCATACCCCTTTGGACCCATTGTGTGGTCATGCACATTCAGTGCACGCCTTGCTTTTTGCGCCTCACTGAGAGCCTAGTTAGTATGCACATTAATGATTTGGTTAGTAACACTAAATGTTAATCTTGAATAGGTGAATACAATGTATATTAATTAAATTGGGAGTGATGCCTAATACCTTGAATTCATCAGTTTTTCTTGAAGCAACAAACACATCCCATTCTTCTTGGTCCAGGAAGTTCCACTGTTCAGTGGCTGTCTTCTTCCTCTTGTCACCTTCTTTTATGTATTCTCGGGTGAGATTTGTCCTATAGTTCTTTAGGACTCTCCCATAGCATTGCATCACACATTTTCGATGCAGCTTTTCATCCAATTCAAATATACTCTGCAAAATAGAATTGTTATTAACTAGTATCCAAAAAATTAGTAATCTACAAAATAGAATTTCAAATTAATAATAACTCATGCATAAATCCTTCCATATTACGTCTTTCTTCCCCTTAGGAACTTTATGCCAAGAATCTATCTTACAACCGCAATGGCTATGAGTAACATACCCAAGATATGAAACAAACGAATTGTGATTCACTCCAATTGCATTTCCTGCATTATCAAAATCCGCAACAAGTTTGGGTCCATTGCCCCTTTGCGCTATTAACTTCTTCATCATAGTGATGCCCCTTCTCTATTCAACTTTTTGGTGCTTCTCATCAAGTGCCTCAAGTGATTCAGAGGGTACATGTGCATCATCAACCTAAAATTTGACAAAATAAACACACTTACATGATATAACTATAAATGGACATATAGATATAAATATATGATATATTTTTAAAACTTACATTGTGAGGCGGCACATTGATGTCCTCACCCTCACGGTAATCATCAGCACGGTCATCAGGAGAATGCTCAGCCATCTGAAAGTTCACATTCACATTGTAAAGCTCACATTGTAAAGTTCACATTCACATTGTAAAGTAATTCACATTGTAAAATTCACATTGTAAAGTTCACATTCACATTGTAAAGTTCACATTGTAAACTAATTCACATTGTAAATCTCACATTGTAAAGTTCACAGTCACATTGTAAAGTAATTCACATTGTAAAGTTCACATTCACATTGTAAAGTTCACATTCAGAAAAATAAAACATATAAAAAAATATAAACATGCCTCTAATATTGGGATTTTTTATCAATTAATAATCCTTCATTGTGTTCTCTGCGCACATACAAGTCATCATTAGCTTCAATATTTGGTGGTGTTAGCAACCCAACAGAGAATGGACTGGAATCATCATACTTATCATAATACTCTTCTTCATCTATAGGATCTTCAATGAACTGCCTTTTACCATGAAGAACAACCGACCACTTATCATTTGCAGGATCATCGATATAAAATACTTGTTTTGCCTGTGATGCCAATATGAATGGTTCACCCTTCTCGCCAATCTTTTCAAAGTTCACTAAAGTGAAACCCAATTCATCCACTATAACTCCTTTGGTGTTATCAACCCAATTACATTTGAAGAGTGGAATTCTAAAATCTATGTAGTCAAACTCCCATATGTCTTCAATGACACCGTGATATGATATTTTAGCTTCACGTGGACTCTTATCCTTTGCACTTGCAAAAAACATAGTCAACGCTTGAAGGGTGACCCCACTATTTTGGACGACACTCTTATCATATTGGCGCTTTGTGTAATATGTGAATCCATTAATGTCATACTCTTCATAAGACATAACATTCAATTTTGGTTTAAAGGTAATGCATTTTATAGTTTCAGTAATATCATCTGGTGTTTGAGATAGTTGATGTAAGACTTTATCTTCAAACCACTTAATAAATGTCTTGTTATGCTCTCTAGCAAGCCACATTGTATTGGCTCGAGAATATTGTCTCTTGATGAAATTGGTATGTTCCTTGATATAAACACTCACTTCATCCATGTGGTGTAAAATATACAAGTGACCTTGTTCCAACTGCTCACGGCTGATTACTTTCACCCGTGATCCCAAAATTCCTTTGCCAAATTGCTCCTTAATATTCTTGTCATTACCAGGAGTGTCATTACCACTGAGAAAGTCATTGCAAAAATCCATAACCTCTCTCGCCACATAACCCTCAATAATACTCCCTTCAGGCCGATAACGGTTTCGAACATCACTTTTAAAAGTGTTCATGTATCGTTCAAATGGATACATCCAATGCAAGAAAACTAGTCCCAACATTTTCACTTCCCTAGTCAAGTAGACAACAATATGTACCGTGATATCAAAGAACGAAGGAGGAAAATACATCTCAAGCTGACATAGGGTAACAACCACTTCTCTTTGCAAATTATCGAGAGTATCAGGGTCAATAACTTTGCTGCACAGACTGTTGAAAAAGAAATAAAGTCTGGTGATTGCAAACCTTACATGCTTTGGCAATATAGATCGAATTGCCACATGAAATATTTGTTGCATTAGAGTGTGACAATCATGAGATTTAAGACCTATCAACTTCAGATCTTTCATTGATACCAATCTACGGATGTTGGATGAGTAACCCTGTGGCACCTTAACATTTACCAAACATCCACAAAAAGCTTTCTTCTCCTTTCTAGACAATGTGTAACAAGCAGGAGGTAAGTATGTTCTCCGATTTCCCATTTCATGTAATTCTGTTAATTCTGACCTTTTTCCCATTTCACGTAGGTCCAGTCTGGATTTTATCCCATCTTTAGTCTTACCTGGTATATTCAACAAAGTACCAATGACACTATCACAGACATTTTTCTCAATGTGCATGACATCGATACAATGCATGACTGTCAAAGAACTCCAATAAGGAAGATCCCAAAATATTGACTTCTTCTTGAATAAAGATTTGTCACTTCGTGTGGCCATAGTACATTGTGATCTCTTACTAAATTCATTGACAAAGTCTTTTACTCTTTCATAAACAACCTCCCCTGGTATAGGTTTAGGTGCACTCCGTTCCTCATTCAATCCATTGAATGCTTTGCGCTTCCTACGATACGGATGGCATTTTGTAAGAAACCTTCGATGACCGAGATATACAGTCTTACCGCCATGTTTTAGTCTTGTTGAATCAGTGTTCTCTTCACATATAGGACACACTTTAGCTCCTTTGACACTATATCCACACAAATTCCCATATGCTGGAAAGTCATTAATAGTGCAAAACAACATAACATGCAAACGAAACGTCTCTCTTCGTGAAGCGTCATAGGTCATTAGACCTTCACCTCAGAGTTTCTTTAAGTCATCAATCAGAGGTTCAAGATAAATATCGATATCATTTCCAGGTTATTTAGGGCCCGATATCAACAACGACAACATTACGTACTTATTTTTTGATACACACCCATGGAGGAAGATTGTATATAACAAGCATGACTGGCCAAGTGCTATGTTGGCTGCTCAATGTCCCGTACGGATTCATCCCATCTGTACAAAGCCCAAGTCTTAGATTCATATCTTCTTCACCAAATTCAAGGTACAATAGATCAATCTTCATCCACTGTGGGGAATCAGACGCATGTCGTAGGATCCCATCATTATTTTTCTTAACATCTGCATGCCACCTCAAATTCTTTGCATATATCGGATTTGCAAACAAGCGTTGAAACCGTGATATTATAGGTAGATACCACATTACCTTGGCAGGAGAACCAGTTTTGGACTCCCCCGAAGTCATCAATTTATACCATGACACACCACATTTTAGACAATCTTTCAAATCCACATAGTCCTTTTGAAATAATACACAATCATTCGGGCATGCGTGTATCTTCTTGGCCTCCATTCCCATTGGGCACAACAATTTCTTTACCTGGTATGTTTAGATTGGCAGCTCGTTTCCTTCAGGAAGCATTTCTTTCAACAAAGACAACAATGACGTGAAGCTTTTGTCACTCCATCTATTGTTAGCTTTCAGCTTATACAATCTCAACACAGCGCTAAGCTTCGTAAACTTAGTACAACCTATGTATAATGGTATCACAGCATCATGCACAATGTTTCTAAACATGGGAGGTGGATCGGTGTGCTCTACCCCACAACTATCCAGCATCACATCAATGATGTCAACTGGAACTGGTTCATTCACATCTACGTCATTGGAGGCAATTTCTTCTTCCACACAAGCACTGCTATCGACATCCACTAGTTTCGGGTTTGAAATCTCTCTATGCCAGTGTCATTCTGTCTAGCCTTGTACAATCCCATTGCACATGTGATGAATGCATATTCATCTCTTATTTTTGCTTCATTTAGAATAATTAATTGGAATTTTTTGTTAATTTTAGCTAATTCAAAAATAAATAGCACTTTCATCTTCTTGATATACTTTTTCTGAATTCTTATGATATTTTTCTTAATTTTCAGAAATTATCTAAGTAATTAAATCGAGAAAAGAAGAGATGAAGGTAGGAGGCAATTTAGTTTCCCGCAATGCTGACTTATATGCATACCTTGCACCAAAATTAGCATAACTCTCACATCCTAAGGAGGAATTTAATGTATAAATATGATTTGGAAAGGGAATTCAAAGGCCTACAGGAAAATCATATTTTTGGGTGCACTTTAAATTCTCTGGATAACGGAAATTCGCTCGAAATTACTGCTGCGAGAATCTGTATTAAAGAAAGACAATCAAGAGTTTGTTGACTAGATCTGAAAATTCAAAAGGATGGCTCCCTTTCTTTTTCCCCCTCTTTTTTAGATAGCCTACACCTCCTTCTCCTATAAAAGGAAGAGCACTTCCTCCTCCCAAGGATCATCTTTTGTATCATCTTTTGTACTGGAATTCTGAGCATTTTTTCTCCTATCATTCAAGCAATAGAATTTCTTCTTAGTGTTCTTTAATTCTTGCAATTTATATTCTTGCAATAGATCTAGTTGTTCTTCCTTTATTCTTCTTTCTCTTCTGTGGATTGGAGTAAGGGTTGAAGAGATTGGCCATTTTATTGTCTCTAGCAAAAGGATTGACTCCTAATTTTGGGCTAGACTATGGCCATTTCGCTTCTCCCCTCCGCCTCCATGTTTTCCACAAGCATGTGTGAGTAGACTTCTATCGAGGCAAGGGGAATAATCCCTTAGCCATGTGATGACTAGATTGAAGATTTATACGATTTTTTATGATAAATGGATTTTGATTTGGATCTCGACGATTTTAACGAAGTGATCTCTCGTTTTCATCGCTTGTTAATCTTGGCGGATGCGACCGTGGAACCCAAGATTTAGAACAACCAAATTGATTTCATGGGAATTTGGATGAGACCTCAGAAAAGTCCCCATTAGGATGATTGAACTAGGATCTGTGAACGCCAGGACCAATGGGTTCACGGGGAGTTCATCTTTTGTGAATCATTTACAAATGTTTCACATGCCTACTTTTATCTTTCTTATCATTTCTTTGATCTCGTTTCACATCGACTAGGGTGGTAAAATCCCTTAGCTTCGGTATTTCTTTTTTTTTATTAGTTAAATTTTATTTCAGCACTTTTATTTTTGTTCTTAGTATTAATAACTCTCTCAAATCAGGATTTAATTCTTGTACTTGCAATCGGATTTGGATTTCGACTTTTCTTTTCTTCCGTCCCTTGGATGGATACCTATCTATACTAAGTTGACTTGTTGTTTGCAACAAGTTGACAACCGGGTTAGAAGGTTAAACTCTAGGACTTTTCCTAGTGATTGTTGTGTGTACAACGACACGCATCAATTTGGCGTCGTTGCCGGGGACGACACAGTTGTTTTTCAGATCTTGTTGCCTGTATATCTTGTATAATCCTTGTTCATCTTCTATAACTTTCATAACTTTAGTCTTTTTTTTTATAATTTCTTTTAGATTTTTGTAATTTCTTTTTGCCTTCCGAGCACAATTCCGGAAGTGTATCTCCTCTTTCTGCTGAGTTTCCATTCCAGCAGTACTGCTTTCTAGTTACTTTTTTTTGTAATTTTTGTTATTTCATAATTTCTTAGATTTATAATTTTTAGTTTTGTTTGTAATTTTGACTAATTTTTTATCTCGCAATCTTTCTTATCTCATTCGTTGATTGACATATCTTTCAGGAACCTTTCTTTTCAAATGGAGTGTACATCCCAATATCCCCCACAATGTTATTATTGTGGTTTTTACCACCATGCATCTCTTGCCTGTCCGACTCTACCCCATGATTATAATAGCACCCCTTTTAATTGCGAGCCCGTTCATCCTGGTGGATACAATGTGAATCCACATTTTTCTGAGAACCATTATGGGGAACCTTGCTATCCATATTCTAATGGGGGATATGATCAACAAAATTTTGTGGGGTGTAACCAACAAAACCTTAGGGGTTATGAACATGTTTATGAAACCCAATGTAATCCTCAACAAGAAGAGAAACTTAAGTCCCTAGAGAATATGGCAGCAAAACTCCTAACTAGCCAAACCTTATTGGCCACCTTAGTAGAAGCCCAAACCCAAAATATAGATTGTTCAAATATGTTTCCTCATGAATTGGTGACACCTTATAATATTGAATCTTCCTACCAAGATGGACGCAATGGAAATTACAATCCACCATCTTCTGGAGATTATTATGAGGAGCAATTCCACCCAAAACAATATGAGGAGTACTATGGACAAGGACACTATGGGGAGTGTGGCGAGGATGACCAAAAATTTGGGGTGTATAAATCCTATGGTGAAATGCAAATTGATCTTGAACTGGAAGAGAGACTTACGGACCTAGAAAAGAGGGTAGCAGAAGCACAAGCAAAACTTGAATCCAGTCAAGCCATGTTAGCTACCTTTCTAGAGGATCAATCACAAACTCCCCCTATACAGATTGAGCAACCCAAGATGGTTCTTCCTGACAATGACGATGATGATCCTTATTTGGTGTCATATATGTCAGATCCTGAAGAAATAGAACAAACCATGGAGACATATTTTGTGTGTGATGAGGATGTTGGTATCCCTATCTTTCCTTTAGAGATCTATTACTTGAATATGAAATGTCAAAGCAGGAGAGTCATTCTAAAGATCCAACAACTCCTCCCATCCTCAAGATAAATCTAAATGATACCATAGACCAATACTCTTCTTTTGAGTCTATTTTGGATAATGAGAATCTAACCCCCTTTATGATTCTTCCCGAGCCGTCACAACCAATTTCCATACCACACATGGCTGATCTTGAAGGGGAGATACCACCGTTGGAAGAAGCTCACACACCCCATTCTATTGTTTGTAAGGAAGTCATCCTCATCCCTCCTGAATCCTTGGGGACCCCTTGTACAAAAGAATTAGAGCCATATGTTATATCAACAATGAAACTTACCAAACCCAATGTTGATGACATTATTTTTGAGGAGAAGCAAAACAATTTTGTAAATAATTTGAAATCTTTTTCATCAACATCAATTCTCCCATATACAGGTCATCATGATGGTGGAAAACCTGAACCAGATCCTCCACCCAACTCATTTCATCCTGCTCTACTAGAATCACTAGTCGGGTACCCACCAACCTCCCCAAATCCACATCCATCTTCAACACTTCCCCTTCTATTAATGGAAGATCTTTGGATCCTATTGGAGGGAATGCGAGGTGAAAGAAAATACGAGCACCCCACTAAGCTTCTACAATTACCCTATCATAGGGTACACTATGAGGCTCCTCAGATAAAGGTCCCAACCCTCATCGACATTCCCTTCAGATGGACATATTTTGAGCTACCAGGACCTCCTGGTAAACCCAACAAATTTCTTCCCTCCATCTCGGGTTTGGGTTTTGCTCGGGACGATCAAAAATCTAAGTCTGGGGTGGAGGTGGGTGGTATGATTCTATTCCACCCCCTTATCTTTTTATTCTTGCATTATTTCTACTTTTTTTTTTTGGTTTTGCATATAGTTGCTTTGTTTATGGCCATTATCTAGTCGGCCATATTTTTATTTCTTTTGTTGCAAAATGGCCTTTATCTAGTCGGCCTTGATATGATCATTTGTCAAAATACTCCCCTTAATGATGTAACTATCTTGCAACTAAAATTTTGAAACTTTCATGACTAGAAATCCTCCTGTCACTTAGGACCTCAAATAATAATCACTCCTTGGAAAAGATGGCAAGCCATAGAGGACTGATAGGATTCAAGAGTGATGCTTTCTTATCATGTACAACTTGTATAAATTTTCTTGATTTTTCGCATGATTTGGTAATAGTTGAACCAATGCATGGTACTCCTAAAAAAATATGAAAAAAAAAGTTGCACAAGAACAACCTCTTCTACTCTTCTTCTACCACTTCCAAATCTTTCCATTCGTCAAAAAGAAAAAAAAGCCAATAATGCCCAAAAGGCTAAGTTTGGGGTGGCACCCCTTCCCCCTCTTTCGCTTCTTCCATACCCACGCAATTGGGTGTATCACCAAAAATAAAAGAAAAAAAATGCGGTCAATGTAACTGCATGTCCACTAAATAAAAAGGTCTCGAGTTGAATAGAGGAGAGATTGTCCTTCTTCCATACCTCCTTCATTCCAATTTTCTACACAGGGGAAAACTACAAAAACCCCAACCATCCAAATCAGCCCTGTTCTTGTGTAAAACTTAAAAAAAAAATTGGAGTACCAAATGCAAAGGTGAAATGAAAATCTGTTTTATTGCAGGTCTCGAATAAATGCAAGTTTGTGAAGTAGGAAATATAAAAGTCACTTTTTGTAAATTCAGGAAGTCAGGGTCGCTTGGCCATATTTTGGTGGATGGAATCCAGTGATTGTTAGGAGAGTGAGGATGATAGGTTGAGAGTATGTCTTGAAAGTATTTCTTGATTTTAATGTTGCTCAGGACAAGCAAAGTTTAAGTTTGGGGTATTTTGATGAATGCATATTCATCTCTTATTTTTGCTTCATTTATAATAATTAATTAGGAATTTTTTGTTAATTTTAGCTAATTCAAAAATAAATAGCACTTTCATATTCTTGATATACTTTTTCTAAATTCTTATGATATTTTTCTTAATTTTTAGGAATTATCTAAGTAATTAAATCGAGAAAAGAAGAGATGAAGGTAGGAGGCAATTCAGTTTCCCGCAATGCTGACTTAAATGCATACCTTGCACCAAAATTAGCATAACTCTCACATCCTAAGGCGGAATTTAATGTTCAAATATGATTTGGAAAGGGAATTCAAAGGCCTACAGGAAAATAATATTTTTGGGTGCACTTTAAATTCTCTGGACAACGGAAATTCGCTCGAAATTGCTGCTGCGAGAATCTATATTAAAGAAAGACAATCAAGAGTTTGTTGACTAGATCTGAAAATTCAAAAGGATGGATCCCTTTCTTTTTCCCCCTCTTTTTTAGATAGCCTACCCCTCCTTCTCCTATAAAAGGAAGAACACTTCCTCCTCCCAAGCATCATCTTTTGTATCATCTTTTGTACTGGAATTCTGAGCATTTGTTCTCCTATCATTCAAGCAATAGAATTTCTTCTTAGTGTTCTTTAATTCTTGCAATTTATATTCTTGCAATAGATCTAGTTGTTCTTCCTTTATTCTTCTTTCTCTTCTGTGGATTGGAGTAAGGGTTGAAGAGATTGGCCATTTTATTGTCTCTAGCAAAAGGATTGACTCCTAATTTTGGGCTAGACTATGGCCATTTCACTTCTCCCCTTCGCCTCCATGTTTTCCACAAGCATGTGTGAGTAGACTTCTATCGAGGTAAGGTGAATAATCCCTTAGCCATGTGATGACTAGATTGAAGATTTATACGATTTTTTAGATAAATAGATTTTGATTTGGATCTCGACGATTTTAACGAAGTGATCTCTCGTTTTCATCGCTTGTTAATCTTGGCGGATGTGACCGTGGAACCCAAGATTTAGAACAACCAAATTGATTTCATGGGAATTTTGATGAGACCTCAGAAAAGTCCCCATTAGGATGATTGAACTAGGATCTGTGAACGTCGGGACCAATGGGTTCACGGGGAGTTCATCTTTTGTGAATCATTTACAAATGTTTCACATGCCTTCTTTTATCTTTCTTATCATTTCTTTGATCTCGTTTCACATCGACTAGGGTGGCAAAATCCCTTAGCTTCGTTATTTCTTTTTTTTTTATTAGTTAAATTTTATTTCAGCACTTTTATTTTTGTTCTTAGTATTAATAACTCTCTCAAATCAGGATTTAATTCTTGTACTTGCAATCGGATTTGGATTTCGACTTTTCTTTTCTGCCGTCCCATGGATCGATACCTATCTATACTAAGTTGACTTGTTGTTCGCAACAAGTTGACAACCGGGTTAGAAGGTTAAACTCTAGGACTTTTCCTAGTGATTGTTGCGTGTACAACGACACGGATCAACATGACATGGCTTTTGATTTCGTCACCAGTGCTGACTTTCAAGTTGTTACCGCAATGCCTATATGGACAGTAGAACCTATCTCCAGGTTGTTTCCTATGTTCCTCGGCAAATCTAATAAACTGGACAAGACCAGATATAAACTCTGGGGTTCAGCGATTGCGAATGGACATCCATGATCTATCCATTCTATGATAAAAAAGAAAACAAGCTATATATTACAACAAGATTAGGGTCTAGGGTTAACAGATTAGAGTTTATGCATGGTTAAAACTTTAGGCCAACAAATAAATGTGCTATCATTCTTATATATAATAAATGTGTATCACCTATCTCATTCTTGAACACCTAATCTCACTAGTAAGTGTATAATGTGTATTGGGTTTCCAAGAAAATTTCGGCACTATTTCCCCGTTGTTCTCTAAGTACATATGTACTTAGAGAACAGACAGGAAAATGCTGTCGAAATTTTCTTGAAAACCCAATACACATTATACACTTACATCATAAGTGAGATTAGGTGTTCAAGAACAGTCCCAAACCGGGGACATCCAAGATTTACTTCTTGGGTGGGTTTCTAGGCCAACAAATACATGTGTTGTCATTCTTATATATAATAAATGTGTACCACCTATCCCATTCTTGAACACCTAATCTCACTAGTAAGTGTATAATGTGTATTGGGTTTTCAAGAAAATTTCGGCAGCATTTCCCCACTGTTCTCTAAGTACATATGTACTTAGAGAACAAACGGGGAAATGCTGCCAAAATTTTATTGAAAACGCAATACACATTATACACTTACATCCTAAGTGAGATTAGGTGTTCAAGAACAGTCCCAAACCGGGGACTATCCAAGATTTACTCCTAATGAGTAAATCTTGGACGGGTTTCTAGGCCAAAAAACACAATGATAGATATGTACATGTTAGGGTTTCATCACAATTGATGTTAGGGTTTCATCACAATTGATGTTAGGGTTTCATCAATGTTAGGGTTTAATCAAATCAAATTAGGATTATGCTAGAATGGAAAGTTTAAATCTTATTTCAACATGCATCAAAATTTACTGAATTAGGTCAAGCATTAGCATTAGAAGCACAAATATATGCAAGCAAAAGATTTGTTCATATCCTAGGTTGATTTACAATAGCAACATCTAAGTAAGTAAACTCAAAGCATTAGATAAATAAATATAATCAGTAGTTAAACAAATATAAATCAATAGATAAAAAAGTACATGAACAAAATACCCTCTTTTCTTCCTTCTCCCTCCTTACCAACAGCAGGCACAGTCGTGGCTGTGTTGGCCAACCACAGTCGTGCTGGGCAGCACGGCCGTGGTCAGCCAACACAGCCACAGCCGTGCTTACTGTTGGTAATGAAGGAGAAGGAAGAAGAAGAGGGACATGGAGGAAGAAGAAGAGGGCTACCTGTTGAGCAGCTAGTAGTGTGAAGAAGAGAAGCGACGATGTGAGGAGTAGCAGCAGCGGCGAGAATCGAGTAGCGAGCTGGCAGCCGGAGCAGCTAGGTACGTGTCCCACAGCCGGAGCAGCTAGGCGCGCGTCCTTGGGAGGCAGAGGGCAGCAACAGGTGTTCGGGCGGCAGAGGGTAGGGAGTCGGCGAGCACAGAGGGCAGGGAGCCGACAGAGGGCAGGGAGCGCCGGCGGCAGTGATTAGGGAGAGGGTGGCGGCGGCGAGCAGGGAGAGGGTGGCAGCGGAATTACAGAATCACCAGACCTATTCTCAATCGCAATGAAACAGAGGAAGGGGAAGAGTCTGCTTCGCGCGGGTGCTATTAAGTTACCAATAGGCGTCGGTTAATTAAAAAAATGACGCTTATAACAAAAGGTGTCGGTTATAAATAAAAACCGACACCTATACTCAATTATAGTCGTCAGTTTTTATAACAAAACCGACGACTATCCTCATATGCCGACAAAAACAAAATGTTCTCAAATTCTGACCATAGTCGTCAGTTTCCGTAGTGAACCGACGCCAAATAGGGGTGAAAATTTTTGCGGGTACAACGCACGAAAACACATCATCGTCGGTTATTACAACCAAACTGACGATTAAAATGGGCCCAATTTCTGTCTCACGAAAAACATTTAGTCGTCGGTTGTTTAATTAACAACCGACGCCGTATGTTAAATTTTGGATGTAATTTTTTCATTGAAAAGATTGGATTTTGCGGGTGTTTTTAGGCGTCGGTTGCTTATTTAGGAACTGACGCTAAATAAAAAGTGATACCCATGTCTGGTCACTCCTAACATATATATGTCGGTTTGTGTACTTAACCGACGTTGTAGCATTTAGGCGTCGGTTTTTACAAAAAACTAACGCCTGTAAATGTGACTTAATAAGCCATTTCTGTAGTAGTGATAGTGGCATCGAATGGGAGCGGCTCAGAGAATGCACAATCCTATGACACGGGGACTAAAGGTGTGGAGTTTCAGTTTTTCCAACCGCAGGTGAAGGTGGTACAATTTCTCAAACTATACAACATGGGGAGCTCTCATATGAAGGATCCGTACAACTATGTCTGGACACACACACTATACAGACATGCATGGTGATACACTTATTGAAATGAAACAACTTCCGAGGACGAAAACATAGAAGAAGAATGGGGGCAAATTCTATGGAAGAAGTCGTTACAGTTCAATGGATATAATCCAAGGTAGAGATTGTTGGGATAATGTCACTTATCCTATTTTTTAATATATTAGATAGTGTCTAATAATATTAAAAAAGTCTTCAATTGGATACACTTGGAGTCCAATATAATGTTTAGCATTCCACTCAACCTATCTATTTAATTATTGACAGTATCTCTCCATTATCTTTTTTTATAGGTACGCCATATCCTCTTGTAGTGCCTTTTGTGGGTTGGTATTATTTTCTAGAATTGTCTTATCGAGTACTACAAGAGTACTATAAATTAGACATAGTTCTATATGATATGAAGTTTTGATGTGTGCCAATTTGTGAGTTTCAACGTGTGGTAACTTTGGATGTGCTAAGGTGAAACTACAATGTGTGCCAACATTGTGGGCCAAAAGAGAAAATGAAAAAGATAGCCAAAATGGAGGAAAACGAGAGTGGGTTATGAGATTCTATTGTGGGCAGAGGGATTGTGAGAGAGAGACAATCTTATAATCTTGTGAAAGTTTTGCTTAATAGAATTTGTGGTCTTCTTTGTCGAATGTGTCCTCATTAATTATTGCTTGGTGTTTGACCTTGTCGACTAGAGGTTGTTATTGTCTTATTGTGCATACTTGGGTTCTATCTCACATAAGGAGACTTCTTGAAATTGAAGACATCCACATCATTAAACGATTCTTCAGGAAACCAACACATGTACTCGTGTATCTAACATGGACCAAAATCACGTTCGTGACAAGACACACGTGACATGGATGACAATGGTTGCCTAGGATGCCCTATCACGAGGTTTGTCCCAGTGGTAGCTTCCCTAGTAGGTGTAAAAGTGTGATCTCGTACTCTTCCGTGGTGATCATGAAGTTGTCCCCTTGGATTAGAAACTCTGCGGGATAATGCCAAGAAGGGATGTTATTTATTTAGTGCTGTTCCGGTATTGTGCTTTGTTTTACAAACTGTGTGCTTTGGCTCGTACTCCTTTGCTAGGAAGATGAAGTTTCCGTAGGAACAAAGGTTGTATATAAGACATCCTATATTTTTTTTTTATAGGAGAACCAATTAGAATGCAACAAGTAACACCTTAAAGCCCGCCACTTGAAAGATAATGGGCGAGAGAAATCATTTCTGTAGAATATCACAAATTCTGGTTGGATCCTATCAAGTTTGTATCGGAGTCCTCATACAAAAGGTGTCCCTAAAGTAGTTAGAGCCCAATCACCCTCCACCCCTGTTTTGCTTTTCTAATGTGCACGTGAGCTGTCCTATTGGGATTCCTGTGCACATTGTATATTTTCACTTATGTTTGGTTTGTAGAGTGTGAGATCTTTTATTTCCAATGTTTGGAATTCCCGAGAATCATACAACATGCAGAAAAATTGAAGTAGAGAAAGAAATGTGCTAATGTAAACGGTAACATTAATAGAGCAAAATTGAAGTAGAGAAAGAAATCGACACTGTCTTCTAAGAGTCTGAACAATTTACCGGTCGTATTGGCAGAGTCACATATTTACTCAGGAGGGGGTGGGGGTTGGCAAATTTAAAAATATTATGTTAAGATGTTATGTAGGACACGACCAGTAACTTACTCCAAAAACTTCACTAATCTTCAGACTAATTAATGCGTAAAAACCTTAGGTGCACCTTCCGACTCACTTGTGTGGCTCCGCTAGTGGTCATTATGAGCATCTTCAAGTCTCGAAACTTGTATTCCTAGAAAATTCCCACCTGAAGACCAAGAAAATGGTCATGTATTATAATAAAGTTGACCTAACTTTTTTTTCCATAAGTTTCCAACAATCCCCGGCAGTTATGGGTTAGAGTGGCTATGTATTTCGATAAACACTCTCTACTGGCTGTCATTTGATTATCTCCAAAAGGAGGAAACCCCATATGAATTTCCTGAATGATTTAAATACTAAGGCGCACTGACTGTTTCTGCGTGATGGTCAATTTGCAGTATTTACGTACAGAGATTAATTGAATGGGTTAAGTCAATACCCCAAATCAAAAGTCAGCCAATTAAACGACACTGCGTCAGAAAGGAGATGTCATGGCAATTGGGGGAAATGACGCCACTCTCTAGTTACGCAAGCGTCAAAGACCCTCGTTGGACGAGATCGGTTTCTTGTTTGTTTAGTAAGCAGACTCAGACTGCGCTCGATCAGTTCATCTAGTATAGCGATATTGGCCCGTCAACCACTCCCTCACGCCTCCTCGCCCACTTCTGGTAACGAAACTGCGCAGCACTGCAACCATGAAGGTATGGCTACACTTTCGCGAAAATGCTGATACTATGTTCAGTCGAACGGTTGAATAAGTGGTGTCAAGCTACTGTTACTTTTTTTTAAAAAAACCATAGAGATTAAGTATTATTCATCCCGTTCTCTATTACGGTCAAGGAAAAGGAAGTTTGACATCCACCTCTTTGTTAAGCCAAGGAGGTTTTACAAAGAAGAAGCTGTTGGGGGTGAAAGAATAAAGGGTGTGTTTTGCAATACCATCCCCTATGGAGTTGAAGCTCCTAGGGATGTGCGAGATTTTTATGCTGGGGCAGGCCAGCGAAAGAGTAGTGTAGCTACTCCGGTGGGGTTCTAGCCTGTTAGCTGGGATGTATTTATTCTGCAGGATCTTGATCGCCACTGCTGCGTCGGATAGAATGAGAGGTGATGTCCAACATCGTTCAACACATAGTTTGAGCGCACGGATGATCCCTTTGATCTCAGCTTCAAGTGCCGAGGTTGCATAGTCAATGTAACCAGCGCCCATGATACAAGAACCTGAAGGGTCTATAGCATGCACTCCATTTCCCACTTTGTTGGAGTAGCCCTAGTATGCAGCGTCGACATAGATTACAACATGACAATCATAGGCTGGTGAGACTAGCACCTTCGGGTGACGTTTCAGAGGCATGCTACGAGCTCTAATGTCCATGATGGACCAGGTGCGTTATTTAATGAACATAACAATTACTGAAATAGGCTTGTGTGCTCCATTATGAATACCATTGTTACGATGCTTCCACAGGCACCAACAGCCGGGTAGCTCGTAACCTCTCACTTGCAGGACAAATCACACTTGCAAAAAGTACTTTACAAGCCATCCCATCGTATGCAATGCAATCTGTCAAGCTTTCACCATCTCTTTGCGATGATATTGATAAGCACATTCGAGACTTTATCTGGTCAGGAGGTCGTGATCAACGTAAGCTTTCCCTTGTCTCTTGGATGAAAGTCACGATGCCCAAGCACCTGCGAGGGCTAGGACTTAAGACAAGAGATCAAAATGAATGATTGATGCTCAAGAACGTCTGGTATTTCATGACGAAACCCAACATCATCTGGATGAGAGTAATGAAAGGGATATATAAGAACAATGGTGCTCTTAGGAACAAGCAAAGTTCATCGGCATGGGCCTTTATCAAGTGTAACCTGTCCAAGCTTAAGGCGAACAGTCATAAGTCAGTGCTTTCAGGATCCAGTATCAAGTGTGGACCGAATGCTGGCTCCTCAAAAAATCTCTTCTTGACTATGAACCCAATCTAACGATCCCACCCGAACTTGAGGATCTCAAGCTTCAATCTATGGTGATTTCAGATAGAAGATGAGACTGGGACTTCATTTACAATCACTTCCCCAATCAAGTTATAAGAGTTACGAATCTCCTTGACCCCCTACCCATCATTCAGAAATGGAGGACATGTGGACTTGGCCTTTCTCTGACACAGGAGACTTCACTACTTGCACCGCTTACAACTGGATACGTAAGCAAGATATGAATCTGGGCGCACCCTGTTGGAAAAAAGTCTGGAATGCGCCTGTCCCACATAAAATCCACACATTTATGTGGTTATTGTTTAATGGCATCCTTCTCACTAATCTGGAGTTGGTTAGAAGACATATCTCCACGGATTATCTATGTCCTATCTGCAACAATGAACCTAAATCTATTTGGCACTGCTTAAGGGATTGTCCCGCTGCCAAGGCAATCTGGTGTGACCTCGACATGCCTGATTCCTTTTTCACAAGAGAAAAGCATGGTTGGGTCCAAGACATGGTGTATGTGCAAATTTCAAATGACAGATGCATTTGCATCTATAAGATGATGGATGCTTGTGCTGGTGAGGCTTCAGACATCAATGGTAGGTTGTCAGCGAACATTACATGAGACAAGGGAACACCACCTCTAGATAGTGAAATAGGTTTCCATTTCACTTCAGTGACTGCACTCTGGATCGATTGGCTTAGCCGTTCCATGCATAGAACAAAAAGGTAGGGACTGAAGGGGTCACCCTGCCTGACTCCTTGACTTGGTGTGAAGGCCTCGAGCTGTTCTCCCTCCCAAAGAATGGAAGTTTGTCCCATTGAGATGATTTGCATGATGAGCAAAGTCAATTTGTCTAGGAGATCAGTCTTTTGAAGCGTGTCTTGGATGAATTCTTAATGCATTTTGTCAAAGGCTTTGGATAGATCAAGCTTGATACTCACCCATTGCTTGCCTTTCTTCTTTGATTTCATGGAGTGGATCACTTCTTGAACAAGCAAGATATTGTTTGAGTAAGGGATTTATTCTTTCGACAATGATCTTTGATATGAGCTTGAAGTAACAATTGTTAAGTGAGATAGGTCTAAGCTCACTACAAAATTTTGGTTGTTTCGTCTTAGGTATGAGGGCCATCAAAGAGTTGGCCATTGTGGGGTCAATCCGCTCGCTAGTAAACTCTTGATGGACCTAAAGAATGATAGAGTTGCCAACATGGGACCAATTGTCTTAGATGAAGCACTTGTGGGTGTCTTCCAGGCCTGGTGCTTTAATTGGTGCCATCGAGAACATGACTTGTTTTATTTCTTCAATTGATAGGATGTACTCAAGATGCTAGGGTTATTGATGCCTTTGAAAGTGCCTATGTAGCCAGGGATCTTCAGTATGTCTTCTACATCAGTTGTTGGCGTTGTGAGGAGGCCACTAGAATATGATTTAATGCGGCATTTGAGGTCTCCCGTGGAAGTAATCCATTCACCGTTATCATCATGTAGGGCAGAGACACGATTGTGGAAGCGGCGTGCTTTGACATAGGCATGGAAAAATTTGTTATTCCCATCGTCGTGCTGAAGCCAATTGATGTTTGTTTTTTGTTGCCAGACCGCCTCTTCTTGGCATAAGATGCTTTCATATTCTTCTTATAAGGATAAAGCAGTAAGTTTGTTAGATAATCTTGAACGAGGAGAGGTGTTTACTTGGAATCTATCGAGACACTTGAGGATAGAGTTCTTCATTTTATGATGTTGCTTCATACAATTTGCCTCCCATTTGACAATGTTGGAAAATTAGGAGGGCCTCCACAAAAGGTTTCAAATTATCCCACCGTGGAAGGAGTTCATTCTGGAAGGTGTCTATCTAGGATTAGCTTAGCTTGGTTATGAAGAAGTTAGTCTTGTTAAATGTAGTCGTGTGCCCGGCGAGCAAGAGAGGATTATGGTCAATGTAGAGCCTAGGAAGTACTTTGATGTTCATTCCATTTTTGGTAGAAAGCCAATCTTGGTTTGCAATGACTATCTATCTTCTCAAGGAGTTAGCACCTTCTAAACAAGAAGAAATGAATTAAGAGTCTGGTGTCAGCTAGTCCAATAGAGAGTAGCATTTTATGAAATTTCCGACAAGAACACATGTCAAAACCTTTGCCTACTTGCTTCTCAGTAATGTCCATCATCATATTAAAGTCATCCAAGACTGCCCATGTGTCATTTATTAAGGTAGATAGGCCTGTTAAACGATTCCAAAACAAGTCCCATTTCTGAGGGTTGGGACTCAAATAAACAAAGGAAGCCAACCACGAGTTATTCATCATGCAATAAATGAACTGACAATGGAAAAGGAGGATGTCAAGGGTGCAGTGGTGGTTGTCCCAGAGAATCTAGATATCCCTTGAGAAACCAAGGGATTCAACCCTATCTGAGGAGTTATATCCGAGCTTCTTGGTGATCCTATCCGCATGAGTATCGCTACGACGAGGCTCAACTATGACCATGACATGAAGTCTATACTTACGTTTGAATTCCCTAAGAAGATTAATTTTGTCTTTGAAGCGAGCTCCTTGGATGTTCCAACAAATAATGTTTGTCATTGATAGCAAGCAAGATACAGAGAGAGATACTATAATGACCCACAATTTTGAGTATCCAAAATACCTTAAAGTCGTAGATCATTACTCATAAATTTTAGGATCAGACTCAACAAATAATACAGAATAGTAAACAATTTCCATTAATGAAGTAATATTTACATGTTTGCATAATAAGCTCCTCTAAGGAGTTACCTAAATTTTAGAAAGAACCAACTTATACATATGAGTAGAATTACCACTATAACTAATCCTCCTTTTTTAGCTTTAGTGTCTTCAACATTTGTCATCTGTAACCTCATGTCCACAAATCACATATATAAAGTACCTAAAATACTGACAAACAAATACGCGGTCATTATATTTCTATACAGGTACGTGGGTTCATCCAATAAACACAAGTATACATATATTCAATAACTTCTATTTGCACATAAGAAGATATATTTGCTTTCACATTCTAACCTGTATCTGGTCTACTATCTCAGGTGTAATCACTATCCAGCCTTGGACTCATGTGCATTACCCTTAAGATCAGTCTAACCTAAGATTCAGAATATCATTAATTTACCTTTCATGATACTCATAGGAACTTTATAATTTGCATGAAGTAAATAAACAAGTAAGTAGTTATCGTGCTTTCAATACTTCGAGAAACCTCAACAAACTCATAAACTGATACATGTATTCATAAGCGTAGCCATGTACCTTATGTCATTGTAGAAACTATGCAGAATATCTCATGTACTTTAAGAGTGCATCCAAACATCCAAGCAACAAAGCATTTAATCAACATTATCTGAAACACGCATACTACAAATGTTTCACCATGTATTAACATTATATTGATTAGATCTAGATGCGATCCTAAACTAGGGTTTAGGGTTGTCTCATGCTTGGACTAGGGATAACGGTCACAAACTGTAATTCCATCATGTTAAGATCTCAAAGATTACAAAACCAATTTATGCATATTAGGTGAAACCCTAATCATCATCTCAAGCACATTAGGTTATGTGTGATACCTAGATCATATTATTAGCGTTAAGATCATAGCAAGATATTCACATTGGTGTCAAAACCCTAAATATATAGGTGCATGATTATTAATATAGAAACATCAATTATTCATCAAGGGTTCCTCATCATACATGACAAGATCAGTTATTAACTCAAAATAAATGGATCTACTAAGGTAAGAATCGTATTAATGGAATCTTGGTTTTCCTATATATTAGTCACATCAAAACATGTATTACATACACTTTTGGAACAGGAAGCATAATTATTCAATGAAATATTTAATTTAGATTCTATATGTTTTTCTGAGAAATTTCATATATAGGTTCATTACCATTTGACCTACTATTAATTAGCTACATTATTTGCAAGATTAACTATTTTAGACCAATCACATAACGCCCAGTCAGCATAACGTACCTCATTACTAATCCGCGCTGACGCAGCGTGTCCGACCCAACGTCCACACACAAAGCCTGCAACACAGAATCTATGACTCAACATTGATGCAACGCCTATGACACCACGTCCTTGACAGAACGTCCCCGACACAGTATCCCCACACGACACAATATCTCTGCCCGACGTAGCGTCTTTGCCCCATGCAACATCTCCTCTCGATCCATTGTCTCCACGCGATGCTAACCCCAGGACGGCTACAGGTGACGGACCCTGTCCCCTGTACTCCCACCACCATCTCTCACCCATGCCTTTTCTTCCTCCTTCCTTACTATTCTCTCTTTCTTTCTCATGGTACGATGCCCCCACCTCAGCCATCACCTGCTAATGCCATGAATAGAGTCCATCCATCAATGCAATCCCCACAGGCAGTAGATCCTTGACTGCTCATAACATATGTCATACTTCTCGTTAAACAAACTATCCAACCAAGGGGTGTCACCCCTCCTACCCTACTGACGGCAAGATGTGGCATGAGAGACCATCGTCCAAAGTCCTCTACACTCAAGCATGGATTCTTCGTGGTGAGGGCTCCCTATGATCTGTATACATGTCTCGTACGGAAACCCTAGATGGATTACAAGAGATATAAAAGGGAAGGCGATTACTTCCAATGTGTAATGGAGGACGTGTTGGATCTAGGGCTCTAGAGGGGGAGTGAATAGAGCTTCAAAAATTCCTACAGGATAGATTAGACCTTCAAATTATATCAAATAGAACCAATAGCTTAAGTGGAATTTCACGTCCTAACTAACAAGCATAGCAAAGATGAGAGGAATTGATAGCAAGCACTTGACAAGGTCATGTAGAGTGGTTCTACTCTCCAAACTAGGAGAGAGTTAGTCCACTACCTAGAGAGGTCAACCTCTATGACTTTGCAAGTGCTTTTCTCTATATATTCACCAATAAGAGTTACAACACAAGACCACCAAAGGACTTATCCATCCAAGCACAAAGGGTATTCCACATTACCAAGGACTTACCCACTTTGCAAGAGTCTTTAGCCTTCTTCCAAGGTCTTACCCACTCTAGCACAAGTCTTTCGCCTTCAAGGACTTTTCCACTCTTCTTGGATTTTCAGCCTTTGCCTTCTCCTTCACCTAGAGAAGATCTTCACCTCTTCATGAACCTTGAAGAGGAACAACAACAGCTCCACCTTCACTCGGAGTAGCTTGCTTCACCTTTTATTCATGGAGGAAAGGGGTAGGGAATACAGAGTAGATGAGAGCTTTACAAGAACAAGGAAGTAGCTCTCTTACAACATGCCTATCTCACTCTATTGTAACATCCCTAACCTGGGTTATGTTTTAACCCTAGGTTTTTTGCCTAATAAAGTTGGATAGATGCGTTCTCTTATCTTTTGAAAAGTAATTAAGGCTCAAGAGGAACTTATATTTCTATTTCAGTCCTTTTTGAATAATGTTGAAACATTGTTTTGTTAATTTTGGACTAAAGTGCAAATTACCCATGTTGAGGGGTTAACTTGCAAAATTGTACATGATAAAATGTTCCTCTGATGTTGAGACATCATAAGAATAAATATGATGTAGTGGTATGGTTTCCACATGCTTAAGCACCAAGATAGAGCTTGTTGAGCAGTCTTTGTGCAATAAAACCTAGTTTTGGTGTAATGTGCAATTACCCAAAACCTAGGGTCCAATATGCAAAATACCACCTCTAGAGGGTCCCTCATGTTTCTTGACATAATTTAGAGAGAAGAAAATGAGAGGGGCACCTCATTTGAATTATCCTAGAGGAAAGAGAATCTTGACATTAAAATAATCAAGATTTAAGCATAAAAGGAACTTTAATTCAACTTATTGCAAAAAGAAATATATTAATTAAGGAGCCCTTCAACCAAAAGTTGAGGGATGTATTTGCAAAAGTGTTGGACGAGCTTTTGCCTTGCAAAGGCACAAAAAGATCTTGGTTGAGTGGAAAGCCCACTCACATTAACTTAATAAAAAGTATTATCCACTAAAAGTAGGATATTAGTATAATATGATTAAGGTGCTTAATTTCTTTTCCTTTAATCCTTGGATAATGAAGAGGTTTTACAAGAGGATGAAGATGGATTCGTGGCCAAGAATTGAGGGGGAAGTGGTGGAAATAATTTTGGAAATAAAAGGAATTTATTTCATTTTCTCTTTCCTTGAAATTCCTTATACATATCTCTTTTCCAACCCACCTAAGAATCTTTTTTTGGAAATCTCTTTTCTTTTCTTGCCTTGGCCAAGCACGAGAGAGCTCAGGAGCAGGAGAATGACGACCCCAACCTGTTGGTAAGATTTTGAACATTTTTCACCTCGGTTTCATGGTGGAAACCCTAAATAAATGCTTGATTCTTTGTTTTCTTCACTCGATTTCCAATCCTAGCCAACTCTTTCATCCAAAAAGCTCAAGAACGGACCTTGGGCAGTTGTCAAAGCTTCATCCACCATTAGAGACATGGATCTTGAAGCTTGGAATCAGATTCAAAGGCGGGTTATATAACTTAAACCCTTCAACATTGATATTGCATTCAATTCTCCAATAATTGTTGAGTATTTTCTTCTATTTGAACTTCCTTTGATTCATTGCTGCAATTCCCATGAAAACGGCAGTAGTTCTTGGATGTACGAAGGAAGATGATGATGACATCATCTTGGGAACTTTTCCTAAGAAAATGCTGGGCCAAACGGTTTCAATATAAGTGCTCAATCGGTTTCACAAACTGTTTGGGAGCAAACGGTTTCAAACCGTTTGGGAGTAAACGATTTCATCAAACCGTTTGAGAGTAAACGGTTTCAAAACCGTTTGAGAGTGTTGACCAAAGTTGACCATTTGAAGATTTGAAGATAATGATGATGGTTAAGGACCTGTTATATATAATTGATTAGTTTCAAAGGCTTCATTAGTTGAAGGTCCATCAATCACCAAACCCTAATCGGGTTAAGTGTTGATTCCTTAATTGATTGAGTTAGAACTTTGGGTTGATTGACCCAAACGGTTTCAAAACCATTTGGGGATCAGCACCGTCTGGAGGTCAAACAAGACCTTTTGGAGGTCTAGGGTTGAGTATGGTTAGGTAGTTGAACATCCAATAATACCAAATTGGAATACAATCAATAATCGATTTGGTGATCAATCCATTGATCCAAACCTTAATTGGATGTCATGGATTTTGATGATGGGATGGGAAAACGGTCTCAAGACCATTTGGAGGTCATCCAAACGACCTCAAGACCATTTGAGGTCAGGTCATGTTCAATATGGATGGTGGTCCAATGAATTCAAAGTAACTAGATTTTCAATAACTAATATTGAAGATTCATTGATTCCAAACCCTAATCCAATTGGATTCTAATTCCTAATTGATGAGTAATTGGAAGTCAAATCAATTGAAGGATAATTATTTAAATCCAATTGAGGTGTCAAGCTAAGGCTCAATTGTTGAGTGATTATATGGATTCAATCAATGAGGGAATCAACCTTGGAAACCCTAAATCGATTTGAGTGGTTGAGACCACCTTTGGTCCAATTAGTTTTGAAGAGGTTTGGACCACCGTTTGGGACCAAACAATCACAAACCGGTTAAGAGTCAAACGGTTTCAAACCTCAACATTGTCAAACGGTTTCAAGTATCTACTTTGTTAAACGGTTTCAAGCACCTACTTTACCAAACGGTTTCAAGTATTCAACCAAGACCGTTTGGAGGTGTAACCAGTCTTAGACCATTTGGAGGTATTTCAAGCAAGACCGTTTGAGGTCTGATTGGTCAAGACCGTTTGAGGTCTAAGTGACCAAGACCGTTTGGAAGCAATTAACCAAAACCGCATGGATACTTAAAGTGGTTAAAGGACAAATTGTTTAATTGAACAATACATGATGTAATCAAGGGTGATTATAATAATTGTACCCTTAATGAGATAGGGTGATTAGTACCCTTTGAATAATGAATATTTAATGATCATGGAAGTAATCACATAACCCATTGTGTCAATTCTTCTTTTGAGTCTAGTTGACTTAGTCTAATCAAGTCTGAAGTAAATATCATCTTATAGAGGATTAGAGAGAGAGGACTTCCTACATGAATGATAACCATGTAATGGTTACGTCTTCACACTTTCAACATGTATGAATAAATAATTAGGGTATAATTCCTGATAGGGAGATCATGAAACCCTAATTAAGAAGGTTAATGAATCCTAACCCTAATTGAAGGCAATGATAGATGAAACCCTAATTCACAGTGATGAGATGATCCTAAATACAGAGTAGGGACATGAGAATTCCTAATTCAAGATGTTTATATGATCATCCCTAATTGTGGGATATTGAATAGTAAACCCTAATCTAGGGTGATGTGATGTGAATAGTAAACCCTAATCTAGGGTGATGTGATGTGAATAGTAAACCCTAATCTAGGGTGATGTGATGTGAATAGTAAACCCTAATCTAGTGTGATGTGATGTGAATAGTAAACCCTAATCTAGGGTGATGTGATGTGAATAGTAAACCCTAATCTAGGGTGATGTGATGTGAATAGTAAACTCTAATTCTGGGTTATACTATATAGCATGAATCTCTAAGGTTGGACAATGAAATGATGAATTATTGCTCCTAATTGAACAAAGGGGATGAATAACCCTAATTGAAACAAAAAGTGAAACCCTAATCCCTGGTAAGGGAATAGTGGTGTTACCCTTGAATAATAATGTTATAATTGTTTTGCATTATGCTGAAATGAAAATTGATGTAATTGTTATCATCTGTACTAATCATGCATGTTTTATGAGATAATGAACATAGCCAGGTATGAGTTGTGATGCTTTATTTATTGAAAGTGATTTATGAGCATTGTGAGTCATAATATGTTGTTTTTTCTACTGAGAGGTAACAAAATAGATTAATAGGCTTTAAGAGCCATGTGAAATACCTGCATTGCAATTATCATGTTTACACTGTCAGATGACTTGATGGCATTAAGTTTCCTGTTAAAGTGGTAACA
Organism: Alisma plantago-aquatica; assembly: GCA_963693085.1. Lineage (NCBI taxonomy): Eukaryota > Viridiplantae > Streptophyta > Magnoliopsida > Alismatales > Alismataceae > Alisma > Alisma plantago-aquatica. Next base: position 167,446,396 of record OY856409.1, read on the forward strand.
AGTATTTTGATGATCTAAGGGCTTGAACACCTATATTCTTGAATCATGATGATGAAATGATAAGGGACTGAGATCCCAATAAACTTGATGGAAATAGTACTCATTCTTTATAGAAAATTGTTATAATGACTTATGTTTGAAAACTTGGCTGATGCTAAAAGAATATTATAATGTACTTAATTAATCAAGTGAAATCATAGAATGTAGTTTCCCTGACCACAGATCCATCAGCGTCAGAAGTAGCTGAATGGTGAAACGAGTTTTACTCGGAACACATATTTTTAAATATGCGGGGGTAATTGGGAAAATATATCTTTATGCCCCATGGGAATGGCTACGGGCTATGTCCTATGTACGGGATTGGTTGCGGACCATACCCCAATAAGAGTATGGCTATGGGCCATGACTCCTCAATAATAATACCAGGCATTGGCTACAGCCCATAACCCTGAAGATAGTATATGCTATGGGCTATAACTCTATAGAGAAGATGCCAATATACCCTGGAAAGCTAATTGCAGTTGACACATGATGTCTCTGCTTAAAGTAGTCTTGTACTGACTGAGACAGATGAGGTCATGGAATCCGGCTCTCCCATTGACCTTGTGTGGTACCGATGCTTTACGTAATCATGGTTGGTTGGAGTATGAGCGGTATATCTCATCTCCGCATGGATTAAGAATGTTTGTAAAATGTAATCAGCCGTGTAGTGTATTTGCATAAGATTGAAATACAAGAATCAATGGATGATGTATTTCTACTTAGCATGTTCAAGATACATGAATGCTATACATGAACTTCAATTCCTTATTGAATAAGAAACATGTTGCTTTAATAAATTGTAGCTTAATTGCTTATATAGAAATGTTGTTTCTAAATTGCTTTAATATTGAATTATCTGCTGTTAAACATATGATTCCACTATTCAGCTTATTTCCATTAAATTGCAATAATAACGTTTTCGGAAGAGAGTTATATCTCTCGCTGGGGAAATTTTATAATTGTCTCACTCCCGTGAAATCCAACATTTTTAGGTGGACGCGGACGAGGTAGAGGCAGAAACCCCATAAAAAGGGAAGAGAAGCAACATCAAGGACAACAGTAAATCCTCAGGTGGAGATATTGGCTGTCAAGTCTTGTATATGTGTAAATAGAGTCCTATGTTTCGTCTCTGTACTCTCAGGTCCTAGGAGTCAGTAGTTAGTTTAATATTGATCTAAGATTTTGGCTTGATGTCCCGAGATTTTTATACTGCCTGTGTATAGCTTTACAAGGCAGTTGATGCTTGTAACTTTTAAGAAAGAGATGATACAGAGATGTATTGATGAACTGGAATGTACATAACTTAATTTGGTTCTTTATAAAGGAGTTTTTCAATTTATGGATCTCTTTGTAAAAAGTTTTACATTTTTAGTGATTTTCAGTAATTCCGCTGCTAACGATCGCTTCTGCATTAGTTAATCATGTTTTGTGAGTTAGTTCGTCTCAATTTAGTGGTATGAGAGCTCTAGGTTCGCTGAGTCTACAGAGACATAAGACTAAGGTTGTTGAGTTTGTTCTAGTGTCTTCCAGTCTATCTGATACTGTCTTCTGCTCATATAGGAGGAGAAGAAGAACTAAAGATGTCTGAATCACACGATGAACATGTTGCTGAAAGTAGCATTGCTGAACCAGGAGGAGGTGCAAGAGACCAAGGGAGGGAGGAGCCCGTACCTGAACAACCCCAGTTCAATCAAGCAGATATGGGGAACCCAACCTTCGAAGGTATGTTTAGGCAGTTCATGGCATCCATGACCCATATGACAGATAGGATGCCACTACCTGCACCTAGGGCACCTACCCACCATGAAGGACAGGGAGCCGGCAAGACATTTGAACGACTTCGCCGGGTTCGGGCTATAGATTATGCTGGTACAGCTGATCCAGCTGATGCAGATTTATGGCTGACTGAGCTGGAAAAAACATTTAGAATCCTTAATGTCCCCGAGAATGAGAAGGTGAGACATGTTGTATATCTATTGAAGGGTAGTGTTGGTCACTGGCAGACCATTGAGGAAGGAAAGAGGCTAGGTGTGGAAATTTGATGGGAAGAGTTCCGACAGGAATTCGTCAGTAGGTACTTTCCCAAGACTTTTCTGGATGAGAAAATTACTCAGTTTGAGCGGATTAGGCAGGGACAGATGAACATTAGTGAGTATGAGTCTAGGTTCATGGAGTTGTTGCGGTTCTGTCCGCACATGGCATCAACTGATGAGGAGAGAATTCAGTGTTTTGAGAAGGGGTTGAACGCTGAATTAACCACTCTGGTGTCTGCTTTGGAGAACCGGGAGAGGTTTGCCACTTTCGTGGAGTCCGTAAGAAGGATAGAAAGGTCTGTGATTGAGAAGCGATAGACCAGTAATAAGAAAGTGTATCCTCAGTTTCATGGACAAAGGCCCGAGGGTTTCAAGAAACCAAGATTTTCCGCACTGGCATCACCACAAAGGTTCAATACCCCGAAGTAGTGGACGTCAAGTAGGGGTAGAGGGCGTAGTTTTCCTCCGAGTAAAGCCCCTAGTATGGCATCAACATCAGTAACTGGACCCTCTAGACCACATCAAGAGAATATAACTTGTCATCGATGTGGACTAGTAGGACATCTGGAAAGGGATTGCCAAACAGGGAATGCAATGGTGAATCAACCCCCGAGACAAAATCAGCAAGGTTCTCAGAGAAAGTCATTTGCTAGCGGTACCTGAGGATGTGGACAGGCATCCCAGGTAGGATCTTCTGCACCCAATAATAGAGCATAGGGCCAATAGAAAGAAATGGCGAGATTCTATGCAATGAATCAGCCCGAGGCAGTAGTTAATCCACGAGTTGTGACAGGTCAGATGGAGTTATTTTATTCTGATATGTCTACATACTACGTCGTATCTATTTTAATTGATCTGTGTGCTACGCATTCCTTCAGCACTCGAAGAGTGATTTTTGACCACAATATGACAGTTGGTCATAGGGCAGAGAGTTTGAAGTTAGAAACTCCTTTGATGGGATCTGCAGTGTTGCGGGAGGTGTGTTCTCCCTGCATTCTTTTCTTTTCTAAACATCGCATTCAAGTGGATCTTATATCACTCGAGAAGCACATGTTCGATATAATTCATGGAATGGATACCTTAGAAAGGTACAAGGTTGTCTTGGATTGTGAGTCCAAGCAAGCTGTGTTCACAGATGAAAGTGACACATGGGTTTTTCAGGGAGACAGAAAGATCCTTCCAAACTGTCTTGTGTCAGCTATGGTAGCTGAGAAGCTGATGAGGCAAGGATGTTTTGCATTCTTGGCACATGTAGTAGATGTCACCATGGAGAGCCCTCATCCTTCTGAAGTTACTGTAGTCAGGGGATTTGAAGATGTATTTCCTAAAGAACTGCCAGGTGTTCCTCCGCCCCGAGAGATTAATTTTGAGATTAATCTAATTTCGGGCACGCAACCAATAGCACAAACACCGTATAGGATGGCACCTACTGAGATGGTAGAGCTTAAGAAACAACTTCAGGAGTTACTTGAGAAGGATTTTATCCGACCAAGCACTTCACCCTGGGCTCCGGTTCTCTTTGTTAAGAACAAAGATGGATCAATGCGGTTATGCATCAACTATAGACAGTTAAATAAAGTAACTATTAAGAACAAGTATCCTTTACCAAGGATTGATGACTTGTTTGATAAGTTGCGTGGTGCGATTATCTTTTCGAAGATAGATTTGAGGTCGGGCTACCATCAGTTATGTATCAAGGAGAGTGACATACCAAAGTCTGCTTTTAGGACAAGGTATGGTCACTATGAGTTCACAGTTATGTCATTTGGACTAACTAATGCACCAGCTGCATTCATGGAACTCATGAATAGAATTTTTTGACCTTTTCTTGATCAGTGTGTTGTCATTTTCATAGATGACATCTTGATCTACAGTAGAGATGCTCAACAGCATGAGAAACACCTCCGTCAGGATCTAACTTTGCTAAGAGAACATAAGCTATATGTTGGGTTTTAGTGGAGGCAGAGAAGCAGCGGAAACAAAATTTTTCTCCCAAAACCCAGAACAAAAGGAATCGCGTCCACATCTATACAATAGGAAAGATGGTTTGTGGATGCATACTTTGTCCCGAGGCTCGCTCGGCGACAGTACCTCGCGCCTTGCGCGGTCTTCACCTCCGTTCTTGGACGGTGTCTGTGCAGCTCCTGGTCACACCGGGACTGAAGACTCCTGGTCTCACCGGGACTGTTGGGATTGACAGTTGTCCTCCGAGTGACAGAGGTCTCCCGCCTCTGCAGTCATCCACACAGACTTCCTGGAACTCCAATCTCCTTGTCCCACAAGGAATCGGAAGGAGTCGCACCCTCCTATCAGCGTACTAGTCACCAACACACTCTCCTGCAGCCAGTTGCCTTTCTGCAGTTGTCTTTCCCTTGTTGTGCCTCCCTTATCGGGTAGCACTTGCTCGGGCTCTCTCGGTTACCAAAAGCAGAGAGAATGACAACTTTGCAGAGCAACTGGCGCTCTGAGTTGCTCTATGAGAAGCCTCCAATACTCCTATATATACAGGAGAGTCATGGGACAGGGTTCACTATCTCGGGCAATATGGGACTAAAGTAGGAGTAGAAGGGTTCGTGATTTTCCACAAAAACAACCAACTGCGTAACCTGAACCGATCGTTTCACAACTGAAATAGTCGGTTGGGGATTTGAGCCGGTCATTTGACTCCTCAACCGATCGGTTGGGACCCATGAAATGGTCGGTTCACATATGAACTGATCGGTTCATGGTCCTGATCAGTTCCCGATTGACTTTTCTTCTTTCGTTTCTAATTGATATCAAATATCAATCCTTATTCCAATCGTATTGGACAAGTAAAACAAAAAGGAAATTTCTCACCAATCTTACTTTCCCAACTTGCTCGGTTGGACTTGAACCGATCGTTTCAACACTTGAACAGATCGTTTCACCTTGTCCATGAGCCGATCGACTCACCAGTTGAGCTGATCGGTTCACCAAGCTCAGCCGATCGGTTCATCACATGAGCCGATCGGTTGGGAGTGCAGATTGTGGAAAATTAGTCAATTGTAGTTTCAATCAATCCTATACTCTAATCAAGCTGTACAACACCTTGAACACTATGATACTGAACTATCAATTGATTGAGTGTTTAATTGAACTACTAAACTCCTTTAGCAATCAATCTAAACATTTCTTGTGGACAAACTCTTCTTCCAGGTTAAATCCTATGTGTGTGACCCTACAGGTCCATTTCACGTTGGCAGTGAAAGTCCATAACACTTATGACTTCACAAGCAAAAAGCGGTGCCTAGTCACACATCAGTGCTACCCAAGTGAAATAGAAAGTTGGAGAACAACTTTCAATCCTACAATTCGTGAATGGTGTTGCAGTGAATATATAATTCCTTTGTCACTGATGTCCTGAATGAACTCGAGGCATGGAACAGTCTTCCTTTCAACGTTCATTCATTTCCTTGATCTCAGAGCAGACTGGGTGAGATGTGTGTGACATCAATATCACATATTGATTCACACGTGCATGTGCATGCCTTTCTCAATCCTACTCATCAAGTGGCCAAGGACATCAAACTTCCTCCGGAGGGACAAATCCCATATCTATCACTCACCCCTCAAAAGCTCCATGTGTCAAAGCCACCCAATCATCACCTTTATAACAATCCATGTTTCAGGACTGCGATTGATGATGTCAAAGTGTACCCAATGACATGTGTTGAGTGTAGTGATTTCAGGTTTAAGAATCACACTCACCACCATCACTGTGAGAGGTGATTGTGACTACCAAGTCATGGTTCCATGTGTCACTCTCACGGTGGGTCTGTCCGGTACCTTGTTCGCTAACAAGTACCTATGTGCTTGGTTTGATATCACTATATCATGACTAATGAGATTTTGTCATCAACCAACACACAATCTAGTCTTTAGTGTTATTTATGTCTATGGTTATTTCCACAATAACAACTGACTAGGGACCAAACAAGAATGTATACTCTTTACATCCGCATGATCTCATCGTTTAGGTCCTTAACCTAAAAGCATGCGTCATTGAGTAAAATCATTCTTTAGACATCTATCATGTTACACTATCATCTCAGAAACAGTTTAAACATATAGATCAGAAATTGCCTTTATTATTATTCAAATCATTTACAAAGTATCCCATTACAATCATCATATGACCCTAGAATGTCATTCCTTGTGACCTAGCATGACCATCATGCTTCTACTGAGAAAGGGCTTTCGTCAGTGGATCAACTATGTTGTCTTCAGTTGGTACCTTGCAAATCTTCACATCTCCTCGTTGTACAATCTCTCGTATGAGATGGAAGCGCCGCAATATGTGCTTGGACTGCTGATGTGATCTGGGTTCCTTAGCTTGTGCAATAGCTCCATTATTGTCACAATAAAGTTCAATTGCATCACATCTACTGGGAACTAAACCAAGTTCAGAGATGAACTTCCTGATCCACATAGCCTCCTTTGCGGCATGTGAAGCAGCAATATACTCGGCCTCTGTAGTAGAATCGACAACTGTTTCTTGCTTGGAACTCTTCCAGCTTACAGCTCCATTATTTAGGCAAAATACAAATCCTGACTGCGATCTGTAATCATCTTTATCGGTTTGGAAGCTTGCATCGGTGTAACCCTTTACAACCAGCTCTTCCTCGCTTCCGTAAACAAGAAACTGATCCTTAGTCCTTCGCAAGTACTTGAGGATGTTCTTTATAGCTATCCAGTGAGCATCCCTGGGATCTGACTGATACCTGCTCGTCATGCTTAGAGCATACGAGACATCTGGGCATGTGCACAACATAGCATACATGATGGATCCGATAGCTGATGCATATGGGATCCCATTCATACGCTCCATCTCTTCACAAGATTGGGGACATTGAGCTCTAGAGATGGTGACTCCATGCAGCATGGGGATGTTGCCTCTCTTTTAGTTCTCCATGCTGAACCGCTTCAGCACTTTGTCAATGTACGTGCTCTGACTTAGTCTGAGAAGCCTTGTAGATCTATCTCTATAGATCTTAATTCCTAGAATGTAGGATGCTTCTCCTAAGTCCTTCATTGAGAAAGTATTCCCAAGCCAAGTCTTTACCTTCTCTAAGGCTAAGACATCATTCCCCATCAAAAGTATGTCATCCACATACAATATGAGGAATGTGGTCGAGCTCCCACTAACCTTCTTGTACACACAAAGTTCATCTTCATTTTGAATAAAGACAAACACTTTGACTTCTTCATCAAATCGAAGATTCCAACTCTGAGATGCTTGCTTCAATCCATAGATTGACCTTTGCAGCTTACAGACTTTATTGGCATTCTTTGGATCTACAAAACCATCAGGTTGTGTCATGTACACATCCTCATTTATATTCCCGTTAAGGAATGCGGTTTTAACATCCATCTGCCAAATCGCATAGTCATAATAAGCTGCAATAGCAAGCGTGATCCTGATGGACTTAATCATGGCAACTGGAGAAAAGGTTTCATCATAATCAACACCTTGAACTTATCGAAATCCCTTTGCAACCAATCTACCTTTATAAGTCTGCACATTGCCATCCATGTCAGTCTTCTTCTTAAAGACCCACTTGCACCCTATGGGTTTTACCCCTTCTGGTGGTTCCACCAAAGTCCATACTTTGTTGGAGTACATGGATTCCATCTTGGATCTCATGGCTTCAAGCCATTTCTCAGAATCTGGTCCCTCCATAGCCTTTATGTAGGTAGTTGGATCATCATCTATGATCAACTCACCACCTTCCTGAGTTACAAGGTATCCAAACCTCTCAGGTTCAAGGCGGATCCTACTAGATCTACGAGGTCCTTGTGTTACTTGAGGAGACTGAGATTCCACAACACCTTGTGAATCTCCATGTTCCTCTTGTACATCTATCGGTTCAATGTTTTCTTGTTGGGCTTGAACCTCTTCAAGCTCTATTTTCCCCCCACTGCTCCCTTTAGAAATAAATTCCTTCTCTAGGAACACAGCTGTCCTGGTAATAAACACTTTGTTGTCAGTAGGGTGGTATAGATAATATCCCCTCGTTTACTTGGGGTATCCAACAAAATAACATTTATCGGATTTGGGTCCAAGCTTATCAGGAAACATTTTCCTAACGTAAGCCTCACAACCCCAAATCTTCAGAAAAGACAAATAGGGACACTTCCCATACCATATCTCATATGGTGTCTTTTGAACCGATTTAGATGGTACTCGGTTATGTGTAAACGTGGCGGTTTCAAGAGCATGACCCCAGAAGGAAATTGGAAGATCAACAAAACTCATCATTGATTGCACCATATCCAACAATGTGCGATTCCTTCTTTTAGACACACCATTATGCTGTGGTGTTCCAAGCGGAGTCCATTGTGATACAATAGCACAGGCTCACAGAAGGTCCTCAAACTCCTAGCTTAAGTATTCTCCACCTCGATCGGATCGAAGTGCCTTAATACTTTTACCAAGTTGGTTCTGTACTTCATTCATGAAATCCTTGAACCTTTCAAGGGTTTCTAACTTATGCTTCATCAGGTACACATAGCCATACCTACTAAAATCATCAGTGAAGGTAATGAAGTACTAATACCCATTTCTGGCATTAGTTCTAAAAGGCCCACATACATTAGTATGTATGAGTCCTAATAGATCACTAGCTCTCTCACCTTTACCTAAAAAGGGAGTCTTGGTTATCTTACCCAATAAACAAGATTCACATGTCTCTATTGATTCATAATCAAAAGAGTCTAGATAACCATCTTTATGGAGTCTAGAAATGCGCTTCTCATTTATGTGCCCTAGACGACAATGCCAAAGATATGTTTTGTTTGAGTCGTTGAGTTTTTGCTTTTTGGTGTTTACGTTGTATACACTTGTCTCTAAATCTATCAAGTATAGACCATAAGACATTGGGGAACTGTCATAAAAGATCCCATCTTTAGAAATGGAACATTTTCCATTCTTAATAAGAAATTCAAATCCATCTTTGTCCAAAGAAGAGACGGAAATGATATTCCTATTTATGGCAGGTACATAATAGCAGTTCTTCAACTCTATTATTAGCCCACTTGGTAGAGTTAACTCATAGGTTCCTACGGCACTGGCGGCAACCCTTGCCCCATTGGCAACACGTAGTTCAACCTTGCCTTTCCCCAAAGGCCTATTTCTCTTAAGATCCTTCACATTTGAACAAATGTGAGATCCGCATCCAGTATCAAGTACCCATGACGAAGAAGTAGTAAAGTTAATCTCTATCACGTATACACCAGAAGTAGAGATCTCTATCTCTGACTTCTTCTTCCATCGTTCCTTCCATCCTCTCCATGTAGAAGAAATTGGTTTGGCGAGAGAACCCTTCTCTCCCTTACCTTTCATTCCATTGATCTCTATCAATGAACTTTCTTTCCTCTTCACCAACACATTAAGCATACATAGAGTGGATTCAAAGGCTCCTGGTATATCTTGATTGTGCAGAATACTTCTCACATTCCTCAACCAGTTATGGAATTTGTTCTCAATTAATTTGCCCATTTTAAAAGATGATTCTTTTGCCATTCTACAAGAGAAAAAATGCATTTGTCAAAACTCCTTTTGATTTGATTTGAATAAAATTTGATGATAGTTAATTAGGCCTTTAATTAATTACCGCTCCCACTATTTTGACTCAAATTGACAGCCCTCACCATCAATTCGGAAGATTGCAGCGTACAATTTTCTAGTGGGCCAAGATCCTGAAATCTTCTAAGCCATGGACCAGCTAGGGCTGTCACCCACAACTCAGATCTCCCAGGTAGGAAACTCTTGCCAATTGCATCATATGCAACTCTTGAAAGATGTCATATGCAACTTCTTTCCATGATCATCTCCATGCCTCAAGGTGCTAGATCCTATCTAGGTCACCTTGTTAAGTCCGACCCAAAGCCAACACAATGAATATACACCCTGCTAGGGCAGACCCACACATTCATCCTTCACGCTTCCACGAGATAGATGGTGCACCACGCTAGGGCGTGCCCACACTTGGTCGATCAAGCTTTTCACGTGTGTCACATTTGGAAGGCATCTAAAACTTTAATATTTAATGAGGGATTTGGTTTTATATACATATACTTATCCAATCACCACAATATATAGTACGTATCATATACATGCTATATCCCACCAAAAACATGAAAAATGATAAAAGTAATGATTATGGCCATCCTATTGTGATTCCTCAAGCCAAGAGGAATCACGGTCATCTAGGTCTACATCACATGCAACCTCTACAAGATGAAATTTGTGCATGCCTTTCTGGGTTTGATCAGCTCATCTCCATGACTGATCGGCTCACCATCAAGTTGGTTGTTCGGGTGCCACCAGCCGATCGACTGGCGCCTCCAGCCGATCGGTTCACCGGTCATTGTGCATCTCCTTTGATCGCCACCCGCTCATCTCGCTCCTCGAACTGGTCGTCTGGAACACCAACCGATCAGTTCACACCTTGAACCGATCGTTTCAGGTCGTTTGCCGTTCTTTGACATAACAAGAAATAAAATCTATCCTATTTACAATTGAATTGTGAAACCCCGAGTTACATTCAGAGGGAGAAAAGATAGGAAAAGAAACCTCAAATTATTTTGATTTACACCAAGAATAGGAGAAGGGAATCGGTGCGCAGACTGAGATGCAAGCAACCACATACAACCATACACAGATATATGATTTATAGGCCATAACCATGCTATACATCCACCACAAAACGCATTTAAGGGCGAAGCGTGTCAAGTGCATTAATATTACATATCATATATATATTTGGGATTTGTGGATTGGACATGCATAAAGCTAATTTTATTCGCATCGTATGCAATAAAGAAAGGCGACAAACCAAAAGCGATCATATCGATAATCCTAAAATATAGAACAGTTGACGTGGCTCTGATACCACTGTTGGGTTTTAGGGGAGGCAGAGAAGCAGCGGAAACAAAATTTTTCTCCCAAAACCCAGAACAAAAGGAATCGCGTCAACGTCTATACAATAGGAAAGATGGTTTGTGGATGCATACCTTGTCCCGATGCTCGTTCGGCGACAGTACCTCACACCTTACGTGGTATTCACCTCCAGTCTTGGACGGTGTTTGTGCAGCTCCTGGTCACACCGGGACTGAAGACTCCCGGTCTCACCAGGACTGTCGGGATGGACAGTTGTCCTCCGAGCAACAGTGGTCTCCCGCCTCTGCATTCATCCACACGGACTGCCTGGAACTCCGATCTCCTTATCCCACGAGGAATCGGAAGGAGTCCCACCCTCCTGTCAGCGTACTAGTCACCGACACACTCTCCTACAGCCAGTTGCCTTTCTGCAGTTGTCTCTCCCTTGTTGTGCCTCCCTTATCCAGTAGCACTTGCTCGGGCTCTCTCGGTTACCAAAACCAGAGAGAATGACAACTTTGAAGAGAAACTAGCGCTCTGAGTTTCTCTTTGAGAAACCCCCAATACCCCTATATATAGGAGAGTCATGGGACAGGGTTCTCTATCCCGAGTAATATCGGACTAAAGCAGGAGTAGAAGGGTTCGAGATTTTCCCCAAAAACAACCAACTGCGAAACCTGAACCGATCATTTCACAACTGAAACGGTCGGTTGGGGATCTGAGCCAGTCGGTTGACTCCTCAAACGATCAGTTCGGACCCATGAAACGGTCAGTTCACATATGAACCGATCGGTTCGTGGTCCTGATCAGTTCCCGATTGACTTTTCTTCTTTCGTTTCTAATTGATATCAAATATCAATCCTTATTCCAATCGTATTGGACAAGTAAAACAAAAAGGAAATTTCTCACCAATCTTACTTTCCCAACTTGCTCGGTTGGACTTGAACCGATCATTTCAACACTTGAACAGATCGTTTCACCTTGTCCATGAGCCGATCGACTCACTAGTTGAGCCGATCGGTTCCCCAAGCTCAACCGATCGGTTCATCACATGAGCTGATCGGTTGGGAGTGCAGATTTCGGAGAATCAGTCAATTGCAAATTCAATCAATCTGATATTCTAATCAAGTTGTCCAACACCTTGAACACTATGGTACTGAGCTATCAATTGATTGAGTGTTTAATTGAACTACTAAACTCCTTTAGCAATCAATCTCAACATTGTTTGTGGACAAACTCCTCTTCCAGGTTAAATCCTATGTGTGTGACCTTGCAGGTCCATTTCACGTTGCCAGTGAAAGTCCATAACACTTATGACTTCACAAGCAAAGAGCGGTGCCTAGTCACATATCAGTGCTACCCAAGTGAAATATAACATTGGAGAACAACTTTCAATCCTACAATCCGTGAATGGTGTTACAGTGAATGTATAATTCCATTGTCACTGATGTCCTGAATGAACTCGAGGCATGGAACAATCATCCTTTCAACGTTCATTCATTTCCTTGATCTCAGAGCAGACTGGGTGAGATGTGTGTGACATCAATATCACATATTGATTCACACGTGCATGCGCATGCCTTTCTCAATCCTACTCATCAAGTGGCCAAGGACATCAAACTCCCTCAGGAGGGACAAATCCCATACCTATCACTCACCCCTCAAAAGCCCCATGTGTCAAAGCCACCCAATCATCACTTTTATAACAACCCATGTTTCAAGACTGCGATTGATGATGTCAAAGTGTACCCAACGACATGTGTTGAGTATAGTGATTTCAGGTCTAAGAATCACACTCACCACCATCACTGTGAGAGCTAACTGTGACTACCAAGTCATGGTTCCATGTGTCACTCTCACGGTGGGTCTGTCTGGTACCTTGTTCTCTAACAAGTACCTATGTGCTTGGTTTGATATCACTATATCATGACTAATGAGATTCTGTCATCAACCAACACACAATCTAGTCTTTAGTGTTATTGATGTCTATGGTTATTTCCACAATAACAACCGACTAGGGACCAAACAAGAATGTATACTTTTGACATCCGCATGATCTCATCGTTTAGGTCCTTAACCTAAAAGCATGCGTCATTGAGTAAAATCATTCTTTAGACATCTATCATGTTACACTATCATCTCAAAAAAAATTTAAACATATAGATCAGAAATTGCCCTTATTATTATGCAAATCATTTACAAAGTATCCCATTACAATCATCATATGACTTGCTCTATGGGCATACATACCAAAACTATATGCTAAGTTTAGCAAATGTGAGTTTTGGGTATCAGAAGTTTCTTTTCTTGGACACGTAAAATCTACTTCAGGTATTCATGTTGATCCTAAGAAGGTAGAATCTGTTCTGCAATGGGAACAGTCGAAGACACCAACAGAAATTTGTAGTTTCCTAGAGTTGGCAGGCTATTACAGGAGGTTCATTAAGAACTTCAGTTCTATAGCTTTACCCTTAACCAAGTTGACCAGGAAGGAAGTTCCTTTTGCCTAGAATGACAAGTGTCAACAATCTTTCCAGTTGTTGAAAGAAAGGTTGACAAGTGCACCTGTGGTAGTGCTACCTGAATAAGAAAAAGGGTATATAGTTTTCTATGATGCATCTAAGAATGGACTAGGATGTGTGTTGATGCAGGATAAGCAAGTGATTTCTTTCTCTTCTCGACATCTTAAGAAACATGAGGAGAATTATCCGACCCATGATCTAGAGCTAGCTGCTGTAGTACATGCTTTGAAGATCTGGAGACATTATCTCTATGGAGAGACATTCCAGATTTTCACAGACCATAAAAACCTAAAGTATATCTTCTCACAGCATGAGCTGAACATGAGGCAACGCCGCTGGATGGAGTTAATCAAGGACTACGATTTTACAATTGATTATCAACCAGGGAAGGCCAATGTAGTTGCTGATGCACTAAGTAGGAAATCAGCAACACCAACCCTAGATAATGCACAACTGAATTCTTTGGTGTGCTCTAGGAGGGATATGTTTATATCCTTGAGGCAAAACAATGTACAACTTAAGATATCGTTGTTATCTGGGTTGTTAGCTGAGATGCACATAAAACCTACTATGAGACAACAGATTAAAGAAGCACAACAAGCTGATGTTGTAATTCAACAGATTAGATCAGAATATGGTAGTGAGAAATGAGATGGTTTCCATGATTCAGATGATCAGGTAGCCTGTTATCATGATAGGATGATAGTACCTGATGCTGATAACTTAAGAAAGTTAGTCCTGGAAGAAGCTCATTCTTCAATGTATTCTATGCATCCGGGAAGCACCAAGATGTATCATAACTTGAAAGATATGTATTGGTGGTCTGGTTTGAAGAAGGATGTTGTTGAGTTTGTTATGCGGTGTCGAGTGTGTCAGCAAGTTAAAGCTGAACACGAGAAGCCCGCAGGAACAATGCAACCTTTGCCTATACCACAATGGAAGTGGGATCATGTGACCATGGATTTTGTGGTTGGTTTGCCTAGAACAGCCAAAGGTCATGATTCCATTTGGGTGTTAGTTGATAGGTTGACAAAAACAACACATTTCTTACCAGTCAAAACAACCTATTCTGTTGAGAAGTTGGCACAGTTATATGTTGATGAGATAGTACGGTTGCATGGGGTCCCAGTTACCATTGTTTCTCATAGAGGTCCCCAGTTTATGAGTCATTTTTGGGAACGACTTCATAAAGCTTTGGGCACACAGTTAAGGTTTAGTACAACCTTTCATCCTCAGACAGATGGGCAATCTGAAAGGACTATACAAACCTTGGAGGACTTTCTTAGGGCATGTCTCCTTCAGTTTACAGGAAGTGGGGATCTACATCTGAGCTTGATAGAATTTGCTTACAATAATAGCTATCAGCACAATATTGACATGGCACCATATGAAGCTTTATATGGTAGACATTGTAGATCTCCCTTATGTTGGTATGAAACTGGAGAATATCAACTTCTGGGTCCTGAGCTTGTGCAGCAAACAACCGAGAAGATTAAAATAATACAACAACAGCTAAAGACTGCACATGATAGATAGAAATCTTACGCTGATAGGCGTCGTAGACCTTTAGAATTCTAGGTTGGAGACAGAGTGTATCTCAAGGTCTCACCTTGGAAAGGAGTCCTTAGATTTGGAAGAAAGGGAAAATTAGCTCCTAGATTTATGGGGCCTTATCCAATCATTGAATGGATTGGAAAGGTAGCTTATAAACTGGAGTTACCACCTGAGTTGCACAAGTTGCACCCATTGTTTCATATATCTATGTTAAGGAAGTGTCATCCTGACACTGAGTTAGTTCTACAACCTGTGGAGGTAGAACTAAATGATGACATATCTTATGTTGAAGGACCTGTGTTGATTCTTGATAGAAGGATCAAGAAGCTGAAAAAGAAAGACATTTGTCTTGTAAAAGTCCTCTGGAATCACCGTGGCGTTGAAGAATATACATGGGAACTAGGAGAAGAAATGAGGAGGAAATACCCTACTCTTTTCTCTTAATGTTTTTGTTGATGATTTCGGGGACGTAATCCTTATAAGGGGTGGATAATTTGTAACATCCCTGACCTGGGTTATGTTTTAACCCTAGGTATTTTGCTTAATAAAGTTGGTTAGATGCATGCTCTTATCTTTTGAAAAGTAATTAAGGCTCAAGAGGAACTTATATTTCTATTTCAGTCCTTTTTAAATAATGTTGAAACGTTGTTTTGTTAATTTTGGACTAAAGTGCAAATTACCCAAGTTGAGTGGTTAACTTGCAAAATTTTACATGATAAAATGTTCCTCTGATGTTGAGGCATCATAAGAGTAAATATGATGTAGTGGTATGGTTTCCACAAGCTTGAGCACCAAGATAGAGCTTGTTGAGCAGTCTTTGTGCATTAAAACCTAGTTTTGGTGTAATGTGCAATTACCCAAAACCTAGGGTCCAATATTCAAAATACCACCTCTAGAGGGTCCCTCATTTTTCTTGACATCATGTAGAGAGAATAAAATGAGAGGGGTGCCTCATTTGAATTATCCTGGAGGAAAGAGAATCTTGACATTAAAATAATCAAGATTTAAGCATAAAAGGAACTTTAATTCAACTTATCGCAAAAAGAAATATATTAATTAAGGATCCCTTCAACCAAAAGTTGAGGGATGTATTTGCAAAAGTGTTGGACGAGCTTGTGCCTTGAAAAGGCACAAAAAGATCTTGGTTGAGTGGAAAGCCCACTCACATTAACTTAATAAAAAGTATTATCCACTAAAAGTAGGATATTAGTATAATATGATTAAGGTGCTTAATTTCTTTTCCTTTAATCCTTGGATAATGAAAAGGTTTTACAAGAGGATGAAGATGGCTTCGTGGCCAAGAATTTAGGGGGAAGTGGTGGAAATAATTTTGGAAATAAAAGGAATTTATTTCATTTTCTCTTTCCTTGAAATTCCTTATACATATCTCTTTTCCAACCCACCTAAGGATATTTTTTCGGAAATCTCTTTTCTTTTCTTGCCTTGGCCGACCACGAGAGAGCTCAGGAGTAGGAGAAGGACGACCCCAACCTGTTGGTAAGCTTTTGATCATCTTTCACCTTGGTTTATGGTGGAAACCCTAAATCAATGCTTGATTCTTTGTTTTCTTCACTCGATTTCCAATCCAAGCCAACTCTTTCATCCAAAAAGCTCAAGAACGGACCTTGGGCAGTTGTCAAAGCTTCATCCACCATTAGAGCCATGGAGCTTGAAGCTTGGAATTAGATTCAAAGGCGGGTTATATAACTTAAACCCTTAAACATTGATATTGCATTCAATTCTCCAATAATTGTTGAGTATTTTCTTCTATTTGAACTTCCTTTGATTCATTGCTGCAATTCCCATGAAAACGGCAATAGTTCTTGGATGTACGAAGGAAGATGATGATGACATCATCTTGGGAACTTTCCCCAAGAAAATGCTGGGCCAAACAGTTTCAATATAAGTGCTCAGTCGGTTTCACAAACCGTTTGGGAGCAAACAGTTTCAAACCGTTTGGGAGTAAACGGTTTCATCAAACCGTTTGAGAGTAAACAGTTTCAAAACCATTTGAGAGTAAACAGTTTCAAAACCGTTTGAGAGTGTTGACCACAATTGACCATTTTATGATTTGATGATAATGATGATGGTTAAGGACCTGTAAAATATAATTGATTAGTTTCAAAGGCTTCATTAGTTGAAGGTCCATCAAACACCAAACCCTAATCTGGTTAAGTGATGATTCCTTAATTGATTGAGTTAGAACTTTGGGTTGATTGACCCAAACGGTTTGAAAACCATTTGGAGATCACCCAAACAGTCTCAAGACCGTTTGGAGGTCAACCAAGACCGTTTGGAGGTCTAGGGTTGAGTATGGTTAGGTAATTGAAGATCAAATAATACCAAATTGGAATACAATCAATAATCGATTTGATGATCAATCCATTGATCCAAACCTTAATTCGATGTCATGGATATTGATGATGGGATGGGAAAACGGTCTCAAGACTATTTGGAGGTCATCCAAACGACCTCAAGACCATTTGAGCTCAGGTCATGTTCAATATGGATGGTGGTCCAATGAATTCAAAGTAACTAGTTTTTCAATAACTAATATTGAAGGTTCATTGATTCCAAACCCTAATCCAATTGGATTCTAAATCCTAATTGATGATTAATTGGAAGTCAAATCAATTGAAGGATAATTATTTAAATCCAATTGAGGTGTCAAGCTAAGGCTCAATTGTTGAGTGATTATATGGATTCAATCAATGAGGGAATCAACCTTGGAAACCCTAAATCGATTTGAGTGGTTGAGACCACCTTTGGTTCAATCGGTTTTGAAGTGGTTTGGACCAAACGGTCTTAAGACCATTTGAGTCCAAACAGTCTCAGGACCATTTGGGACCAAACGATCCCAAACCGGTTAAGACTCAAACGGTTTTAAACCTCAACTTTGTCAAACGGTTTCAAGTATCTACTTTGTTAAACGGTTTCAAGAACCTACTTTACCAAATGGTTTCAAGTATTCAACCAAGACCGTTTGGAGGTCTAAACGGTCTTAGGCCATTTGGAGGTATTTCAAGCAAGACCGTTTGAGGTCCAATTGGTCAAGACCGTTTGAGGTCTAAGTGACCAAGAACGTTTGGAAGCAATTAACCAAAACTGCATGGATACTTAAAGTGGTTAAAGGACAAATTGTTTAATTGAACAATACATGATGTAATCAAGGGTGATTATAATAATTGTACCCTTAATGAGATAGGGTGATTAGTACCCTTTGAATAATGAATATTTAATGATCATGGAAGTAATCACATAATTAGGGGTGTAAACGAGGCGGGCCTGGCCATACCTATACCCATACCCATCTAATTTAGCGGGTCTGGTTTCGGTTCTAGACCCGCATAATACAAAACCTGAACCCGCACCATACCCGTACCCACAATAATAGTGGGTATGTGGTGTGGGTATGCGGGTAAGCGGTTCTATAAAACATCATATTGTTTATGTAAGAGAAATGACTATGTTATATATATTTAACACAACAAGATATTGTTATCATATAGTATATTAACATGTAATAGTTATATTAGACAATGCTATATTCTATACAAGAAAATTAATTGAGTAATTGTTTACATATTTGTAGTCATGATCATAACATTTAATTTATGTAGAAAGTAATGTAGATTAGTAGACATTTTGATTTTAAGTTTACATATGATGTTCGTTATTGTAACTGGAATAGTTAATTCTTAGTTATATGACTAGTCTCAACCTTAGAGTAGGATATAATCTCAATAATTATATTAATTAGACTAGGAAAGTGTGATATATATAACATATTATTTTAGTAGTTACTTATGTATAGCAGGTACACGGGTCTAGCGGGTCTGGGTCCAAGCATACCCATTATTAGACCCGCTTATATGCGGGTCCAAAGGTATGCGGGTCCAAGGGTATGCGGGTATAAAATATTAGACCCGTGACGGCTTTTTTAAGTGTCTGGATTTGTGGGTCCGCGGGTCTACCCGTACCCATTTACATCCCTACACATAATCCATTGTGTCAATTCTTCTTTTGAGTCGAGTTGACCTAGTCTAATCAAGTCTGAAGTAAATATCATCTTATAGAGGACGAGAGAGAGAGGACTTCCTACATGAATGATAACCATGTAATGGTTAAGTCTTCACACTTTCAACATGTATGAATGAATAATTAGGGTATAATTCCTGATAGGGAGATCATGAAACCCTAATTAAGAAGGTTAATGAATCCTAACCCTAATTGAAGGCAATGATAGGTGAAACCCTAATTCACAGTGATGACATGATCCTAAATTCAGAGTAGGGACATGAGAATTCCTAATTCAAGATGTTTTGATGATCATCCCTAATTGTGGGATAGTGAATAGTAAACCCTAATCTAGGGTGATGTGATGTGAATAGTAAACCCTAATCTAGGGTGATGTGATGTGAATAGTAAACCCTAATCTAGGGTGATGTGATGTGAATAATAAACCCTAATCTAGGGTGATGTGATGTGAATAGTAAACTCTTATTCTGGGTTACACTATATAGCATGAATCTCTAAGGTTGGAAAATGAAATGATGAATTATTGCTCCTAATTGAACAAAGGGGATGAATAACCCTAATTGAAATAAAAAGTGAAACCCTAATCCCTGGTAAGGGAATAGTGGTGTACCCTTGAGTAGTAATGTTATAATTGTTTTGCATTATGCTGAAATGAAAATTGATGTAATTGTTATCATATGTACTAATCATGCTGGTTTTATGAGATAATGAACATAGCCAGGTATGAGCTATGATGCTTTATTTATTGAAAGTGATTTATGAGCATTGTGAGTCATAATATGCTGTGTTTCCTAGTGAGAGGTAACAAAAGAGATTAATAGGCTTCAAGAGCCATGTGAAATACCTGCATTGCAATTATCATGTTTACACAGTCAGATGACCTGATGGCATTAAGTTACCTATTAAAGTGGTAACAAGTATTTTGATGATCTAAGGGCTTGAACACCTATATTCTTGAATCATGATGATGAAATGATAAGGGACTGAGATCCCAATAAACTTGATGGAAATAGTACTCATTCTTTATAGAAAATTGTTATAATGTCTTATGTTTGAAAACTTGGCTGATGCTAAAAGAATATGATAATGTACTTAATTAATCAAGTGAAATCATAGAATGTAGTTGCCCTGACCACAGATCCATCAACATCAGAATTAGCTGAATGGTGAAACGAGTTCTACTCAGAACGCATATTTTGGAATATGCGGGGGTAATTGGGAAAATATATCCTTATGCTCCATGGGAATGGCTACGGGAAATGTCCTATGTACGGGATTGGTTGCAGACCATACCCCAATAAGAGTATGGCTATGGGCCATGACTCCTCAATAATAATACCCGACATTGGCTACGGGACAAGGCAAGTACACCAATGAGCTACTGAAATGCTTTGGAATGGAGAACATGAAGCCGATGGACACACCCATGTCCAACACCACCAAACTTGATAAATATGAAGAAGGTGAGAAGGTAGATGAGAATCTCTATAGGGGTATGATTGGAAGTTTACTTTACTTAACTGCCTCTAGACCCGACATAATGTTTAATGTTGGCTTGTGTGATCGCTTTCAATCAAGCCCTAGAAATCACATCTTATTGTTGTTAAGAGGATTTTGAGGTACTGAGCCAAAACCCAAAACTTTGGACTATGGTACCCTAAGTCAAGGGACTTTACTCTTGTAGCATATAGTGATGCTGATTACACGGGTTGTTTGATTGATAGAAAGTGCACAAGTGGCACTTGCTTCCTCCTAGGACCATGCTTGGTGTCTTGGTTTTCCAAGAAACATAGCACCGTGGCATTATCAATAACAGAGGCTGAGTACATTGCTCTCGGAAGTTGTTGTGGCCAAGTCTATGGATGAAGCAAATGCTCCAAGACTTTAACATACATTTAGATGCTTCTCCTATCTATTGTGATAATACTAGTGCAATCAATCTATCTTATAATCCAATATTTCATAGTATAGATAAACATATAGAGGTTCATCATCATTTTCTTTGTGATCACATTGCCAAAAAGGATATTTATATCACACATGTGGACACGGAAAATCAGTTGGCAGACATTTTCACCAAATCTTCAGCTAGAGAGCAATTTAGCTTCATTAGATCTAAACTGCTCATGATTTCTTTAGATGATATTGATGTGTTATATAGCTAGTTGCTTTTATTCTATATGTTTTGTTCATGCTTAAATCACCTTGCTTGCCTAAAATTGCTAAAATTTGCTAAATTTTGCTTGTTGTTATGCTTAGTTTCACTTATTTTTGGGCATTTTTTGAATTTTGGGTTTTTATCGCTAAATAGTACCTAATGATGAATGGAATGTGCCTAAATATACTTAATATGCATAATGGACCAGCAAATTAATTTTAATTAGCATGTATGTGGTTAGAAATCCAAAATGTCAGTTTTTGGTCAGGTTGACCAACGATCGAGTTGCTAATTCGACCGATCAAGGCCAAGGGCTTGCTTTTTGCAACCAATCGGTCGAGTTTCCTAGTGACAAAACTTGATCGATCGGTGGCAGAGCTACAACTTATATCTCGATTCGGCAACCTTTTCTCCCTCTCAACTAGTGAAAAGTTGATCGAATCCTCAACAATAGCTTTACCTCCCTCAACCCTAGCCCTGACCTTCCTTTCCCTAGCCCTAATACAACCTAGTGTGACCTCCCTCGACCTTGCTCCTTGCTCCCTTGGGTCTGCTGACCGTTTTGGTGGTGTTGTTTCTGCGGATTGCTTGTTCCTCCTCTCCATTCTTGTCTCCAAGGTGTCCCAAAGGAGGAAACGTGTTGTTCCCGCTGGTTCTCCCTCTTCTTCCTCATCCTCTAGGATCATCCCATTTGATGATACATTCTTCATCTACTCTAAGGTTGTGAGTCAGTACAAGGAATTCCTCCCTAGGAGCCCCTTTCCTTTCCGACCTCTTTATGAGCCTAATCCAATCAAGCAAGCTGTGCTAGAAAGGGTAGCTACCAACCTATACAATCACCACCCCTCCACTCTCTGTGTTAAACACACATGCTACAACAATGCCCTCACGAGCATGAAAGCGGTTCACAAATTCTATGCTAATTTGAAGTGGAATTACGACACTAGAGTTCCACCTCCTAACACTCATGTAGTTCTTACCTCGATGATAGCCGGTAAGAAGTTTCAAATCACCGAAGATTCCCTTAATATCTTTTTCAATGGTGATGAGGAGACTGATTCCTGGAGGCGTGACTACCCTGAGTACTTCAACCATTTGGATCCTGAGAATTTCTTCAAGAAACTCGACATTGATCTGTCTGCGATTCACATGTACCTGAAGAAACCTCAATTTCCATATAAGAAGAAGGGAACCCTACAATCCTCTACCCTAGACCTTAGAAACTGCATCCTAGCCCTAGTGGTGAACTGCAATATCCATCCCAAGAAGAATCAAATGGACATTGCAGAAAACACTGCGGTTATGATGTATTGTATCCTTAAGAATGTCGGAGTCAAGTGGTCCCGATATATCCTTCACCACATGACTTGCTTTGACTCCGGCAAGAACACTCCAGACACTCATCCTCCTTATCCAGCCTTGATTTGTCGTCTTTTTCACAAAGCCACTGGCAAGTCTCTCTTTTAGGATTTCTTCTACAAACTTGCAAGAAAGGGAGTCTGCATTAGTGAGACCACACTTCTCAAGAGTGTTCCTACCCCAACCTCTACCACACCTGGAGCCTCCACCTTGACCTCCACCCAGGCACCTCCTCTACTAGCTAGCCCTCCGTAGCCTAGCCGCGCCTCCTTCAATGTGTCAAATGAAACCCTTATGGACTATATGATGCATCAATAGGCATATAAGCTATAGATCCAAGAACATCTACACTAAGACCTTTACCAGATCATGTCGACCATGAAACTATCTTGCAACCATCCCTACCCATCCTACCAACCCTATCCCGGTGGTGACTATGCTTCCTATGCATACAGTCACTTCTACCCAGCTCCACCCCCTGATGCTTTTGCTGATCCCTCTGCTGGTGGACATGAGTACCCAGTGTTACCCCTTCATGCTGGTTGCTTGGCTAAGCTTCTCACCAGCATCGACTCTTCTACTCCTTCCTTCCTAGAGGCCAATGAGTTACACACACTTGGCATGTCTTGGGCCGAACAGAATGCCAGATGGCTGGGCCATGGCTATGGTTCCCCTGACATGGACATGCCAGACCAGGTTGCTGATGAGGATGCTGATGAGGAGGCCACTGAGGACGATGGTGATGGTGGCTCTATTGGTTCTGATGATGGCTTCGCTGGAACATCTGGAAACAAGGCTACTCATGCTGCTCCTTCAGATGGCGATGAGGACTACCAGCCCGAGGTAGATGATTGATGACCAAATAGATATAGATGATGTAGATGTCTGATGTCTAGGTTTTTAGTCATGTATGCTGATCATATTATCTTGCTAGACTATTTTGTACTGATGACATTAGGCACATCATCTGAGATGTACTATTTTTTGTTTTCTTCTTTGTATGTTGTTTTTAGTTCGCATCTGTGAGAACATCTTCATTGTTGTAATCTTAATCTTTATGTATTATGACTCATTGATCTATCCTATCTTATGAGTTGGAGTATGTTCCTACCATATTTTGATTATGACTGTTGTTTAGTGTTTCTCTCTATGTTTGTATGTTTTTGAGCTTGTGGTGATCTTTATTTTGTGTTTGTATTGCTTATGGAGAAGACCTATGCTTTTGGATCTCTTCTATCCCCTACCTTTTTGAGATGACAAAGGGGGAGAAATAGCTCAAACATATTGTTTTATTGCTTATATGCTTCTTTTCTTGTCTACTTAACTGAAATTTAACATGACTTGTTTAAGAATCATATAGACTATATATGTGCAATGGTTTCTTGTTGTTTAACTAACCATGCAGGCATAGGTGAGCATGAATTGAGGGGGAGCAATTTAGATTGTTCAAACATGCATCCCGTTGCAATTCTCCAGTCAAAGGTATAAATTTCATATTCTTTTCAATATGTTGAGGAATGGTTTGTCATTGTCAAAAAGGGGGAGAATGTTGACCTAAGTGTCGCACATTGTCCATATTTTGATAATGACTCAACCATTCCATTCATATGTATCTAATGTATCTATTTAAGAGTGATTTCAGGCATTAGGTACAAGAAAAGAATCAAATTCTACATGTATCAAACTCATCAAGTTCAAGCAAAAAGACATGCAAGTGACCAATTAGGGAAATAGCCCCAAATGACCTAGAACAATTTTTTTAATCACTTGTATACATGTTATGTATTGTAACTAAGATGAGAAAAATGTCTGGGACACAAAAATCCACGGTTTGATCATCCAAATCGAATTCCTTAAAATTTGTCATAGACACTCTGTCGATCGAGTTACCAACTCGACCGGTCTGTGTGGATTTTGGAATCTAGATGATTCAGTCGAGTTTACACTTCACAGAACTCGATCGATCGACCATTCGGTCCAAAATTGATTTTGGTCAATCGGTCGAGTTTCCTCAGACAAACTTGACCGACACTTCAAAAATCAGCTTTGTCGGATAGTGGATCGGTCGAGTTACCTTTATGAAAACTCGAACGATTAGACTGTAATGGAAATGCAGAAAAAACAATTACAACCATTGGAGATGTGTTGGGACCCAAAATAGATCCATTGCAAGTTGTAAAATGACTATTTTTCATCCCTAAGTGTTCCCACTATCAAAGGGGCACCCCCAACTATAAATAGGACTGCTTGGGCTTCATCCCAAGTTTGCTCTTCCATTGCATAGCTTGGTCCTAGCCTAGTTGAGAGTGTTGCACCCCTTTGAGCCCCTTTCTCTCTCTACTTTCAATTCAAATTCATAAATACAAGTGAGTTAGTATACATTATAAGAGAGGTTTTCCTTGTATCCATGTAAAGCTCTCCACCTCCATCTTCCTACCTCCTTTCCTCATTGAAGAAAAGGCTTGAAGATCTTCGCCAAGTGAAGGAGTTGTTGTTCTTCAAGGTTGAAGAAAGAATGGCGATCCAGATTTCCGAGTGAAGGAGATAGGCAAGGCAGATGCTCAAGAAGGATAGGTAATTCCTAGAAGGCCAAAGACTTGAAGAAGGAGTGGGTAAGTCCTTGTTAAAGGCTGGAGACTCCTTTGCTCAAGTGGGTAAGTTCCTTCGGTAGGTTGAAGATCCTTGCTTGAGGTATTAAGTCCTTGGATGAATGTCGTTTTGACTGTAATATTATGAATGAATATAAGAGTACCAAGGTTGCAAAGTCCTACAGACTAACCACCTCTGGGTAGTGGACTAACTCACTTCTAGTTTGAAGTGTGGAACCACTCTAAACCACTTTGTCCAAGTGTTTGCTATCATTGTCTCTCATCCTTGCTATGCTTGTTAGTTAGGACTTCAAATTGGCTATATGCTTTAGCTTTTTCACTTAATATAATTTGAAGGTCTAATATGTTTTGTGAGATTTGTGAAGCTCTATTCACCCCCCTCTAGAGCCCTTGATCCAACACAAGTCACACAGATTGGCCTCTCCCTCTCTATCTTCAACTCTCGCAAGTTCAAATTCTAATGTGGAAATTTTTGATTCGATGCTTTTATAAAAATCATGTCTTATGGAATGTTTGTCAAAAAATTAAGTAAAATTTTGTTTTGTAATTGAAGAAATGTGATCTTTCTCATGAAACTCATTTCAAAGTCTAATTTTCATGTTTTCTAACACTGACTTTTGAGGATCTAATAAATCATATAAAATCCCTAAAATTATAACTTTATCATAAAAACTCCAAATTTGATTAATAAATATATTTTACTGATAAAAAATACAAGGAATTGTTAGGTCTAGGTTTTGTGACTAAAATCTGAGGTTTTCAAAACATGTCTAAAATTAGGATTTTCTTTATACATGTATGAAATACAAACCTTAATCTATGTGAATAATTTGAATTAGGCAAAGAAGGTCTTAGAATCAACTAAGTTGGTGAAAAATAATTAACTAGGACTATGAGTTGAGGTATGTGCAGTCTTACCCCAAAGTTGGGCATATTTGTTATCCAACCCTAATTTCCCAATGAGGCATGGACGAAAACCTTTATTTCTCTTATTGATCATTTTGGCACAATCTACGTTGTTTGCTTGTGTTTTGACCCCACTTGCAATATTGCTATTATTTTAGCATGCCATAATATTTCTTTTAGTATGATGATTCAAGATATTGACTATCCTTATTTCTTGGCTATTCTTTACCCTTTATTACCTTTGTTGTTATATTCTTTGTTCATGTTCCTTATCTTGACATATACCTTGTTTCTTTCACTTGCTGGGTGATCCCAACCACCCAGGCCTAGTATAAGGTGGGGAACAAGATCAAGGTGGACCAAACCAGATTTAGGATAAGGAGTACATGGCTTTCAACATGGACCTAACTCATGAAGATGTTTATTGGAGACAAACTTTAATGGCTTAGGTTTTCCTTTACTAGATTCTTATGATGTAATATCCATGTAAAACGTAAGGGAGATGATGATGCACATTTGTAAAATTTATTATAGTCATGAAACTTTTATTCCACTACTATAATTTGTTCTTTTGTATACCATTATTTGAAATGTGAAAATTTTACACCTATTCAAGCATACTTTTGAGTGTGTTTGGAATGGATGTTTTATTCTTCAAATTTTTAGTAGGGAGTGGATCCCCTCTAGGTCCCACTCTTTACAGGATGGTATTAGAGACCATGGTAGTCAAAATATAATTATTTCAATTTTGTCTCCCTAATTACATAGTTCCCCTTTAAGTGACATGTATGCCCAAGATTTGATCTATGCTATTCTTGAGATGATCAAAGGTGGATTTAGGATCATAAGATTTTCACATTAAAAATATGTTTAGTTAACCTTTATGTGTGAGCTTGTTAGGTAGGTACTAGGGCATAATTTGAAAGTAAAGGTGTCTAGAAAGGATAAGGGTTTGGGGGCTGGAAAGATTTTCCTCTGTGCTACTAGCTCGGTTTATGAGGAATCCTATATCTGAATGATACATGCCTGGCCTGAGTTGGTATTGATTGTCTGAAATAGCATGCCTATAGGATATAGTAGCCTCATACATCAATGTTTGATATGCTTGGTAACCTTATATGTGGATCTTGTGACTTGTTTGATGATGGATACTCGATATATTTCCTTTATGTCCCATAGGACAACATATTTGGGTAGTAAATACCTAAAACCTAGACCTTAAGGTAGAAGGGATAGATCTTATACATGGTTTAGTTAGTTTAACCTTTCCCTCTAGTGTATTTTGACTTGGTAGGTCAACCCTTTAAGGGGTGGAGTGAAAGTGCCTTCATAGATCATGGATATGCTGATTTCAAGGAAGAAATCCTTTTTAAGGGGATGGAGTCCTGCAATATACTGAAATCTAGATGCTCTAACTCTAAAAACCCTAAGTCCAGGATTAAGAGGCTTGTGTGCTTGAATCCTTATAATTGATAAAACAAGGTTAGACTTATCCCCTAACATGCTTGTTTAGATCCTATTGATCATATAATGGTCATCTAATGAATAGTTCATATGCTTGAAACCTAATAAATATTTAATGTACATAATATGAATAATTCACATATAAATCCTAATTGTGGATACACATGATGCTAACCATGTCATCAACCAATAAACCCTAATGATATGATGAGCAAGATAATTGTAACCTAATCTTAGACTTAATAAACCCTAAGAAGAAATAAGTGAAGTATAATGATCATGTTGACCTCAACCCTATGTTGTAATCATCTAACCTTAATATATGAATCCTTGATGATTAGGTGTCATAATCAGATAACATACACTTATAAACATAAATGGTATATAATAAACTACTCATTGATTAATCAAACTATGAAATGTAATGCATACTACCTTGTTCTTTATTACACACCTAATTAATCACCTAATTATGACTTGTCATGTGAATCAAATAATTAATATGTAATATGTTCCACCTTGTTCACTAAAAGACATATAATGACTTTGATATGGATATGAAGTAATTGGATTTATACAAATGTGTATAATAAATAATAAAAATTAAATAAATATGAGTGAATGATTTATGACATTAATGTGAGTAAGAAAGGTAATGTGATAATGTATAGATGTTTAGTGTAGGTGGAAGTAATTACTACATTCCATTGAGTTTTCTAGCACTACATTGAAGCCCCTGCCACCTCTTTGGCTACAGCCTGCAACCAGCGCTTGCTGCCATCTACGCCTTTGAAACACCGACACTCATTGGATCTACAGACCTAAAATGATGATCACCATATGCAACTAACATCCTCAACCAATCCTTCCTACTGCTAACTTCTTTTTCATACTTGATCAGGAAACCAGCATGACCTGCAACCTATGAAGCTAGATCTAGAGGTGCGTCACCTCAATTCTCTTCTCTGACTGTGATCCACCCTGAACCCAGGAATCCTACAAGTAAGGCGCCTCACAAATCAACCTCCATAAAACCCCAAAGCAAGTAAGCATCATGTAATACCTCTTCTCATAATGATGGCAACAAAGTCTAGAGACCTAATTCCTTACGACCATGTCATCATTCACCCTCAACCTCCTCATATATTCCCAAGAAGTGAAGGATTTGTTCTCTGAAACTAGACCATGCCACCATATCCAAGAGACCATTTCAAAGGATCTCATATCCAATATAAAAATAGTACAATGATTCATCTCTATAAAACATAAAGGAAATCGAGGAGATCTACAAAAACCATGATCACATGAGAGTAATCACATGGTATCTAGGTAAGCTTCATGTAAACCTATAATGTGAAATTGGTTCAATAACTTCTATATTATAACAAGAACAACATGTTAGAATGCTCATTTTAATAACCATGCACAACCATATGTATGTGTATATATGTAGATCTTCTATACATACGCAGTAATCTAATACAATGTACAAGACTAAAAATGTCATCTTAATTACGTAATGGATGACTAGTTCAGACCTAAGCCATACTAATCAAGATACTTTAGAACGTAAAACATTTCTAAATTATATAATTATTGATTGGTCTACAGGTATATGTAGCATACAAGTAAATGAACATATAGGTTAGTCCTATTCAAGAGCAAACCTATAGTATGTAGTTTATGTAGGATGACAATGAATTAAATAGTAATCTAACCAAGTATTAGAATAAGTTGTAAAGGATCGGTGCTAATGATATTATAACATAGTGGACCTTCTATATTTCTCATGTTAGTGCTAATACATGTGTCAATTAGTATATAATTAAGTATTGAATATAGTAATTTGTATAAAGAATAATTCAAATACTAAATTATCCTGGTTAAAAAATTCAAAATCCTAACATTTAATGGATCAAGCAAACATACTTATCAAAACTGGTCCGATTTGGGTAACTTGACATATGTAAGAGGATTATAAGTATGACCTTATATTTATGCATATTAATTTAGATGAAAATATATCATCTAGATGCTTAGTTAAAAATTTGAAACCTAAGTATATATTACAATGAATTGGATTGTGTATGACTTAAAACCTAGGTCCTTCGTAAGGATATTTTGATAAACATGTCTCATATAATGAACACCATTGATCATAAAGGTAAAGTGGAATTATCTTTGAGAGAGAATGACATTCGAAGACCTAAACTAGAGATAATAATGATACCTAGATGGAAACATGGAAAACATAACCTGGAAGAAACTAAGGAATAATAACCCAAAATGGAAAATGTGTAGTCCTTAATAATATTTCATTCCAAAGCCATATAGTGACACATATTCCTCTACGATTGTATATTCTCTCTATTTTGATTTAATTGTTGTAGTCAATACTTGGAGTTATCACATTTTGGAAACTTTATATAGGGGTACAAAATTGCTTTGTATATTTGGAAAGTTATTACCTTCATTAATTGCATTCATGAATAGATAGGTTGGTTGGCCAAAATTGACTTTATACCTTAGCCTAACTATTTGAAAGCCCACCAACACTTATTTCTGGAAAATAATAGCACATTGTTTAAACGTCCAAAAAGGGCAGGTTAGTGCCCCTATTTTAGTGGAATTATGCTTCCACACCTCTGCGCAGAGTTAAAGGACATAGAGTCCCTCAGTATAATGTGAATTTTTATCAATGTGTTACAATTCTCTGTAGGAGAGAACATATGGCTTCCCCAACAACTAGACATCGACATGTGTTAACTATTGAAAATTGAATGACTAGTCTCAAATTTTTGATATCGAATATTGTTGAACTTGAAAACCCATTGATACTTCTTGATACTTGGTTGTATTGTTAATTTCCTTGCATTTTTTCATATTAATTAGGTTCATACTATTTTTACTTTCCAAATACCAATTTTGTACCGGCTTTCCTGACCTCAGTTTCCCTTATTGGGGCCCATGTGTGGTTTTTGTTCCCTTTGGGATCTCATGGGCAGGTGACCAGAGAAGATGTAGAAGAGACTGCACGAGATAGCCCTCTATTAGATGATGAAGATAAAATTATTATTGTTTTGGTATTCGATGCCTATGTATCAAAAAAAACTTTTTTTACTCGAGAAAATTATATGAATGAAAAGATTGTTTATATTTTTCTGATGCAAATTTTATAATTATTTGATCATAAAGATCATGTCTTTACAACATGGTATTAGATCCTATAAATAGTCGGAACTCATGCATATCTCATGGAATTTAGGTTTAGAAATAGAATTCCAATAGTTAGAACCTAGAAAAAAATTTGTCACCATAAACCGTACTATCATTGGCTCAATTACTGGGATATAGCTAGACTACAAGTAGGATATACTAAAAGCCCAAGTTTTGGGATATGAACCTCAATAAAAGTCATGAAATACAGTTAGCTCATTTACTAGATTTTGGACTTCCCTATGTTTAGATTTACATAGGGATATTATTGAGGAAGAAGTATTTAAGACACATATATGTATATTTAGAATATGGCCCTTGGAACATTTAAAACACCACTACAAGTAGAAAAATAGTACCTTAGAACTCCTCCTTAGTCTGGTACAACCACAAGTATCAAAAAAAAATCCTACTAGTACAACTTGTTCGTAAAAAAAAATGCCGCATTACAACTTTGAAAAAAAAAACCTACATACTTAAAAAAATGAAAATTCTCTTGACACAATAAAACATCACATAATGATTTGAAAGTTTTAAGCTTGGTTATGATAATTATAGTTTAAAGTGTAACAACAAATTTGATATTCATAATTTAGGTTCGTGACCTAGACATGGGTACATGACTCTAGAGGGATTATATGGACTAGGCATCACTAAGTGATTAGGTGCCTTCTAGTATTTCATCAAAATCTAAATTTCCAAAATGTCTCTAGAAATTGGGATGATGGATTAATAGTAAATAGAATGTAGAAATGAGGTGATTGCAACTTGGTTCTCGCATTGATTTTGGCCATTTTTCAGTTTTGTAAAAAAACAATTGTCCTCTCATTAAATTATTTTCTTTATAATATTATATGTACAAAAATAAACTCATTTTATGGAATTTTGTCAATGATTTAGTATATGCTATGGGCTATAACTCTATAGCGAAGATGCCAATATACCCTGGCAAGCTAATTGCAGTTGACACATGATGTCTCTTCTTAAAGTAGTCTCGTACTGACCGAGACATATGAGGTCATGGAATCCGACTCTCCCATTGACCTTGTGTGGTACCGATGCTTTACGTAATCGTGGTTGGTTGGAGTATGAGCGGTATATCTCATCTCCTCAGGGCTTAAGAATGTTTGTAAAATGTAATCATCCGTGTAGCGTATTTGCATAAGATTGAAATACAAGAATCAATGGATGATGTATTTCTACTAAGCATCTTCTAGATACATGAATGCTATACATGAACTTCAATTCCTTATTGAATAAGAAACATGCTGCTTTAATAAATTGTAGCTTAACTGCTTATATAGAAATGTTGTCTCTAAATTGCTTTAATATTGAATTATCTCTTGTTAAACATATGATTCCACTATTCATCTTATTTCCATTAAATTGCAATAATAACATTTTCGGCGGAGAGTTATATCTCTCGCTGGGGCAATTTTATAATTGTCTCTCTTCCGTGAAATCCAACATTTTTAGGTGGACGCGGACGAGGTAGAGGCAGAAGCCCCATAAAAAGGGAAGAGCAGCAGCATCAAGGACAACAGTAAATCCTCAGGTGGAGATACTAGCTGTCAAGTCTTGTATATGTGTAAATAGAGTCCTATGTGTCGTCTCTGTACTCTCAGGTTCTAGGAGTCTGTAGTTAGTTTAATATTGATCTGAGATTTTGGCTTGATGCCCCGAGATTTTAATACTACATGTGTATAGCTTAACATGGCAGTTGATGCTTGTAACTTTCGAGAAAGAGATGATACAGAGATGTACTGATGAATTGGAATGTACATAACTTACTTTGGTTCTTTATAAGAGAGTTTTTCAGTTTATGGATCTCTTTGTAAAAAGTTTTAAATTTTTAGTGATTTTTAGTTATTTCGCTGCTAACGATCGCTTCCGCATCAGTTAATCATGTTTTGTGAGTTAGTTCATCTCACATAATCACAAAAGGAAGTGTAAACTAGAGAGAGAAAGGGCTCAAGGAGTGAAACACACTCAACTATAGCAAGGACTTAGAATAGCATGAATGAGCAAACTTGGAATGAATTCTAAGGGGTCATATGTATAGATGGGGGTGTTCCCTTGAGTTTGGGATCACGTAGGGTCAAAATGTAGTCATTTTCCACAATGCAACATATCTATTTTCACCCAAAACAACTCACCAATGGTTATGATCACTTTTTTTGCATTTTACGTACAGTACATTCGATCGAGTTTCAGTAAAGGTAACTCGATCGATCAACTAAAAGACAAAGATAATTTTCAAACCATCGGTCAAGTTTGTTTTGGTAAAATTGACCGATGAGCTAAAATTAGATTTGGTCAGTGAGTCATTCGGTTGAGTTCTATGAGTGTACAACTAGACCGATGGGTCATCTTCAAAAAATCCATCATAAGATCGGTCGAGCTTGCAACTCGACCGATGAACAACCTGTGACAAATTTTAGAAGTTGATTTTTGAGTGATTAAACCTTGGTATTAAGTGCCACTAATAATTTTCTCATCTTAGTTACAAGTCATATCACCAATACAAGTGATTACAAAATTCATCTAAGGTCATTTGGAGTGATTTCCCAAATTGCACACTTGCATTGCATTTGACTTGAACTTGAACAAGCTAGGACTTGTGTAATTTGATCCTTTTCATGTACCTAAAGCCTGAAATCAATCTTGAACAAACATATTTGATACATAGGAATGGAATGGTTAAGTCATTATCAAAATGTGGGCAATGTATAACTCTTAAGTCAACATTCTTCCCCTTTTGACAATGACAAACCATTCCTCAATCATATTGAAAAGGGTATTGAAGTTATACCTTTGCCTTGTGAATTGTAAGGGGATTCAAGATTTAAACAATGTGAATTGCTCCTCCTCAATCTATGCTGACTTTAACCTGCATAGATAGTCTATCTACACAAAACAATATGACACATACATACTATATGGTCCTTTAGCAGGTCACATGATAAATCATATAATGAACAAGAAAAGGATCACATAGGCAATAAAAACAATATGGTTGAGCTTCAACAACATTGAATTATCTCCCCCATTTGACATTATCAAAAAGGAAGGGGGGGTAGAAGAGCATAAAAATAGGTCTTCTCCAAGCACAACCAAGAATACAACCATAAACAAACATACACCAAACAGAGACGAGATAAACAAGAAAACTAAGTCATAATCAAAATATGGTAAACCATGGCACCAAGTCATGAGATATAGTAAATTGAAGAGCAAGTGTGCACAAAATTAAGATTACAACCCATAAAGCAATCTCTCATAAAATAGCTACACGTCAAAATGATGAAAGCTAAGATGATAAAATAGTACAGCTCAGGACATGTGCCCAGATGTTTCTAATACAAAATATCCTAGAAAGATATATATATGATCAACATCTAGAATAAAAACTAAGAACAACTAGACATCTAAGCTATCTATATTATCATCATTATAATCAACATCAGGCTCGTAGTTGTCATCTCTGTCTGAAGGTGCAACTACATCGCCTTCATCACTGGAGTCACCAGTGAATCCATCAGAGACATCATCATTAAAATGAAACACAATCATCCTCATCATCACCAACATCCTCGTAAACATCGACAACCTCCTCAATAGTCTAGTCTGACATCTCTTCATTAATAGAGGGACCGAAACCACGATCGGGCCAACGAGCATTCTATTCTTCCCAAGACATACCAAGAGCATGGAGCTCATTGGCCTTTGGGAAGGAAGGAGCAAAACTACCAAGGCTGACAAGTAGAATGGCCAAGGGGCCAGTAGGAAGAAGCAACACACTAGGGGTAGATCCACTAGTAGCAGAGGGATAGTAGTGGAAGGTGCATGTAGAGGGGCTGGGTAAAAGTGATCATATGTAAAGGATGCATAGTCATCTCCTGGGTAGGGCTAGTAGGATGGGTAGGAATGTGCACATGACATGTTCATGTTGGACATGATTGAACATAGGTCCTGATGCATGTGCTCCTGAACCTGAAGGTTGTATTCCTGTTGATGCATCATGTAGCCCATAAGGGTTTCATTGTATACATGGAACGAGGCACAGGAATGTCGGGAAAGATGATGTGGTGGAGGTGCTCGGGTAGAGGCAGATGTAGGGGCACTAGGTGTGGTAGAGGAGAGGATCGGCACAAACTTCTGAAGAGTGGTCTCAGTGATACAAACTCCTTTCCAGGCGGGTTTGTAATGAAAGTCATGGGAAAGAGATTTGCCAGTGGCAAGCTAGAATATACCAAAAATCAGGGCTGGGTAGGGAAGGTGAGTTCCACAGGTGTTCTTGCCTTAGTCAAAGCAGGTCATATGGTGGAGAATATATCTTGACCACTTGAATCCAATGTGCTCTAAAAGACAATACATGATCACTGCAATGTTTTCTGAAATCTATGTTTGATTCTTCTTGGGATGGATATTGTAGTTAACAACTAGAGAGAGGATGCATCTCTTGAGATCCAAGACAGAGGAGGGAAGGGTTCACTTCTTCATGTAAGGGAATTGAGGCTTATTTAAGAATATCATATTGCTTGTAGAAGGCCTCAGGCTCAACTAGGTCAAAATACTCTGGGTAGTCCTTACGCCAGATGTCAGTTTCGTTAGTACCTGAAAAGAAGATATACATGGTCACTACTACAGAAATGACTTATAACGTCACTTTGAAAGGGGTCGGTTGTATAAATACACCAACACCTAAAACATAAAGCGTCGGTTCGAAAAAAACTGGCATCTATCTGTGAAGGGCGACCAGACATGGGTATCGCTTTTATTCAGTGTCGGTTCTTTATTAAGAAACTGACACCTAAAATTAACCGCCAAATACAAAATTTCCAATGAAAAAAATTACCTCCAAAATTTAACATATGGCGTCGGTTATTAACTCTTAAACCGACGACAAAAGGTTTTTCGCGAGACAGAATTTGGGCACATTTTGGTCGTCGGTTTTACTACAATAACTGACGCCTATGGGTTTTCCCACGCTGTTCCCAGGAGAATTTTCACACCCCTTGGGCATCAATTTTCTAAAGAAACCGACGACTATGGTAATTAATTGAGAACAATTTTTTTAATCGACATATGTAGATAGACGTCGGTTTTTTCTAGTAAAAACCGATGACTATCATTGAGCATAGGTGTCAGTGTTTTTAGATAACCGACGCCATTCATTCTTAGGTGTCAGTCTTTTAAACAACTGACGTCGATGGTGCAGTTAATAGCACCCGCGCGGATGACTCTTCCCCACTCTCTCTGTTTCATTGGTTGATCAGTTATGTCTGGCGATCCTGCCGCCGTTGCTCCCCCGCACTGCTGCCGCTCGCTGCCAGTGCTCTCCTCGCTGACGCCGCTACTACTGTTGCTCTCCTCACCGGCAGCCTCCTGCTCCTCCTGGTCTCTTCGCCAGTCTCCTCTCCCCGCACCACCGCCGATTGCCCTGCTCTCCTCGCCGGTTGCTCGACCTCAAGTAGGTACCTGCTCCCGCTCTTCTTCCACCGCCCTCAAGCAGGTACCCTGCTCCGTGACCGTGTGGCACAACCGTGTGGGCTGGTCCTCCACCTCTTCTTCTTCCTCCACCTCTTCTTCCTCCTGCTCCCTCTCCTTACCAAATGGATTAAAGCAAGGCCACGACTGTGTGGGCTGGTCACGGCCGTGGCTGTGTTGGCCGACCACGGTCGTGCTGGCCAGCACGGCCGTGGTGGGCCAACAGAGCCACGGCCGTGGCCTTGGTTTTACCCATTTGGTAAGGAGGGAGAAGGAAGAAGAAGATACATTTGCAATTGAATACTAATGCTTGACCTAATTCTGTAAATTTTAATGCATGTTGAATTAAGATATTAAAACCCTAATACACATTTCACCATAATCTTGAATTAACTATATTGCTGAAATCTTATGATCAATCTATGTAAGATATTAAAACCCTAATGTTAAATCTCTGATTTTGTAGTGATGTGTCACCCTAACATCTACATGAATCCCTATTGTATGATGTAGATTGATGATAATGCATGAGCTAGTTTGAAATTTTGAAATCAATTATGAATCTCTCCATCCCTAGGTCATACTAATTTATGTGTAATCTTTATCTTGATGATGAACATGCATGGACACTCGAAATGTTGAAATCAATGTTATAGAATGACATCACATGTATTTTTTGGCCTAGAAACCCGTCCAAGATTTACTCATTACGAGTAAATCTTGGATAGTCCCCAGTTTGGGACTGTTCTTGAACACCTAATCTCACTTAAGATGTAAGTGTATAATGTGTATTTGGTTTTCAAGAAAATTCCGGTAGCATTTCCCCGCTTGTTCTCCAAGTAATGCTGCCAAAACTTTCTTGAAAACCCAATACACATTATACACTTACTAGTGAGATTAGGTGTTCAAGAATGGGATAGGTGGTACACATTTATTATATATAAGAATGACAACACATGTATTTGTTGGCCTAGAAACCCGTAGATGATTTACTCATTAGGAGTAAATCTTGGATAGTCCTCAGTTTGGGACTGTTCTTGAACACCTAATGTCACTTAGGATGTAAGTGTATAATGTGTATTTGGTTTTCAAGAAAATTTCAGCAACATTTCCCCGTTTGTTCTCTAAGTACATATGTACTTAGAGAACAACGGGGAAATGCTGCCGAAATTTTCTTGAAAACCCAATACACATTATACACTTACTAGTGAGATTAGGTGTTCAAGAATGGGATAGGTGGTACACATTTATTATATATAAGAATGACAACACATATATTTGTTGGCCTAAAGTTTTAACCATGCAAAAACTCTAATCTGTTAACCCTAGACCCTAATCTTGTTGTAATATATACTTGTTTTCTCTTTGATCATAGAATGGATAGATCATAGATGTCCATTTGCAATCGCTGCACCCCAGAGTTTAATTCTAGTCTTGACTAGTTTATTAGATTTGCCAAGGAACATAGGAAACAACCTGGAGATAGGTTCTACTGTCCATGTAGGCATTGCGGTAACAACTTGAAAGTCAACACTGGTTACGAAATCAAAAGTCATGTCATGTGCAACGGGATTATACAAGGCTATAAGGAATGGCACTGGCTTGGAGAGATTTCAAACTTGAAACTAGTGGATGTCGATAGCAGTGCTTGTGTGGAAGAAGAAATTGCCTCCGATGACGTAGATGTGAATGAACCAGTTCCAATAGACATCATTGATGCGATGCTGGATAGTTGTGGGGTAGAGCACACCGATCCACCTCCCATTTTTAGAAACATTGTGCATGATGCTGAGATATCGTTATACACAGGTTGTACTAAGTTTACGAAGCTTAGCGCTGTGTTGAGATTGTATAAGCTGAAAGCTAACAATAGATGGAGCGACAAAAGCTTCACGTCATTGTTGTCTTTGTTGAAAGAAATGCTTCCTGAAGGAAACGAACTACCAATCTCAACATACCAGGTAAAGAAATTATTGTGCCCAATGGGAATGGATGCCAAGAAGATACCTGCATGCCCGAATGATTGTGTATTATTTCAAAAGGACTATGTGGATTTGAAAGATTGTCCAAAATGTGGTGCATCACAGTATAAATTGACGACTTCGGGGGAGTCCAAAACTGATTCTCCTGTCAAGGTGATATGGTATCTACCTATAATATCACGGTTTCAACACTTGTTTGCCAATATGATAGATGCGAAGAATTTGAGGTGGCATGCAGATGTTAAGAAAAATAATGATGGGATCCTACGACATGCGTATGATTCCCCACAGTGGAAGAAGATTGATCTATTGTACCCTGAATTTGGTGAAGAAGTCAGGAATCTATAACTTGGGCTTTGTACAGATGGGATGAATCCGTACGGGACATTGAACAACCAACATAGCACTTGGCCAGTCATGCTTGTTATATACAATCTTCCTCCCTGGTTGTGCATGAAAAATAAGTACGTAATGCTGTCGTTGTTGATATTGGGCCCTAAACAACCTGGAAATGATATTGATGTTTATCTTGAACATGTGATTGATGACTTAAAGAAAGTCTGGGGTGAAGGTGTGATGACCTATGATGCTTCATGAAGAGAGACATTTTGTTTGCATGCTATGTTGTTTTGCACTATTAATGACTTTCCAACATATGGGAATTTGTCTGGATATAGTGTCAAAGGAGCTAAAGTGTGTCCTATATGTGAAGAGAACACTAATTCAATAAGACTAAAACATGGCGGTAAGACTGTATATCTCGGTCATCGAAGGTTTCTTACAAAATTCCATCTGTATCGTAGGAAGCGCAAAGCATTCAATGGATTGAATGAGGAACGGAGTGCACCTAAACCTATACCAGGGGAGGTTGTTTATGAAAGAGTAAAATACTTTGTCAATGAATTTGGTAAGAGATCACAATGTACTATGGCCACACGGAGTGACAAATCTTTATTGAAGAAGAAGTCAATATTTTGGGATCTTCCTTATTGGAGTTCTTTGACAGTCAGACATTGTATTGATGTCATGCACGTTGAGAAAAATGTCTATGATAGTGTCATTGGTACTTTGTTGAATATACCAGGTAAGACTAAAGATGTGATAAAATCCAGACTGGACCTATGTGAAATGGGAATAAGGTCAGAATTAACATAATTACGTGAAATGGGAAATCAGAGAACATACTTACCTCCCACTTGTTACACATTGTCTAGAAAGGAGAAGAAAGCTTTTTGTGAATGTTTGGTAAATGTTAAGGTGCCACAGGGTTACTCATCCAACATCTGTAAATTGGTATTAATGAAAGATCTGAAGTTGATAGGTCTTAAATCTCATGATTGTCACACTCTAATGAAAAACATATTGACTGCGACAATTTGATCTATATTGCCGAAGCATGTAAAGTTTGCAATCACCAGACTTTGTTTCTTTTTCAACAGTCTGTGCAGTAAAGTTATTGACCCTGATACTC
Source organism: Alisma plantago-aquatica (assembly GCA_963693085.1). Taxonomy (NCBI): domain Eukaryota; kingdom Viridiplantae; phylum Streptophyta; class Magnoliopsida; order Alismatales; family Alismataceae; genus Alisma; species Alisma plantago-aquatica. The sequence continues at coordinate 167,486,142 of OY856409.1, forward strand.
TCGATAATTTGTAAAGAGAAGTGGTTGTTACCCTATGTCATCTTGAGATGTATTTTCCTCCGTCGTCCTTTGATATCATGGTACATCTTGTTGTCCACTTGACTAGGGAAGTGAAAATGTTGGGACCAGTTTTCTTGCATTGGATGTATCCCTTTGAACGATACATGAGCGTTTTTAAAAGTGATGTTCGAAACCGTTATCAGCCTGAAGGGAGTATTATTGAGGGTTATGTGGCGAGAGAGGTTATGGATTTTTGCAATGACTTTCTCAGTGGTAATGACACTCCTGGTAATGACAAGAATATTGAGGAGCAATTTGGCAAAGGAATTTTGGGATCATGGGTGAAAGTAATCAGCCGTGAGCAGTTGGAACAAGGTCACTTGTATATTTTACACAACATGGACGAAGTGAGTGTTTATATCGACGAATATTGATTATTTGTGGTGTTTACTTAATTACAAATTTTTGTTTTGGTGATTAGCTGGAGCTGAACGAGCTGAGGAAACAAGGCAAGTTCATCCCTGAGGGCACAAGGGATGAATTGACAGTTGCTCTGGGTAACCCAGAGCATCCTGGACGTGTTTGGGCTGTAGGCGCTGGTGTGGGCATCAAAGCGTTCTTTGGGCCATCCCAGCGTAAACATGTCCCAAAATCGGGAATTTCACAAGAAGAGGTAACCTATTCTTTTTTTAGAATGTTACTGTAAAAGGTAATTCAATAATCAGAAGCTAACATTTCTTTTATCCATGTATAGGTAGATTTGTTAATTGAAAGGAGAATCCAAGAAGCAATGGTGAAGTGGCAGGCGTCTCAATGGTATGCATTGGGAGTTACTAGTTATTGTCCCCGAGACGTTCACTGTCTATTATCTAGATCCTAACGGGACTAAATTGAATTCAAAATATGGACACACAATGAAAATGACATTATTCCGGTGAGAAATATTTCATTTATATATCCGTTAATATATGTTATTACATTACTATTTAATTATGCAATGTACTGTGTTACATTAATATGTAGGGGTTTAGATGAGTTCAAAAAGGCTGGAGGAAAGGTCCCCAGGAAAAAGAACCAGCCAATAATTTGGAAGAATCTGGAAATAAGTTCCCGACTGCAATGTAATATTATTTATGTGAACAGTGCTTAATTAGTTGTATTTTTTAATATTTTGTATGTTTCAATTTATAGTGTGCTACACAAGACAACGGATGGGCATGTGCATACTAAGTGATGCGATTTATTTACATGATTATCATATATGTTGCAGTGGATATCGATACCATTCCTGAGGTATTATATATAGTCTCATTAGATAATATGAAATATATCAATCTTATTTATATATTATTAATTATATATATACATCATTCTCTTTGCAGGTGTTTAAAACTGACCACAGTACAGGAAAGACCTTACTAGATGTACATGCTCCCTATACGACAGAAGAATTAAATGATGTAAGAGAAGAATGGGCAACAACCATACAAGTAGTGGGGTTTTTAAAATATAATTGGGATGTTGATAGCGAATAATGACTAAAGAATGATATTTTGTAAATGAATTTCTAAATTGTAATATGTGTGAATGTTTCTACATGTCTGAATGTTTCTACATGTGTCTGAATGTTTATACATGTGTGAATGTGAAAATGAATGAAACTGATGGTTGCTATATGAATGTTTCTACATGTGTGTATGTGAAAATGAATGGAACTGCAAATTGCTACATGAATGTTTCTACATGTGTGAAAATCGAATGGAACTGCAGGTTGCTAAATGTGTGAAAATTAATGTTGTTAATTTTGTAGGTTTGTGGCCTGTTGTTGGATGATAACAATGGATGTCGTAAAACCTGTAGTTCATAACTGAACTGCAGGTTTCTCATGCTGCGACCAGCCACAGCAGGCCTGCAGACTGATAAAAAAAAAACATGCAATAGGCGTCGGTTATTTGTTTAAAATCGATGAAAAATGATTACAACGTCGGATAAAAAATTATAACCGACGCCTAATGCATGTGATGTGGCGTCGATTATCAATAATAAACCGACGTTGATTGTTCTGGCATCGATTGCCCTACTAGTAACTGACGTCGATTTCCCTAATGAGGCCAGACACCATGACAATGATGGCCAGCACGGTTGTGGCAACAGGCCAGACACCACGACCGTGTTGTCCAGCACGGTCGTGGCAGCGGACCAGACGCCACGGTCATGCTGGCCAGCACGGTCGTGGCAGCGGGCCAGACAACACGGCTGTGCCGGCCAGAACGACCGTGGCAGCGGGTGAGATGGTGTCGGTTATCACTAATAAACCGACACTGATAGTGCCCCAGATGGTGCCCTTTCTGTGGCGCGAAGGTTTATGGTGTCGGTTTCAAAGCTAATAACCGACGCCTATACCCCCCTGTTGGCGCATTTTCGGTGGCGCGCGAAGGGTTGTGGCATCAGTTTGAGAACCGACGCCTAACGGTTGGCCTTTTAGCAGTGCCCAGATAGGTGTCGCATTAAAATCGACACTAAACGCCTTAAATAACCAACACTAAAGGCCGGTTATGTACTAGTGGGTATCCTCAGAAACTTGGAATTTTCTCCCGACGATCATGGATGTGAGGACTACTTGAGCATTAGGCAGGGGTATGAGGGTGTCGTAATTCCAACACAAGTTAGCGTAGAATTCGTGAACCACTTTTGTGCTAGTGATGGAATTGTTGTAGCACTCGCGTACAACACCAAAGGCTGAGAGATGGTGATGACTAAGCAACTCTTCTACTTGATCTATGACCTCTTGTCTTCTAGGTCCAGGCTCAAATAGGGCACGAAAAGAGAAAGGATTCTGGGGAAGGAGCTCCTTATACCTATTTACAACCTCATTTGAGACAAAAAGGGTTTCATCAAAAGGAATCAAGTGGGAGTTTGACAAAATTGAAGGTGCATTAGCTGGGGCGACTCTCTTTCTCCTATTATAAGCCATAGAGATGAAAAAGAGAGGAAAGAGAGAGAAAAAGCTAAAAAATCACCACCAAAACTCATCCAAAAACCTAGGTTAGCAAGGGGGAAGGTCAAGGGAGGTCTAGCTAGGTTGGGCTAGGGCTAGGTTGAGAAAGGGAAAGGTAAGGGTAGAGAGATTAGGGAAAATGGAGTTGGAATCAGTCAACTTTTCTCTAGTTGAGAGGGAGAATAGTTAGCCGAACCCAACTTAAGATTGCTCCAGCCCGGCTATCGGTCGAGTTCTATGAACTCAAAAACTTGATCGATATGATTTTTTAAAAACCTCTCGGCCTCCGATCGGTCGAGTTGGCAACTCGATCGATGGTCAACCTCACGTAAACATAAGAAACTTAGTTTCTATCCATTTGAGTGCTAATTAAATTTATTTTTCTAGTCCATTTTGTATTTTGAATATACTTAGGAACATATCACTCATCATTGGGTACTATTTTGCGGTAAAATATGTGTTTGCAAAAAATACCCAAAAAATAAGAGAAAACAAGACAAAATGAAAGTTTTTAGCAAATTAACAAGCAAATATGATCAACTCATAGGAAAGACATATAGGATAAATGACAACTAGCTAGAAGACATCAAATTCATTCAAAGAAGTTATAGGCAATTTTAATCTAATAAAGTTAAATTGCTCTCTAGCTAGAGGTTTAGTGAAAATGTCTGCCAACTGATTTTCTGTGTCCACACACGTTATATAAATATCCTTCTTGGCAATGTGACCACAAAGAAAATGATGACAAACCTCTATATGTCTATGCAAGATAGGATTATATGAAAAGTTAATTGCACTAGTATTATCACAATAGATAGGAGAAGCATCAAAATGAATGTTAAAGTCTTGGAGCATTTGCTTCGTCCATAGGACCTTGGCACAACAACTCTTGGCTGCAATGTATTCAGCCTCAATGGTTGATAATGCCACATTGCTCTGTTTCTTGGAGAACCAAGACACCAAACATGGTCCTAGGAGAAAGCAAGTGCCACTAGTGCACTTTCTATCAATTAAGTGCCCTGCATAATCCACATCACTATAGGCAGTAAGAGTAAAGTCTTTTGACTTGGGATACCATAGTATAAAATTTTGGGTTTTGGCTAAGTACCTTAAAATCCTCTTAACATCTATAATATGTGATTTCTTAGGATTTGATTGAAAGCGAGCACACAAGCCAACACTAAACATTATATCAGGTTTAGAGGAAATTAAGTAAAGTAAACTTCTGATCATACCTCTATAGAGATTCTCATCTACCTTCTCACCTTCTTCATCATTTTCATGTTTGGCGGTGTTTGACATGGGTGTGTCCATCGGCTTGGTGTTGTCAATCCCAAAGCATTTGAGTAGTTCACTTGTATACTTACCTTGGTTGATGAAGTTTCCATCTTTTGTTTGCTTGATTTGAAAGCTAAGGAAGAACATGAGTTCACCCATCATACTCATCTCGAGTTCACTCTACATAAGATCACTAAATTCTTTGCAAAGATCAAGGTTCGTTTCGCCGAAAAATGATATCATCAACATATATTTGTATGATAAGAAAATTGTTAGAAGTGTGCTTTAGAAATAAGGTAGAATCCACTTTGCCCATGATATACCCATGATCTAACAAAAAGCTCTTTAATTTCTCATACCAAACTCTAGTTGTTTGTTTGAGTCCATAAAGAGATTTTTGCAACAAATAAACATGGTTAGGTAAACTATCATGTTTAAATCCTGGAGGTTGTGCAACATACACTTCCTCCTCAATTGTACCATTCAAAACTGCACTTTTAACATCCATTTGATACAGAAGAAAGTTTTTATAGTGAGCAAAGGCAAGAAGCAGACGAATGGACTCAAGTCTAGCTATAGGTGCATATGTTTCATAAAAATCTATACCTTGCTTTTGATTGTAGCCTTGAGCCACTAACCTTGCTTTGTTCCTTACCACTTTTCCGCTTTCATCAAACTTTTTGCGGTAGACCCATTTGGTGCCAATGATCTTTCTATCACTTTGTCTTGGCACTAGGGTCCAAACTTTGTTCTTTTCAAATTGCTCCAACTCTTCTTGCATAGCTAGGATCCACTCGTCATCCCCAAGAGCTTCCTTGACATTCTTAGGCTCGAGTTGTGAGATGGAGGCACTATTGACTTGTTCTTTGTTAAATGCAGCCCGTGTATTCACTCTTTCAAATGGATCACCTAAAATCAGCTCATTTGGATGATTCTTGGCAAACCAGAGGGGCTGGATCCTTCTTTTCATCATCTTTTTCTTCTTCTTGAGTGGCTACCTCTTTTCTCTTTTGGGTGATGTTGAGCTCTTTTAGAATAGGAATTACTTCACCTGCAAATCATCATTTGGAACAATATCTTTGGGAATAGAGGGGTTAGTCTCAATAAGCTTTACATTTATGAATTCTTCTACTTTAGCAAGATCAACATTAAAAACTCTATTAAGCCTTGCTAGTAGTTCTATAGACAAGAAAGAAATCCCTACAAGACTTCAGATCAAACTTATCGACAGAATCTTTCGTATTCAAAACAAAACAAGGACATCCGAAAACATGGAAATACTCGATAGAAGGCTTCCTACCATGACATAGCTCATACGGGGTTTTGTTCAAAGAAGGATAAGTAAAAACCCAATTTTGCATAAAACATGAGGTACTAACAACTTCAGCCAAAAGTTCTTTGGAGTATCATACTCTAGAAGCATGGTCCTCGCCATCTCCTGTAAAGACCTATTTTTCCTCTCTACAACCCCATTTTGTTGAGGTGTTCGAGGTGAAGAGATGTTGTGTGCATAACCAGATTCTTGACAAAAATGTTCAAAAAGTTCATTTTCAAATTCTCCCCCATGGGCGCTACAAATGGAAATAATGTGGCAAGAAGCTTCATTCTCAACTTGTTTATAAAAGCTCGAGAAAACATCAAGCATATCACTTTCAGAAATAAGAAACAAGGTCCAAGTATATCTAGATAAATCATCAACAATAACAAGGCAATACTTGGAACCACAAAGTGATTGAGTTCTCATTGGTCCAAAAAGATCAATGTGAAGAAGCCCAAGAGCTCTCTCGGTACTAAGGACTCCTTTGGATTTGAAGGAGGACTTGGTTTGCTTTCCTTGGGTACAAGGTTGGCATTCCTAATCCTTTTCAAAATCCAATTTGGGTAGTCCCTTGACCAAATCCTTTTTGCTCAACTTCTTCAACTGATGCATATTTATATGACCAATCCGACGGTGCAAAGAGAAATATCATTCGAGTTCACTACTAGGCATCTACCAACAACAGGCTAAATAGAGTCAAGAACAATAACATAAAGATTACCACTTCTAGTTCCCTTATATATCTTGGTAGGTGAGGGAATCTAGAATCAAGCATTCAAAGGATGTAACTAACACAAGGTAACCATTGTCACGTAGTTGACTAACACTAATTAAATTGTGATGTAGGCCATACACTAAAAGAACATTCTTGATGCATAAAGATTCACCTACATCACCCTCACCTTTGACTTTACCTATCTTGTTGTCCCCAAAGGTGACCGATCCTCCTTTGTTATGTGAATTTGTTGAAATGGCTTACATCACTTGTCATATGCTTAGTGTAGCCACTATCAACAATCCATCTTTGTTTTTTTTTGCAAGAAAGGATAATGTCGGTTCCCAACTCAAACTTTGGGATCCGGAGTTAGCTTGGGGACCCATTTTATCTTAGGTTGGTCCCCTTAGGCTTGTAAGGACAATAAGTAGAGTAATGATCATCACATTTGCAATAAGAAAAAACCATAGGATTCTTAGTGTCGGAAGACTCTCCTACAAAGAAAGAGGTCTCCTTTTTCATTTTTCTTACCTTAGGCTTTGCTCTTGCCCTTTGATGCTCATCCTACAAATCTCAAACCACTAGTACCACTTTGTTTGGTAGAATTGTCAAGGATTTCATTTAGGGAGTTATTTCCTTTGAGGAATTTCTATTGGGATGCTATCAATCTATGGTTATCATCACTTAAAGAAAAAATGGTGGAAGATAAGCTAGCTATGTCATCCCTAGCATGAACAAGATCAGCCTCAAGACATAAGGCTTTAGTTAAATATGAATCCTTTTCAAGAGAGATAGAAGCAACATTAGCACTATGCAATAAAGGTATAGAAGATAGATCATTTACTTGACCAAGTAACCTAGCATTTTTAGATTTAAGCATTTGGATTTCTTTAACATAGACATCTCTTTATTCTCTACGAGCATCAATAAGGAGCTTAAATTCGTCATTTTTAATTTTAACTATTTCAAGCTCTTTAAGGCAATTTTTGTTTTCTTCCTTAAGATTTTCAATATTTTTAAGGTAGATACCATTCCCAACTTCAACTCCATTGTATTAGAGCTCAAGATCAAGGTTTTGGCATTGCAAATTATCAATACTCTCAAGATTAGTTTTCTCATTCAATTCAAGAATCTCAAGTTTAGCATATAGATCATCAATGATTTTTCCTAACCGTTCTCTTTTAGATTTACATTTAGTAAAAGATGAACGGGTAGGGATAAGCATGTCAATTATAGCTTCCTTAAATAACTCATGCAAACTTACCACACTTACCTCACCAATTTCTTCACTAGTATAGTCCATGAGTGCAAGGTGGCACTCTCCATCTTCTTTGGAGCTTGAGCTGCTTGAAGATGAAGTTGCATGAGCTGCATTCTTGTATCTCTTCACCTTCTTCTCCTTCTTCTTGTACTTGCTCTCCTTCTTGTACTCTTCTTCCTTCTTTGAGCTTCCCTTGTGGTGTGACTTTCTTGACTTGGGACATTCACTCTTATAGTGTCCCTTTTTCCCACATTTGTAGCATCTAGGAGTAGAGGAGGAGGAGGCTTGCTTTCCCTTGAAGTGTTTTCCCTTGATGTAGTTGGCTTCATGCTTACTTGGGCCATCATCTTCACTAGATGAGGAAGGAGAAGTTTGGCAAGCAAGTTGTTGTTGAAGGATGACAACCTCCACTTGTTCTTTAAAGGCACTATCTTTGATATTCTTGTCTTCCTTCTCTTCTTGCTTGGCTTCTTCTTCTTGCTTGTCAAGCCTTGGCTCATGGGCTTGGAGGTTGTCAATGAGCTCTTCAGTTGGGATGTCACCAAGGCTCCTCACTTCTTCAATAGAGGTGAACTTTGACTCCCATCTCTTTGGTAGAGTCCTCAAGATATTGGAGTTGATTACACCTCTATCCAAAGTGTTTCCCAATGCAACCAGCCCATTAATGATGACATTGAGTCTTGAGTACATCTTCACAATCCCTTCTTTCTTGCCCATCTTAAAAGTGTACACCTGTGTAGTGAAGAGCACAGTACCAAGTTGTAAGAAGCGATTTGGTATGACTATGGTTTATTCCTTTCGGTAGATGAAACTTTGAGGCTCCTGGATCAGTGGTTGTATGGGAAGTGCATGAAGATACAAGCAGTGAGTCGTGCTTGCTATCATGATGATGGTAGTGTTCGGGTCACCAATGATACATGGCAGATTGTAAGTCACATTGTAGGCATCTTAAAGCCTCACCCAAAGGGGCTTGAGGTCTCTACTATTACAGGATTGGTCCTGGATGCTGAGCTTCTAGATCAGGTCTTTAGAGAACCTATTACCACAGTGAAGAGCATTCCACATAGTTGTCGAATTGCTTTTTCTCAAGCTTTAAGGACATCTCTTTACAAGGTGATCACGGATCCAGGATCCATACCTGCTTGGGTGAAACTATTGCTTCTCCCACGTTGTACTTTATAGGTGTTCCACCCTCAAAACATACAAGATAACAGTTCCAGCAACAGAAAGTCATTACAACAACATTTTATTCTTAGCTCACTTTCTACATGGGAAGAAGTTGATGGTTTTTCTAAGTTAGTGGACAAAGTGTTGGACCCTTATGGACCTGAGGTTATAGACCACGATGGTCGTAACTCTAAGGAGGAGGATAATAAAGTAAACCCAAACATTAGGCAGTGTCTTCGTAAGGTTGTAGACAGACATTTCACAGCAGCAGTTAAAGTGTTGTCTTCATCAGGCATGGCTCCGTACAATGAAGATACCACAAAGGTGTTGGAGGCTAAACACCCTTAAAAGACACCACCTTCCATGCCGAATACTCTATTTTCTAAAGCTCCCCTAGTAGCGGAAGTTGACACTGTACTTGGATGCGTCAAGTCTTTCCCTAAAGGGACTTCATGTGGCAGAGATGGTCTGAGGGCCAACACATCTTTGATGATATGTGTGGAGAGGGGTTTGATGTAGCCACTGATCTCCAATGTACCATCACTCTCGTGGTTAATTTATGGTTGGTGGGAAGGTGTCCCTTGTGTTTGGCAGAGTTTGTAGCTTCTGCACCGCTTACAATGCTACTTAAGTCAGACAATGGTATATGCCCCCATCACAGTCGATATTATATGGAGACGTCTAGTTTCCAAAGTTGCTATGGTAGGAGTGAGTAAAGATATGGCCAAGTATCTCAATGATTTCCAGTTTGGAGTGGGCGTATCTGGTTGAGTAGAAGCCATTTTACACAGTGTCAACAGGGTGTTGAACGTGTGGCATAGCGATGGTTCTTTATTTATGCTTACATTTGATTTTTTCTAACGCGTTCAATCTGGTCGATAGGTCCGCCTTACTCTGTGAGTTGAGGATAAAGTGCCCATCTATTTCTTTGTGGGTGGAGTTCTTCTATGACCAGGTAGCAAGGTTGAGACAAATACATATGGTCAACCCCTGGGGTGCTGCAAGGTGATCCTTTAGGCCTACTTCTTTTTTCGCTTGTTCTACATTCTCTTATCCATCATATCAGGGACAAGTGCCAACTTCTTCTTCATGCCTAGTATCTTGATGATGGGACAATCATTGGGGACGCAACAGAGGTGGCCAAAGTTCTAGATATCATTCAGTGACATGGACCAAATCTGGATTTGATTTTAAATATTCGTAAAACTAAGTTGTACTGGCCTACATGTGATGGTAAGAAGCTTCAAAAAGATTTTTTTCCTGGCAGATATTGGGAGGCCTCTGTCTGGGGTGAAGTTTCTTGGTGGAGCTGTTAGTAGAGACCAGGATTTTGTTGAGAGGTTGGTTGTGGAGAGGGCTTGCAAGGTTGTTGAGTTGATGCATCTTCTTCCTCAGTTCAGTGATCCTTAGAGATTTTGTTTTAGTTGTGTATGGGTATCTCAAAACTCTTATTTGGCCTGATGACTTGTCAACCTATGTACATGGAGAAGGAAACATCATGTTTTGATAGAGTCTTACGTGGGTATATAAGACATTGTACTCTGTGGAGGTCCCTTTTTTGGAGATCTCCAATGGAGGATGGCTTTATTTCCCATTCGACTTGGCGGCCTGGGACTATATTCAGCAACTAAGGATTCTTCGTATGCTTTTGTGGCATCTAGGGCCCAATCTTGGGTGCTACAAGATCAAATCATGCGAGGTAGCGGAATTCATAGTATGGACCATGATTTTGATTATGCTGTAGATTGTCTTCATGTAATGATACCCTCTTTTGATCTTAGTTATTTTTTCTAAAAAAGACACTTTCCCCCCAAAAGTCCAAAATGCTTTGGCGAGTGCTCTTTTTAGTAAAAATAATTGAGGACATGGAAGTTAAATTTCACATGACCATTAGACAGAAAGCTGTTTTTAAATGTCTACAATCTGATCATGCTCAAGTTTTCTCCTTGTTAATCCAATAGATTGACTTGATCTGCATATGTCACCGGTGGAGTATCGTAGCATCTTAAAATACCGTCTAATGATCCCTCTATTTCCAACAGATGAGATTTTTCCAATCTATCGTAAGGCATGTTTGGACAATTTTGGAGAACATACAGTTCATTGTGGATAGCTTCCATTTTTTAAGTACATACATGATCATATTAGAGATATTCCCTTTGATGTACTTAGATGTGCAGGTATTGCTGCTAAGAAAGAGGCGACTGTGAATTTTTTAACTGATCCACAAGAGGGGAGATTGACACTTAGGCTTGTTGATGTCTTGATTTTTGGGTGGATAGGGGGGGAACATGCATGTGTGGATCTTACAGGAGTTTCTACACTGGTGGGATTGAGGAGTGGAGATTTTACAGCGGGACATGATGCTCTTAAAGCTGCTTCAGCCAAAGTGGGTAAGCATGAGAAAGCATGTATTGAGAATCAACATGCCTTTATCCCCTTTGGATTTGATACTTTTGGTTTCTTAGGACCAGAAGCTGTGGAGCTTCTAAAAAGAGTCAAAAAAGTTATGAATAGTAATGTTATGTCTCCCAAGTGTATGGATGTTGTATTTTAGAGGATTGGATTTACTATCCAAAAAGGACTTGCGGCGCAGCTCGTTGCCCGCTTGTCCTCTTCTTTAATGTAAATCCTTTCCTTGCATTGTGCTGCCTATTATTGTTTGTGAAAATCCTTTTATCTTTAATTTCTCTAAAAGGTTGTTCAACATGTAGATCTTTGCCTCCTTGACTTTCTTTGTGCCTTCATAGGTGATGCACAATTTGTCCCAAATCTCATAGGTAGTGTCCCAAGATGAGATCCGGTTGAAATCCATTGGGGTAAGGGCTGCATAGAGGATGCTTATGGCTTTGGTATTGAGTTGGGATTCTTTAAGAGTAACTTCATTCAATGTTACAACAGCTTCGGTTGGCTCCTTGTAATGTGTGACCATCACCTTCCACATGTCAAGGTTCATGCCTCAAATGTAGAATCGGATACGCCTCTTCTAATAGAGGAAGTTGGTTCCATAAAAGACTGGAGGACACATGGAGAAGCCTGCCTCAAGCTTCAGAGAACCAAGTAGATTGTTACCCATCTTCTCGTCTCGTGGGAGATTGTTGAAGAAAATCCTAGCTCTGATACCACTTGTTGGATATAGGGCTCTACAAGGGGTGAATAGAGCTTCAAAAATTCTCACAAAATAGATTAGACCTTCAAATTATATCAAATATAACTAATAACTTAAGTGCAATTTGAAGTCCTAACTAACAAGCATAGCAAGGATGAGAGGAATTGATAGAAACCACTTGACAAAGTCATGTAGAGTGGTTCCACTCTCCAAACTAGGAGAGAGTCAGTCCACTACCTAGAGAGATCAACCTCTAGGACTTTGCAAGTGTTTTTCTCGATATATTCACCAATAAGAGTTACAATACAAGACCACCAAAGGACTTACCCATCCAAGCACAAAGATTATTCCACCTTACCAAGGACTTACCCACTTTGCAAGAGTCTTCAACCTTCTTCCAAGGTCTTACCCACACTAGCACAAGTCTTCCGCCTTCAAGGACTTTTCCACTCTTCTTGGATCTTCAGCCTTTGCGTTCTCCTTCTCTTGGAGAACATCATTACCTCTTCATCAACCTTGACGAGGAATAACAAAAACTCCACCTTCACTCGGAGTAGCTTGCTTCACCTTTGCTTCATGGAGGAAAGGGGTAGGGAAGATGGAGTAGATGAGAGCTTTACAAGCATAAGGAAGTAGCACTCTTACAATAGGCCTATCTCATTCATAATCATGAAATGAAGTGTAAAATAGAGAGAGAAAGGGGCTCAAGGAGTTGCAACACATGCAACTATAGAAAGGACTTAGAATAGCATGATTGAGAAAACTTGGAATGAACTCCAAGGGGTCCAATTTATAGTTGGGGTGTTTCCTTGAGTTTGGGATCACTTAGGGTCGAAATATAGCAATTTTCCACAAAGAAAAGGATCTATTTTCACCCATAACAACTCACTAATGGTTATAATAACTTTTTCTACATTTTCCGTACAGTACATTCGGTCGAGTTTCAATAAAGGTAACCCGGCCGATCAAATAAAAGACAAAGCCAATTTTCAAACTATCAGTCGAGTTTGTTCTGGTAAACTCGACCGATGAGCTAAAATTAGATTTGCTTAGTGAGTCAATTGGTCGAGTTCTGTGAGTGTACAACTCGACCGATGGGTCATCTTTAGAAAATCCATCATAGGATCGATCGAGCTTCCGACTCGACCGATGAACAGCCTGTGACAAATTTTCTAAGGTGACTTTTGAGTGATTAAACCTTGGTATTAAGTGTCCGTAGTATTTTTCTCATCTTAGTTACAAGTCATATCATCAATACAAGTGATTACAAAAATCATCTATGGTCATTTGGAGTAATTTCCCAAATTGCACACTTGCATTGCATTTGACTTGAACTGGAACATGCTAGGGCTTGTGTAATTTGATCCTTTTCATGTACCTAAAGCCTGAAATCAATCTTGAAAAAGCATATTAGATACATAGGAATGCAATGGTTAAGTCATTATCAAAATATGGGAAATATATAACTCTTAAGTCAACAGGACATACTTCACAGAAGGGAAGAATGAGTGTTGTCTCATACATAAACCTCTATATATATAGAAACATGGTTGTGGATCGGTGGTTCTAGTTTCCCATATAGACTGTGTAACATTGGGACTCTAAGAAAATGCAAGAATTAAAAATACAATCTTTCCTCCATCTATAAAACTCTTAGTGTTTATCTCAAAATCCATAAGCAACAGGAAGAAACCCCCTTTTTCATATCAAGACATGGATTTGGAAGCCTTGACATATAAGGAATAAAATGATCAACACTTTCCCCATCTTATTTTATAAATATTGATTTGGTTGATATAATCGTATGCACAATAACCTCCAAGATAACACTAGATAATCCTTCAATTAATTACTTAGGTCACCATATAGCTTACTTTCTATTGGATTTTCGTAGGCTAACTCATAACTTGATTGTTTTTTGACCAAAATATATTAAATATTTATTATAGTCATGAGTTAGGAAATATCTAATTTCTTATCCCAGGGACCCCTTTGTAAACCCTAATTATCCCAATTGGGCCGGGATGCATCCCTAAGGCCCATGAATCACATCTTGGCCTTCAATGGTTCTATAAGCTTAATTACATTCCTAACTACAAATTTAAGGCTTTGCTAATCATTGCACCTTATATCAGCCTCATATGAACACATATGCTCAAGAGCACATTATTTACTTAACTGGAATGCTTACTAGAAGTCTAGGGTTTGGAATGATCAACCAAGGTCCCTCAAATATCTTCCTTGTTATTTGTACCATAACTTCATTTATGCTTGAAATCTATGAATTTCAAGGATGTAACATTCACCCCTCCTTAAAAGAAATTTTGTCCTCAAAATTTAGGCCTAGTAAGCCTAGGTGAATGATAAATCATAACATTTTCAAATCTTACGGTTAGCACCCTACTTATATATCTTTAACAACTTCTCCTTAGTATATCAATTTTTTTTATTGCTAAGATTGGCACCTGAATTGAAATTCAAGTATGTCCTCATTTCTAGTATACACACCTTATCATCACTTGATGATTTCATTCTTATTTTGTGATTTCAATTTCACTTGGTGATTTCTCTTTTTACCTAGATTTCCAACCTATTATTCATTATTTTCACATAAGGGTGAGGTGACACCTCCTACCCTAGGTCATGTCATTACACCTCAACTTAAGGTATTCCTTATCATATCTCAATTTTTAAGCATAATGTGTGTCCTCTTCTCACTCATAATGAGATGAAATAAGCATTTTACCACAGCCCAAACACAAAATTCATTCCATTCCAAGAGCAGAGATGGTACATCCACACATTACCTTTGAAATTAACATTTTAAGTTAAAACATACTCGATATGACTCTAAAAATACTTATTTTTTTAATTCCACAATATTTTTATATCTCATCAAGTCAAGTTTCTTGTTCTTTCTCTTAAGTTTGGGCACAACTTCTCTTCAGTTTCCATGACATCATTATATCTTTTATATTTACACCTCGTGTATTATGAACCCTATCCACTTCCTTGAGGTCTCTAGGGTATAGGTACCTTTGAAGTGATCTCATCCTTATTGATCGAGGGAGTGCATCTCACATTCACCCATTGGCCACATGGACAACATGGAGGTAGCTAATCTCTTAAGACATGGACCTTGGGCAAACGTAGCAATTACCTCCTGACCAAATGGTCTTGTGCATTCAAGGAACAATTAACTCATAATCTCATTGGTCCATGTACCTTTAATGCTCCCTACTTGACCTTAGGATTGACTTAGGACACTACCCTTCCTAAGGGTTTCTTTGAGATGTCACATCTTTTAAGCACATTATTCTCTCATATAATTCTTTAACCCAAATTGCCTTCATCCTTCTCTATTTTGAGTACACATTATGTAGTATAGTCCCAACATTGGGATTGGGCCACCTTCCCATCCAAGGCTTGGTTCCATGTCAGTCTTCCCTCCTGGGCTTAACCTTTTGTGATCTTCCGCTCCAGGGGCTTGATCCTAAACATCTACACTAAAGACTTGGGCCACCTTCCCTTACTGGGCTTGGTACCATAGGGGTCTTCCCAATCCTAGGCTTGACCATTTCATGACCTTCCCTTCTTGGGCTTGGTCGTCCACTCATGCCACCTTCCCTTCTTGGGCTTGGTGCAATATTGGTCTTCCCAATCCTGGGCTTGACCACTTGTGTCACTCACAGATGGCATACTTGGGTTCAAAGAATGTATGTGCGTACATCTTTATATCTTTAACTCTTCACCCCTCTAGGTTACAATTAAGGTTACCTCAATAATTAAATCTATTTATTCAACATACCTTTTAAGGGAATGTCCCAGCCTAGGGTGCCTTCTTGGATCGTAGGAGGAAGTTACGCTATCTAGACACAACCTGACCCCATGGTCTAAGGTTTTGCCTCCCCCATAGGTCATCTTCCCACTCTTGGGTTGACCCACCCCGGGTTGGCACACTAGCCCTAAAGGTTTCATATTTTCATCTTTATGCATAATTTTTTTATCATTATACTTCTCAACCCTTGTTTTCTCAACCTCTAGGATACCCCCTCATGGGTTCTATCCATTCCGTGAACTTGGGCCACCTTCCCCTCCAGCGGCTTGGTGCCTACATCAGCCTTGCCCTCCATGGGCTTGGCCATAGTTATCTCAATGACTTTATTTCCATCACCAAACTTCTAGAGACAACATGAGGGGTTTGAGCAAGTTATATTCAGATTTTAATTTGCATATATATATATATATATATATATAGCTATTGGGTTCTTATATTTCTGAAGACCTCTTACATAAGTGTCATGCTCCTCATGCACACATGCATGGGAGATTGGGTCACCTAAAACCGTCTCTTTATCTTTCTTATTCCCTTTCAAGTTTCATATGGGTACTGTTCAATATCACCATACCATTCACATATTCAAAATCAAAGTATTAGAGTTAGGGTTAGGGACTATACTTCTTAGAGTTTCCATGTCCCTTGACTCTCTAGAGTTCTCATACCTTATGGGTTATCCCAATCCAAGACCTTCATCTATGAATGGCTTTACCCATACTTATATCTTTCTACTGTTTACCCTCACTAAAGGGACCTGATAACTCTCTATTTTATGTACGTTTTGTATATATTTTACACCACTTTTAGTGTATCTTTTGTTAGCTTTTCACATAATTTTACTGCCTTTTTGACTAAAGCCTCACTTACATGGTTTCAGGTACATTCACAACCCAGGTCACGGTCGTAGAACCACGACCGTGACCCACTTATACCTCAACCGTGATCGCGGTTTTGGGGCTCTCTTGAGATCGAGGTCGTCAAGCATCAAAGATGGACTGTGGTCATCATAAAGCCGTGATCACAGCTCAACCGCAACTTTGACAATCGTCGCGATTGGAACATGGGTCCCTAGTAATACCAGGGGTCCTGGTGTGAACATAGATCGCAATCAAGAAGGACCGCGACCAGTTTGTAGACCGCGGTCACTGATGAATTCCTACAAACTGCGACCGAAATCAAGAAGAGCTCGACCTCAACTGCCCAAACGCAACGCACAAGCAGACCTCGATCGCAATCGTCACCAGACCACGACTAAGGCTCAACCGCAGTGAAAGATGGAATAATGAGCAGACCGCGAATGTGGTCTCACACTTCACCCAACCAAGACCGCAACCGCAGTCTAGGCTTAAGTCGGTGGAATGTGCCTATAAATAGCACACCCACCTGTCTTGTCAAATCATCAGATCATAGATCGGATCCAGAGGACCACAAAGTGATGCGGCGTTCCAGATTCATCCCAGACCATCCCATCCACCAGTCTTGGATCTCTAAAGGAAGAAGCTGAGGAGAGAGAAGACTGAAGACTCCTTTGAGAGAAGAAGACCATCTACACCATCCACGTGTCAGATCCAGATCTGAAGAAGTACTGTGTTGTGTCACGCCTCTTCTCTCTAGATCTATCATTTCTATCTCGCTGTACTTCTCTCCTCTCTTTATAGGACTTCATGTATCCATCTTTCTATAATGATGTTATGCTGTCTGAAAGCATGAGTAGATAAACACCTTAACTGAGGTTGGGAGTAGCCACTAAGGCTCTCCCAACATGTATATTGCCTCTCTCTGTTGAATATACATACTCTTATCAAGATTATCTCCATGCACATATTTTAATGCTTCACTTGTATGCTTAGATGCCATCTTGTAATGTTTGATTTTTGATATCTCGAAAGAGTAATATTGCTTTTATCATGTGTCATGGAGTATTATGAATACACGAGAGTGTTGTAATGCTAAGGCTTTAAAACCATATGTTATGTTGCGAAGTTTACGCGTGGTCACCTCGAGAGAGAGACTACCCTTAGACTTAGATCTATCCTCATCTTGAGAAAGAGTGGAATAGACACTTTTGGTGGTTGCTTGTAATCTTGGTAAGAGTATGGGAGAGAGAGATGATGTTGCATGTTGGTGAGATGCTTTAGTAGGTGAACCCCAACCCAGGTTTCTTCCTGTATACCTATTTCTTCTCATTTCTTTTGCTTTCTTTTATTCTTCTTATTCTTGTTTTTCTTGACCTGCTTTAGTTTGTGTGCTATCGTAAGCCCTTTATATATACCCTCTTCGGCTGGAGTATATGAGTGCTAGATTCAGTGCGCTTAACACTGCCAACCTTGTCCCTATGTTCGATCTCGATCGCTCCATCGGAACCCATTTATAGTTGCGGGGGCCTGAGAGTCGGGTTATCTCTTTAAAAGTCTGACTACTCTGAATCCACTCCTCTTGGACGTGAGATTTAGGCCGATCAACATTTTGGCGCCGTTGCCGGGGACAAGGAAAAATGGCACTGTTAAGAACCCGAGTCCTCTTACAATACTCCCATGCCTCAAGCTTAGCAATAAGCTTGACAAAACTGTTACTTTAAGCTTGCTACCCTAAGTTTGTATAAAATAGTTTGTTTTGACACGTCCAGTTTGCTAACTTGATTGTACGATCTATTCAGGCAACCATGAAGAAGCAACTTGTTTGACTTTACTCCTTTTCACCATGCCGCCTCGCGTGGATGTTACCCTCTCAGGAGATGAGAGGAATGTGAGGAATGAGCACCACCCACCTCCACCAGGCACAGATGAAGATAGAGATGGTCGTTACAATGACGATCATTAATATGAAGAATGAAAGGAAGAACACAAAGAGAAACATGATGATGATCGTCGTGAAGATGACCGTCACTATGAGGAACGTCGTCATCGCCGCAGGAATAGAAGAAACAATAACAAATATAACCACGAAGCTGAGAGGAATTACAACCGTAGGGACAGTGATAGTGAGGAGGATGAGGAAGGGAAGACCCTTCGTGAGCTGGCAGCAAAGAGGGCCAATGAGTCAAGATGTCTGATCGTTGTATCAAATTTCAACGCAACAAACTTTGAGCTAAAACCAGCTGTCATATCTATGATCCAGAACAAACCTTTCTGAGGGAACTTAAGGGAGAATCCATACCTCCATCTCGATGCTTTCAAGAGCAATTGCGACACCATTAAGATGAGGGGTGTCCCACAAGAAGTGATTTACTACAAGGGTTTCAACTTCTCCTTGGAGGATAAGGCCCTCTCTTGGTATCTAAATCTTCCCCACCAGTCTATAGATGGAGATAGACCCTTGGAAGATGTCTTCGTCACTAAGTTTTATCCTACTAAGTGGACCATTCGTAACATGCGTAATATTACATCTTTTGCACAAAAGCCAGGAGAAAACTTGCACCAGGCATGGAGCGTTACCAAGAATACTTGAGAGATTGCCCACATCATAACTACCATAAGGGATTCCTGGTGACTACCTTTTATAATGGGATGACTCATATGGACTGAATGTTGCCGCATGCAGTGACTTCTTGTGGAAAAAGCCAAGCATGACTATGAGGATTATAGAAAACATGGTTGTGCTTCAAGCAGGGGTAGACTATGACAGGAATGATAGAGGCACATCGAAGAAGATAGGATCTAAAGGACCATCCATGGAAGCCAAGGCTTTAGAAAATATAACCACCCAAATCCAGAAAATAGCAACTAACGTCAAACAACTGAAAGATGATGGGGGTAAGGGAAAGAAGCACACTGAAAAGGTGATGAAGTGTGTCACCTGTGGTGAAGGAGGACACATAGTCGATAACTGTATCTACACCAGACTTGAAGAGAGTGAAGACAGTGAAAGTGAAGTAGAGTCTACATAGAATGTTTCCTACGCCAACTTCAAGAGTCCAGATCACCCTGGTTTCAGCTATGGTAAAAAGGATGCGGTCGAGAATTCACCTCAGTTGGGGAATTCACAAAAGCCACTACCAGGATTCGAAAAGAGGAGCGGACATGCACCGTATACTCGAACTACCAATGACTAGACAAATAAGAATAACTACTCAGCACCAGGTAGGAACCAAATGCTCCAAGGGGCAGGTACAAGCCAAGGAACAAGTCAAGGTCAAGGACAGGGGCAAGGAAAAGATAACAACCAGTTGGACTTAGTAACTCAATTGTTCGACTTTTCTAAGAGGCAAGCTATTGTGAATGACCAGCTGGCACAAAGTGCCCTTGCCAATTCTGGTGTCCTAACAACTATGCAAGTCTAGATGGCAGATATGCAAATGCATCAACGCCAGATCGACCAACAGCTTGCGCAGTCGGCTGAGTTAGTGAAGAACCCCTCAGGAAAGATTTTTTCAAACACAGAGACTAAAAATGGCTACCCTCCGATCAGGGAGGATCTTGATCAATTTTGGAATGGGAAGCGACAAGGAGGAAGAAAAAGTTGAGGAACCCCAACAGGAGAAAGATGTTTCTTTTGAGAAGTTTGTTGACAGGGAGAGGCATGTTGAAGAAATCCGTGAGAAATGTGGATGAGCTAGGGATTCTGATCCCATTGAAGAAATATTTATGAAGAAAAGCCCACATGCACCAAGAATCCCATTTCCATACAAGCTTATCAAGGCCCACTTGAAGATAAGATATGAAAAGTTCATGGAGTCAGTAAGGAAACTGCATATAGATGTCCAATTTATGGATGCTTTGGAGGAGATGCCGACATACGCTAAGTTTTTCAAGGACCTTATCACAAAGAGAAGGAGAGGAAACCATGTCGAAATGGTACACCTAGAAAACATGTCCAATGTGTTTGTTCAGGATGAACTACCTACCAAGAAGAAAGACCCAGGGGCTTTTAACATCCCTTTTTGCATTGGAGACAACGTCGAAAGGAAGGGACTGACAGATTTGGGAGCTGGCATAAGCCTAATACCTCTGAGTTTAGCACAAAGATTGGGATTGACCGATATGGTAAAGACAAGTATGCATATACAACTAGCTGATCACACTTTCAAGAGACCATTGGGTATAGTGGAAGACGTCCTGATCTGTGTGGGACAGTTCTTCATACCTTGTGATATTGTTGTGATAGATATTGTGGAGGACTTGAAGTGTTCGATAATCTTTGAACGACCTTTTCTAGATACTGGAAGAGCCCTAATAGATGTCGCAAAAGGCGTCATAACCCTCCGAGTTGGAAGTGACCACATTGACTTCAAAGTGAAGGATGCTATGAAGAGGCCATCTCTTACCGAGTCAGTCTACTTCATGGATAGCTATAACCAGTATTGTGAAGAGATCCAAGAAGAGAAAGCCATTGTGGACCCACTTATGAGGGCCTCAAACAACCCAAATCCTTTGATGGAAGACCTAGAAGTGGTTGAGATAGTAGATTATCTTAACCAAGGTGAAGAAAGTCTCAACAATGATGAAGAAGTGATAGAGACAGTAAAGTATGCTTCTTTAGAATAGTTAAACGAAGAGTTAGAAGCTCTGAAGCCAAAGCCGGAACTAAAGCCACTACCAAAAGGACTGAAGTACGAGTTCCTGGATGAGGAAAGAAGGAATCCCGTCATCATCAATGATAACCTCATAAAAGAACAATGAGAAAGACTCCAGGAAGAGTTGAGAGAGCATAAAAGAGCTATTGGATATTCCGTTGAGGATATCAAGGGACTGAATCCAGCTCTGTGCATGCACAAGATAAACTTATAAGAATCAGCATGACCGTTGGTGCAACCTCAAAGGAAATTGAACCAAATGTTGAAGGAAGTAGTCAAGAAGGAGATATTGAAGCTACATGATGCAGGAATCTTATATCCAATAAGCAACAACAATTGGGTGAGCCCCATCCATATAGTACCTAAGAAGGGTGGAATGACTGTGGTGAAGGGACATAATGGTGACGAAGTCACCACCAGAATTGTTACAGGATGAAGAATGTGTATTGATTATAGAAAGCTAAATTTGGCTTAAAAGAAAGACCATTTTCCCTTACCATTTATTGATCAAGTCCTTGAAAGACTTTCCCACCATGATTACTTATGCTTCTTGGATGGATATTCTGGATTCTATCAAGTCCCGATACACCTGGACGATCAGGAGAAAACAATGTTTACGTGCATCTATGGCACGTACACTTTCAGAAGAATTCCCTTCGGCTTATGCAATGCTCATGCAACCTTCCAGTGTTGCATGATTTCCATGTTCTCTGACTTCTTAGAAGATATAGTTAAAGTGTTTATAGATGACTTCTCTATTTATGAAAAAGATTTTGATGCTTGCCTAAGAAATTTGTCCCTGGTTCTACAAAGATGCGAAGAGAAACATTTGGTCCTGAATTGGGAGAAGTGCCACTTGATGGTTCATAGTGGCATTGTCCTAGGACACAAGGTCTTCAAGAAAGGCATCGAGGTGGACCTTAGCAAGATCGAAGCCATCTCCAAACTCCCTTCACCAAAATCCGTGACATGTTGGATATTACAGGAGGTTCATTAAGGACTTCTCAAACATATCAAAACCCCTTTCAAATTTTCTGATTAAGTATGCGGTGTTCGAGTTTGATGACGAGTGTTCAAAAGCTTTTGAGACCCTAAAATAGGCTTTAACCTCTGCACTGATATTGCAAGTTCTAGAATGTGATCTACCTTTTGAAATAATGTGTGAAACAAGTGACTATGTGGCATAGGTGTAGTCCTAGGGCAGAAGAAAGACTCGAAGCACCATGTCATATGTTATGCCAGTTGTACGCTGGACGAAGCCCAAGTGAACTACACTACTGCCGAGAAAGAGATGTTAGCGATTGTTTTTGCATTTTATAAATTTCGATCGTACCTTATAGGAGCTAAGGTTAAGGTTTATACTGACCATGGGGCTATATGCTATATCATGCAAAAGAAGGACACAAAGCCAAGATTGCTAGGGTGGGCCCTGTTGTTACAAGAATTTGATCATTAAATAATTGATAAGAAAGGAAAAGACAATGTGGTCGCAGACCACTTGTCTAGAATAGTTTTCGATGAGGTGAATCAGTTATCAGTGAACGTCAATTATGCTGATGAAGCCCTACTGATGGCTCAGTTCGACGAGCCAAGTCTGCCATTGTTTGTAGATATGTATAACTATCTGACTTGTGGCCAGCTTCCGCTGGACATAACATACAACTAGCAAAAGAAGCTCTTCTCCTATGTTAAGAACTATTACTGGGACGACCCACTGTTGTTTAAGAGGTGTTTTGATAGTTTGTATGGAAGGTGTATACCAGAGAAGGAAGTCACGTTGATCCTAAAAGAATGCCATTCTTTGTCGTATGGAGGACATCACACTAGAGAAAGGACAACTGCAAAAGTGCTTTAATCTGGGTTTTACTGGCCCACCATGTTCAAAGACGTGACATCTTTTGTCAAGGCTTGCAAGGAATGCCAACTTATTGGAAACATCAATAAGAGGAGCAAGATGCCTATGGCAGACTGGGTGGAAGTAGAAATCTTTGATGTTTGGGGAATAGACTACATGGGTCCTTTCCCGTCGTCAAAAGGATGTCAGTACATTTTAGTAGTTGTTGACTACGTTTCAAAATGGGTAGAGGCTATAGCAACCCAAACTTGTGATTCTAAATCAATGATCAAGCTATTTGAGAAAACCATTTTTCCAAGCTTCAGAGTACCTCACACTGTCATAAGCGATGGGGGGTCACATTTTGGAGAAAAGGAGTTTGAGGCGCTATTAAAGAAGTACGGGATAAAGAACAAGGTTGCTACACCCTATCACCCTCAAACCTCGGGACAAGTAGAGGTATCCAACCGACATATTAAACTGGTTCTGGAGAAAACGGCCAGCCACACTCGGAAGGACTGGTCCATGAAGCTTGATGATGCTCTCTGGGCCTATAGGACAGCTTATAAAATACCAATAGGCATGACGCCGTACAGACTAATCTATGGTAAGTCCTGCCACCTACCGCTGGAACTTGAGCATAAAGCCCTTTGGGTGATCAAGTTTCTAAACATGGACTTGGAGAAGGCAGGACAGAAAAGATGCCTGAAGCTACAGGAGCTCAAGGAGCTGAAATTGCATGCCTACGAGAATGCTAGAATTTACACACAAAGGACTAAGGTGTGGCATGACGCCCACCTAAAGAACAAGGATGTTCGTGAGGGAGATAAAGTGCTTCTCTTCAATTCAAGCATGAGGCTCTTTCCTGGAAAGATTAGAACAAGATGGTCAGGCCCCTTCTCTGTGCTGAAGATTTACCCATCAGGAATGATGGAGATTCAAGGAGAGAAAACTGGGATTTTCAAGGTCAATGGCCATAGGATAAAAAGATTTTATGAAGATGAGGTTTTTTTGTGAAGATCTGAGATCAATTTAGAGGAACCAGGTCAACCACTTGAGAAAAGGAATGAAGAGCTGCCGCATCCAGCTGAAGGACCCAAGGAGTGAAGAATTATGAAGTCTAGCTAGAGACTTTAAAGCAAGCGCTTCTTGGGAGGCAACCCAAGATTTGCTATTTTCTTAAGCTTTGTTTTCTCTTCCCTTTTTGGTTGATTAGTTTTCTTCTCTTTTAATTGATGTACATATCTATCTTCTTTTGAGTAAATGATGATTTAACTAAAGAAATGAGCGTTGTTCTGATCTGATCACGGTCTGGACCGCGGTCGCGGTATAGCCTTGCATCACGCAAGACCGCGACCTGTAGTGTCCATAACCAAGCACCTCGACTGTGGCCCGCGGTTACCCTTAGAACGGAAGAGACTGCGACTGCGATCGTACTCCTAGTACACCACGATCATGGTCATCCCCTCTGATCATCAGGTCATGGTCACTCTAGTATATATATCCTTAAACCCTCATCTCTCAGACTCTTTTCACTTCTAGCTTTCTCGAGTCTAAGATAAACTCAGATTCTCCGCTCCACCACGACCGACGAACCTTTGCCGCAGCAAAGCAGATCACCACACCTTCCTTCTTCAATTTCACCATAGCAACCAACGAACAAGGTAATAGTAAAACCCCCTTTTTGCACTTCTAATCGCCGATTCTTTGATTTTACCCATTGTCGTGTCACTGTTGATTTAGTCCCTCGCCTTAACCGATTTTTCCTGATTCGTCTGTTGATGGCTATCAGTCGTGACACTGATGGGTGTTTGTATCTTTCTAGTTATCCTAACCGCCCTAATGACGGCGTTCGCAAGCAACACCTAAAATCCCTAAAAACATCAATAATGGGACAACTGCCACCAACGAGGCATAGAGAAGATGAACACACAGAGAAAGGAAACAGAACGGTTGGATGAAGGAGGACCGTGAGTCACGGTCATCACCTCTACAACCACGATCGTGGTATACTCGTCAACCTTAACCCAGTCACGGTTCCCACTCCAACTTCAGGTTCCTACCTCGGGTCGCAGTGTAGAAGAGCGCTACTCGAGATCGTGGTCCCTTGAACCGTGACCTGCCCATAGCAAGAAATTAGAATCGCGACCGCGATCTCCTTCAGAGACTGCGACTGCGGTGTCCTCTAAGTTACTAACAAGACCATGACTCGCGGTCCCTATTTATATTAATAAACTTAATAATAAAAAAAAATTATTGAATACAAACCCTAATAGTTGCAATGAGATTGTCTCTGATCAAACCAATTATAAACTAATCCATTATTGAAACCATGTAGAACGTCTTCTTCAGAGAACAGTGACCCCATCTTCAAGAAGACACCTTCCCTAAAGGAGGTGGAGCAGATAATGGAGGGTTTAATAACAACACTCAAGAGGAACACTTCTCTTCGAGAAGCTAAATTCTAACAAACGAGTTGAGGTGCAGCTAAGGCTAGAATAGTACCAAAGAATACTGGG
Source organism: Alisma plantago-aquatica (assembly GCA_963693085.1). Classification (NCBI taxonomy): domain Eukaryota; kingdom Viridiplantae; phylum Streptophyta; class Magnoliopsida; order Alismatales; family Alismataceae; genus Alisma; species Alisma plantago-aquatica. The sequence continues at coordinate 167,511,691 of OY856409.1, forward strand.
AAACATGACAATGGAGGACTCTACTCACGAAACAAATTAAACTGAGCAGATAGAGACCTTCGAGTATCAACCTGGGGAGTCAGAGAGCCATGTCCAGTGGAAGAAAAGAAAAGATGCACCAAAGGGGTCCTAGAGCAGCAAAAAGATAAAACCACTGGGTGATGAGAAGCCAAGGGAAAAAAAGACAAGCAAAGCTAAGGAAGTCATAGGGGAGACATTGGCACAACCCGGAGAACCCCAGTTCGTGCCAAGGAATGTTGTACACCAGTCTACCTACGACTGGATGTACCAAAATAAGGAATTATTCCCTACCCGTTACCTGACGTGGACGATCTCAAAAAGATGGGAATCTACGATAGGACAGTGAAATTCCTGGAAGGTACAAACTTACACAGTTTATGCACACCAGAGGTGAAGTCCTACAAGAAGCTGACTGTAGAGTTTCTGTCTTTGCTTAAGAAGGTCACTACCAGTAGTGAAACAAGAAGGGCAGGTGGCAGAGATTATAAACTACAAGTAAGGCTCAGAGGAGAGTCTCACATAATCATAGAGGCGATGTTGAACAAAATATTTACAAAGACAGAGGAACAAGCCAAAGCCTGCTCCACCGCCCCGAGCAAAAAAGAAGCAATCACCTATGAAAGGAAAAAAATGTGGGAAAAGTTGACTGGAGAGGAGGAGCACATCTCAAATAACTCCAAGGCCTCACTGATCACCTCGTGCTTTATTCACACAATGCAGAAAATAACTGCCTACACAATTTACGCGAGATCAGAAACGGAAATAGTTAGCAAAGGAGATTTGTTCCTAATTTGGTCAATGATAAACAGAAAGTCAATTAATATCGGTAAGATACTAATCAAGCACTTATCAGCTGCAGTAGGCGGGGACGTAAAGAATAACTCTGCATATTACATGGGTAGCCAGATTAAAAAAATTGTCGAATACCTAATAGACGAAGGAGAGGTCCTGAAGTATAAAGAAATGGAGGGACAACAAAGGATAGACATCAAGTCCCTTATTACCACAGTTATTCTGGCACATAAGGGGGAGAAGTTGTACTTTAGAAAAGGTGGGACAAAAAGACTCCTTCCCCTTCCTGAAATGGCATTCTATGACGCCCACAAGCTGCGGCCAATGAATGACGATATCGAAAAGATGTGCTCTGGGGCATTGCAAGCCAGCACAAGTATAGATCCAATAATTACAGCTGGAGAAAGCAGTGCCCAAGCTTCATTGAAAAAGGAAAAGAGCACAGAGACATGGAAGAAGTTGGTGGTGCAAAAAAAGAAAACGACAGATACAACTGCACCACCCACCAAAAGACCGACAGCTGCAGAAGAACCCACCTCCACAGTTCCACCTCCTGAAGAACTAGTTGAAATTCTAGAACCCACACCTCTTGAGCCACACAAAGAAGCGACTACTGTGGAGACAGAGGCAGAGAAAGAGGGAGGTACAGAAACCGACCCACAGCCCGACAAATAACCGGAGGCAGAGCCAGAAGGACAAGGCTCCTAGGCCATATCTGATACGGAGTTTAGTGGAGCAGAGATGGACCCACAAGACAAGCCAGAGGAGAAAGAACAAGGTCCATTGCCACCGCCTCCACAACCTACGGTGCTAAGCTCGTCAACAACGCGCATGAAGCATTAGATGCACCACCAACAACAATATGCACATTCTTTTGGAGGTGCATTAGGTACACGGTTTGACGCTGTGTGGGAACGCATGCATCAAACTGACACAATAAATAAAACCATATCTTCTTCTTTGTTTGTGCTGACAACACAGGTACAGGTCCTTGACGAGAGGACAAGATCACTCCCTGACTTCATCTAAGAAGTTATAAGCAACCAATGGATGATGATGGGAATGTTGAAGAAAATGAAGAACGCGATGGAAGACCTGCAGAAGGAGAGGCATGTCATCTGAGCAGACATCAAACACATGCATTGCGTTTATGACGTAGCAATGGCTAACCTCAAAGAAGAGTGTCGACGCTTAGTAGAGTACCGCCAAAATGTCAAGAAGGAACGCGAAGAACTCGAGAACCGGCGGAAGAAAAAGAAGATCAAGCGCTCACCAAACCCGGCGCACTCCTCATCCAGCCCCTCTAGCCACGACGACAACGACGACGACAACGTGGGAGGGACTGGCATGGGAGAGGGAGCGCTAAAAGAAGGAAGTGCCAACACAAAAATGGCACCAGCAACTGAGCCAAGAAGAGATGAGCCACCTCAGCGGTCGAGCTCCCCCAACGACAAAAACATGAAGAAAAATACGACATTCTCAAGGGAGCTCGACCTCAATTGCAATCCCGAAGAAGCCCAAGATGAAGTTGCTGAAGGCGGTGGGAAACTAGCAGGGAATTAATTCACCCCGCCTACTCATACAATGATGCTATAAGAGTAGATTTCTTCTGTGCATCATGAAGAAGTGGCCACCGAACTCAACGCAATAGGAGCGGCAGAGCTTGATAGAATGTTAGCTGAGCTAGGGGTCAGACTTGAAGAGAGCAGTGAGTTCCTCCTATTCCAACCACATCACAATCATAGTGACTATTTCTACAATGGGAAGATGGAGGCAGCTCTAGCAATAATGGCGGATGCCAAGCTAGGGCAAACTATTGAGGAGAGCCATGTCAAAGACAACATAACTGCTGAAGCTTCCTCAGAAGTAGTTGAACAAGTAGCCGCTACACAAATGTTGCACAAGGTGGCTGAACAAATGGCCAAGGCCATGCCGACAATCGATGAAACTTTGACACCTTTGGCATAGGAAGCAACATCCGACGATGAGGATGGCAGGCTGGCAGCCTTCTTTTCAAATGAGCCCGCCAGGGAGTAGAGTGCACCAGCGAAAGCAGAAACACTGGGAGCAGCTCCCCCTCTTCCTTGCAAGATGAAAGAGATGGACATTATTGTGGTATCATGGATCACATGTAGAGATGTCCATATATTAGCAGATGTCCTCAGCGATGATCTACCCTGGTCAGACATATTTTATAACAATAAGGGTAGACGTTGGTCCAAAGACCACTTCTGGGGTATATTCATGAAGAAGGTGCGAGTACATAAAATGTTATTCAAGGTACTCTGTGCCACCCTCTTGGAAGAATTCCTTCACCCGGACAAGCCACAACCGGTCTTCAACGGGATAACACATCTAGCCAACCTCCTCTACAATGAAGACTACAAGGCAGTGGACGTAGCCAAACTGAAGGCAATAGTCTGGTAGAAGGAAACAAGATATGTGGTGTTGCCCATAAGGAATGTAAAGCATTGGTCATTGATAGTCGTCGATCTGTATGAATGGAAAACGACAGTTCTCAATTGCTATATAGATGAACTGGACAACTCCTCACTGGCCTACAAAAGGAAGGATGCTAGATACACCTTAAAAATACCGCTACATCTACAATGAGCAATCAAGGATGCATATAAAAAATTTCAAGGGTCCTGGAAACTCTTCTCAATTAATAAGAAAGTCCCCTAAGAAGAAGTTGGTTCGGGGGATTGTGCCTTCATAGAACTACAAATGATGGAGGCCATCAACAAGGGCATCCCCTTGTAAGATCTAGATAATGAAGTCATGCATGGACTATGGGGTATGTATGCTATGGAGGTCATCTATGACCGTCGGTTCTTCAACGACCCGGCGATGCCTTCAGAAGCTGTACCCCGGAGGCTTCACATGGATATCCCTCTACCTAAAATGGTCACTTGGAGGGAGCAGTTAAAGACCATGTGGGTTGATCCAACTGAGCCAGCCAGGGCTGCGGCTTGGAAAGAAGGCTGACATGAATGCTCTAGAGAAGTTATAAAACAAACGTCAGATGATGAAACAAGGCAACCCCCAGTAGCAGTAGTCCCTGAAAAATAGCCTCTAAAGGAACAACCTGAGAAAGGAGAGGTTGAAGAAGAAGACTTGGGTGATGCAAGACCAGACGGACTGGAAGGAGAAATTACACCTTCTTTCAAGAATTTTTACAGATGGAGCTGCCTCAGTCTGACTCTGGAAGAACTGACTATAATTGTGAGTTCTTTTAAAGAAGATGATTCGTCAGGAGATGTCATCTTCGAGAGAGATGACATTTGCGTGCTAAAAGATGACCTCCGAGAAATGCTGAAAGCAGGAGGATACCATTCTGTAAGTACAATGCCAACTTACCAGGAGATACTAGGTGATACCAAACCAAATGCCCACATGGCATACTTCTTGCTGGTGGATGACATCCTACAAGACAAAAGATCAGGAGAAAAGGAACGGCTGCAACAATGCCTGGTGACATCCCCACCAGACTACATTTTCCTACCAATTCTTCACGACAATCATTGGACTTTGCTGGCTATCAACATCATCAAAAGGACTGCAGTCCTCTACAATAGCTCAGACGCAACCTTCAGACTTAACAAGAAGACTAATATGACAACAGCAAAGACCCCGATAGAAGAAAAGGCAAACACATGCGTCGAGGCGATCGTCGACATGATAAAAGGTCATTGCAGAGGGTATGACCATACGAAAGGAAAGGATTTCAAAAATACACAGTTCTTCCATAGGGTCCCCCAGAAGGTGCCCCTATCAAATGACTACGGCTTCTTCTGTCTATCCTAGATGGTGGCCCTAGCCACTATTAATGTCAAAGTGGAAGGTATGCAATATGAACAGTACCACGCGCTACGAGGAGTATACACAAGCATGCTTCTCGAGTCCGAGTTGGCCTCCATCAACAACAATAAAAGCAAATAAATGAAAGCCCATTTATACATATCACTCAAATTTTGACACCCCAAGACATGGTGCAGGATAAGTTTGGGGGAGGATTCATAAATGGGATACATATGTACATTTACCATCTTTTTACCTCACAAATTTTGAAATTTTGAAATTTTGCTAAAACTACCTTTTTGAATTCAGACTCTAGCCTCCTCTCTTACTAAATTTTCTGATTGTAGTGTTTCTGCCCTCTTAGAGAGAAATGTATGAGCAACATATATTTGTACGTACAAGTAATACAATAGTCATAGCAATACTGCTCTATCTCATTCTTGCAATAAGACATGATATGTGTGACAACCTTAACCCATGAAATCCTCAAAGTCTAGAAAACTTCACCTAGCCATTCTCTTGACCATCCACCCTCACCTGACGCTTTTGACCAGAAAATCCTTATCTCTGTGGAGTGGGAAACAATTGCCCTTTTCAAGGCATATCTAAAAAGAGGCATGGCCGCCCAGAAGACCAAGTAAAAATCCCTCGCACCCAAGCCTGAAAGGAGATGTAAAAAGCCAAAAAGAAAGAAAAAAAATGACAGTTGTTCCCAAAAGATGCCAAACGTTTCCACACGGCTGGTATATTGTTGCACTCATGAATGTAGATATGTCGTGCACGTAAGTGGAATCTCAAAGCCAAGATTACACACCTCCAATCCTAAATGAAAACTCATAAAACCACCTGACCTAAAGTCAGAAGCCCAAAGGGCAACGCTGTTCTTACGACAGTTGTGGGTGAGGAGTTCTGAGGGAAGAGGAAAACACTTGAAGCCTTAAGCCTACCTGGACACATTAGCATAGGGCCAACTAAAAATAAAGAAATGATGTGAAAGCTACCCCTCGAAAAAGGTCTTGTATTAGTATGGTTATTAACTAAGGGAAGGGGTGATGAGTTGAGAAGGACGAGCCTTTTACAATTGAAGGCAATGGAAAGAAAATGAAGTTAGGCAACTTTAGTTGAGGGGGAGGAATGATACCTAAGGGTTAGAAAACATGCTACAATAGTCTTGATGCAAGAATGAGATATTTCAGTCATGTTATAATTTTGTCTTCTAAGATTGCTTTTTCTCTCTCTGAGTTATCGAACCTACACTTATATATATATATATATATATATATATATATATATATATATATATATATATATATATATATATATATATATATATATATATGTATACATACATATATATATACATATATATTTATATATATATATATATGCTTGTATTCATTACCAGCATGGGCAATTAGAATTTACTACATGTATATATATATACATATATATATATATATGTATGTATATATATATATGCTTGTATTCATTTATATATATATATATATATATATATATATATATATATATATATATATATATATATGCTTGTATTCATTACCCATGTGGGCATACTACATGTGGTCTGAGTTAGACAGTGGCATATATGCTAAATACCAATTGGCTAACCTTGAAAAGGACGGTGGCATAAGTGGTAACTATCAATGTGCCAACTAACTTTCTAGTGAGCAGTGGTATTGACCGGCCTAAATTACATGCCTGAAATGGAGCGGATCCAGAGTAGTCACTCTTAAATTTATAACCCGACTCGCAAACCCCCGCAACTATTATACGGGGTCCGAAGTAGTAATTGGGGTCAATCTATAGGGACAAGGGTGGTGATTGCTAAGAACATAAAGTCTTATCTCAATTACACCAACCAAGAAAGAGTAGATTAAGATGGTTTTCCTTATGGAATTATGTTACTCCAAACAAACAAAATAAGTAAAAGAAAGATAAAGAAATAAAACACAAGAATATAGGCAAACAAGCACGAGATAAAAAAATTTGGATGAGAATTTGGATTGGGTTTCACTTACTAAGATCTCTCACCAATATACAATACTCATACCTTTTGTACATGATTACAAACAATCACATATATGTCTATTCCCTCCTCTCTTGAGTTTAAGATAGATCAAGATTAAAAGTTTGTCTCTCTTTTGAGAAGGAAAATAGATAATCACAATAACAACCACATCATCATTAGCTTTAGCATTATGAGATTATAATGCATTCACGAACTCCAATACACTTAGATAAGGTTAGTGTTATTTTTTCAAGAAACTAACAATCAAACATCACAAGATGGGAGTTAATCATACAAGTAAAGCATTAATACCAAGCGAATAGAGATAATCTTTGCTAACAGCATATGTGGGATTAAGAGATGCATTCTCTCCCCCTCTCTCACACCTATGGCGGAGGCTGAACACCCGGGAGGGTGTCAAGGTGGCAACTGGGATTCAAATTTGGGTCCCTTTGTTAGGGGGACACTGTGCTTGACCACTTGAGCCACTCCTTGTTGGCTGCTAAGAGCATATGTATTCAAATAAATTTAAGTATATACATATTGAGAGAGCCTTAGTGGATACTCACAACCCAAGCTATGAGTTCAGCCACTCATTTTCATGAGTAGCATTACAAATTTACAAATGGATAAGGATATAGAGTTCTGTCGGAAGAAGGAGTTTAGAAAAGGGATGAAAACAAGCTACGAAAGCAGGGGGAACATGGGATATACCAATTGTGACCATGCGGTGGCCACAATCGATGGTTCGGCTCCCCTACTCATAGACTTGGTGCCATGACGGTGACATCCTACTCTTCTTCCTCCTTCCGTGGATGAAGAAGTGTCAGAACGGAACACTACAAAAGTGAGAGCGGTGAAGCAGGCTACGTCGGACTCTCGTCCTTCGTTGCTATCAACTGGTGGTGATGACAGGAGGTGGTGAGTTCCTTCTTCAGAAGCATCTTTGCATCCCTTGTGTAGTGCCTGACCCCTAAGATGTAGCTGGGGGTTCGATATATATTGGTGCTAGCGCAATGTCTTTTACTTGCTCCACAAGCATCCCAGGTATCATCCTTGAGCCAAATTTCTTAATAGTCCCGAGTGACAGTGTAAGGACCCTGACCTGCGTTTAGGGTTTACCCTGTTTGTTTTGCTTAACCTTGGTGGTTTGATGCTTTCTAATCACCTCTAAGTGGTGATTAGAGTTTTTGTCGTGCTTTGTTGAGAGTTCGAGGGGCTTCTTGCAAATAACCCAAAGTCTAGGGTTTTGTGTGCAAGTTTTCCATCTTGTGATATGTTTTCCCCTCTTTTCTTCCTCTAGGGTTGAGAGGAAGGATTGGGCTTGTTGTTTGAGTTTCTTGGGCCTTGCTTGAGCTTGTTTGGGCCTTGAGGTGCTTTGTTTAGGCTTGCTTGAGCCTTGTGTCGGCCAAGTGAAGCTTGTGTCGCCCAACATGGTGGTGTGTCGCCCAGGAGCCTTGGTGTATTGCCCAGCAGAGCTGATGCATGTGTCACCCATGTTGCTTGGTCTTGGTTGGCGGACACTTGGTGTATATCTTGGACAAGTGTCTCTTGGCTTGGTAGTGTGTTGGCTTGAACTCTAGGACAAGTGTCCCTTGGGTGGATGACACTTAGCATAGGTCTACCTTGTTTTCTCCTCCCTTTCCTTCTATATATGTGGTTCTTTTCCCTTGCCTTAGACTCCTTTGCTCTTTTGGTCTCTCCTCCACCTTGAGTGCATGACACTCCTCCCTCTCTTGATTGTGTCGGCCGAGACACTCCCTTGGAGTTGCAGTGGTGGCCGATACCCTCTCTTAGATTAGCTTTGGTGGATGAAATCCCTTGGAGGTTGAAGTGCATCTTCTTCCTTGGAGCTTGGAGCTTAAGGTGGGTTGCATAGCTTCTAACCCTAACTCCTTTACCTCTAGCTATGTTCTTGTTGCATGTTAGTAGCTTAGCTTAGTTCCTTGCTTTTATACCTTGCTTGTGTACCTTTGGTGGCCGATCCCCCTCTAGGGTTTAGGGTTCCTTTGTGCACCTTGCTTCTAGGGTTTGAGTATCCTTAAGTTGGAGGTTGAAGGTGACCCTTGTTGGGCGACATGGTGAGTACTCCTAGAGTTGGGCGATACCCTCTCTCTTGGTTGAGTGTGTTGGGCGACATGTTCCTTGTGCTAAGTAACACCTTTGTTCTTGTGATGGGCGACGTAGTGGTGTTCTTTGTGTTGGCCGACATGGTAACCATGTTGGGCGATATGGTTCCTATGATAAGAAACACCCTTGTTCTTGTGTTGGGTGAGACCCTCTCTTTTCTTGGTGTTGGGCGAGATGGGTGCTTTGTGATGGGCGACATGATGAGTGCTCTTGTGTTGGGTGATAGGTCAAGCTAGTGAGGAGTTGGCCGATATAGCCTGGTCAAGCTTGACGGTTGTTGGTGTCGGACGACATGGCCATGTGTGGCTTGTTTCCTTGTCTTGAACGATAGACAATGCATGTTGGCCGATAGCCATGGTGACCGATAGGCCATGCATGCCATGGTGCTGGCCGATAGCTATGCTGGCCGACACGCATGATAGCCGATAGCCATGGTGGGCGACAGCCTAGGGTTGGGTATGTGTGTCGGCCGACAGGCCTTGATAGGTTTTAGTAAGGGCGGTGATGAGTTATGGTGAGAGTCTTGTAATCATATAGTAACGGTCCTTTGTGATGTGGAAGTAATTAGCTATGTACCAATAAACGTTGGTGGTATCTTGTTAGTAATAACAACAATGAGTATGATGCCTTGCAATAATAACAGTACTAATACTAGTAATGATGCCAATACTAATAATGGGGGTAATGATGATAATGGCAGTAGTGATGATAATGAGGAAGGTAATGGTAATAAGATGCATGATGTGATCCTTATGCTTATTTGTTAATAATAAAGAAGATGATCGTAATAATGTTGATCATAATAATGATGGCAATAATGATAGCAATGATATGCATGAAGTAATCCTCGTACTTAATTGTTAAATGAGAATGGTGATAGTTACACTAGTAGCTTGCATAATGATAATAATGATAATAATGATGATAGTGACATAATGGTAGTGGTAACAATAGTACTTGTTCTGTATGTTTGGACACCATGATTACTTATATAATCCGGAGATAAGAGTAAGCATGTATATGGCTTGTTAAAAATGTGACTTGATTACCAAATAGGGTAAGAATGATAAGTAGAGTATCTCGAATGACATTTCATGATGGTAGCATATTCCTTATGATTGAATCTACGATTATTGTGTACTCTAACCGTGCAGGTAATGATTAGCCTTGAAAAGGGCTATGAGACACATGTGATGAGTAACATCACTTGGTAATTACTCTGGTTAATGAGATGATATGTATAATGTGCTAAGTTCCATGATGAGGATGTGAGCCTTGAGAGGCATTGACAGTACGTGATAAGGGATTGAGATCCCATGGTATGTGATGATCCTCAAGATAGATCTGGATGGTTGGCAAGAGGCCAAGTGGTAACATGTGATGTTGGATCCTTGTGATGGATCAGGTTGATGTGATTAAATGATAATATAATGTTGTTTACTTTCCGTTATATCTTGCATGTTTATACAACTTGGTTGAATCTTGCAATCCATCTAAAAAGATACTAATTAATCACAGTGAAATATATCATGTAGTTTGCCCTGGCCATAGATCCATCATCGTCAGGACTTGGTGATGGTGAAACAGGTTCTCCTATGGGTTAACCTAGAAGTGCATATTGTTGAATATGTGTAGGTTGCTCCTAGCCTGAAAATGAGGAGGTAAGAGTGTAACTTCAGTTGCAGATTCAGATATGTGTAAAGAGCATGGTGAACATGCCCATGGCTCATGATATGTGATGTGAGGAGCATGAATGCGTTCATGGCTCAGAGCACGGTGAACAGGCCTGTGGCTCAGTTTTACTAGCGTCGAGACCTGTACCAAGGCGGGCTAGAGTGAGGGTAGCCTATGGAGCTGACCCTGTGGCTTAGACTACTTCAGCATGTGACTGCGGTCCTGCTTGTGTTGTACTCGTGTACTGACCACGAGGTGGGAGGTTGTGGAGTCCGGCTCTTCCATTGACCTTGTATGGCACCGGCTTGGGTTTCGTAACTGAAGGTTGGATCTGAACAGTACAGTTCAAATCCTCAGGGCATAATAATACGTAACATAGCCGTTTAGTATGTATTTCTTAGGATAAACACGAAACATTGGTTGAGGCCTTGTTTGTGTAATATCTTTGCAGGTTATGTGACATTATATCTTGTTCTGATAATCATGACGTATAGTGAGACATCTTATCTTACTAATCATATTCCTTGAGATATATCTAGTTATATGCTTTTGTATAGCATGTAAGCTTGTCGGTAAGAATAATCTGTTTTATATAGACTGCTCTTGTTATACCTGTTATTAGATATCTGCTGTTATAGTCTATCTTACTGAGGTTCTGTAGTTGCGGTGGGGAGCTATGTTTCCCACTGGGACAATTGTTCAATTGTCTCACCCCACTGGTTTAACCCCTTTTTAGGTGGTCGAGGTAGATGTGGTCATGGTCGTGGTGTTGCGGCCGAGCAGCTTGAGGAGCAGTAGAAGGCAAGCGCTGGACATGCTGCTGTTTTGGATGTTTTGTAGTAGAGTCTAGAGTCATCCCTGTACTCTCAGGTCCTTGGCAATGTTTTGACGTTGTTTCACGATGACTGATCGATGATGTTTGTATATCCTGCTGTTGGCCGGATGTGGGCCTTTTCTGTATAAGAACAGGTGGTGAACTCATGTGATGGATGAACAACTGTTCTTGAGCTGTGGACACGTATCAGATCTCGTGTATGTGTATATATATGACATGTCTCTGTGCAGGATGAGGACTGAAAAGTAATAGTTTCACATTTTATCTGTTTTTCGCAATCGGTTTTAATTAACCCGTGTTTTTTATAATCTGTAGTTATGGTGATTTCCGCACGTTTTCACGTAACACCTCATTATCTGTATGATAATGGGATGTGTTGCCACAAGTTTTGGTATCAGAGCTTTAGGTTCGCTGAGTCTACAGGGATTTAGGACTAGGTTGAGTTGTTCTTATGAGTGTCTAAGTTTTCTTACAATATCTTTTGCCCTCAGTGGAAGAAAAGTCAAGATGTCTGGAAACCATGAAGAACACTCTGTTGAGTACAGTGATGCTGCATCGGTTGATGGAGCAGATAGATAGGCACATGAAGATCGGGTGCCTGAGGTTCCCCAATTTAACCCAGCCATACTTGAACAACCTGCTTACCAACAGCTTATGGGGCAGTTAATGGCTACGATGAATCTCATGGTTGAGCGATTACCAGTGCCTCCTCCGCGAGCACAGGTTCCTCATGGAGAAGCATCGGGTATTGGGAAGACCTTCGAGCGGCTTCGCCGCGTTGGAGCTTCGGATTATGCTGGAATGACTGATCCAGCGGATGCAGATCTGTGGCTGACAAGTCTCGAGAAGGCTTTCCGGATCATTGACATCCCCGAAGCAGACAAGGTAAAGCATGTTGTCTACCTTCTGAAGGGTAGTGCTGGTCACTGGTGGACCATCAAGGAAGAGAAGTGGCCTGGTGAGGTGATCTTTTGGGAAGTGTTTCGACGCGAATTTGTCACCAGATATTTTCCGAAGACATATCTGGATGAGAAGATCAGTCAGTTTGAGAAGTTGCGACAAGGAACGATGAACATCACCGAGTATGAAGCCAAGTTGTTCTGTCCTTACATGGCGGCAACCGATGAGGAATGGATCAGACGTTTCGAGAAGGGTTTGAGTGCTGAGTTGACAACCCCTTTGTCTGCATTGGAGAATCGAGAACGGTTTGCTATGTTTGTGGAATCAGTTCGACGGATCGAGAGGATGGTACGGGAGAAAAGAGAGTCTATGTCTCTCAAAAGACCTGCTCAGTTTCAAGGATGAAGGTTTGATGGTTTTAAGAAGCCCAGATTTTTAGCACCGTCAGCAATGAGAAGTTCTGGTGTACCGTCTCAGTGGTCTCCGAGTAAGGGGAGAGGTTATGTTTCTTCCCCATATAAGGCGCACAGTTCAACATCTGTGGCAGTGACAGGGCCAGCTAGGCCACAGTTTGAGGACAAGTCATGTCATCTTTGTGGACAAGTTGAGCATTTCAGGCTTAATTGCCCGAATAGAGATGTCGAAGTGACGCAGCAGCCGAGACAGAGTTTTCAGAGGTCAGAGAGACCACCGGCCAGTGGTAGCAGAGGACGAGGACGCGGTCAAATGTCTCATGCTGGATCATCTGCTCAAGGGAGCAGAGGTCGTGGACAGCAAGCAACGACTCAATTCTATGCCATGAGTCAGCCGGAGGCGATTCTCAGCCGGAGGCGATAGTCAACCCACGAGTGGTGACAGGCCAGATGGAGTTATTTCATTCTGATATGTCTTCTTCTTGCTTTATATCTGTTCTGGTTGACCCAGGTGCTACACACTCTTTTATCGCCTATAGTATGGTTGAAACCTGTCGTTTACCTGTTAGCTGTAAGAAGGATAGCTTGTTGTTAGAAACCCCTCTTGATGGTTCCTCTTTGCTTTGAGAAGAGTGTCCATCTTGTGTTTTGTCTTTTTCGGGACATCATATCCAAGTGGATCTTATACCACTTGATATGCATGGTTTTGATGTTATCCTTGGGATGGATACCTTAGAGAGGTATAAGGTTGTCTTGGACTGTGGTTCCAAGCAGGCAGTGTTTGATGTCGCTGGAGAGAAGTGGACCTTCCAGGCAGATAGGAAGATTCTTCTGACGTGTTTGGTATCAGCTATGGTGGCAGATAAGTTGTTACGACAAGGATGTGAGGCGTTCTTAGCTCACGTGGTGGATACCGTTGTGGTTACCAAGGAAAAAGGTCCTAGTCTTGAGGAGGTGTCCGTGGTTCGAGAGTTTGCAGACGTGTTTCCTGAGGAGTTTCCTGGTGTTCCTCCACCCCGAGAGATTGATTTCGAGATCAATCTGGTTCCAGGGACACAGCCAGTTGCACAGTCAGCGTATAGGATGGCTCCAGCAGAGATGGTAGAGCTGAAGAAGTAGTTGCAAGAGTTGTTGGAGAAAGGTTTTATCCAACCAAGTACATCGCCGTGGGGTGCTCCTGTGTTGTTCGTTAAGAAGAAAGATGGTTTGATGTGGTTGTGTATAGATTACCGACAGTTGAACAAGGTCACTATCAATAATAAGTACCCGTTGCCGAGGATAGATGATCTGTTTGATCAGTTTTGTGGTGCTACAGTGTTCTCGAAGATCGATCTACGGTCTGGATATCATCAATTGAGGATAAAGGTGGATGACATACCAAAGTCAGCTTTCAGGATGAGGTATGGTCATTTCGAGTTCGTGGTTATGCCGTTTGGGTTAACCAATGCACCTACAGCTTTCATGGACCTGATGAACAGAGTATTTCGTCCGTTCTTAGATCAGTTTGTTGTAGTCTTTATAGATGACATCTTGATCTATAGTCGGGACAGACTAGAGCATGAACAACATCTTCGTCGAGCGTTGACTCTTTTTCGTCGACATCAGTTGTATGCCAAGTTCAGTAATTGTGAGTTTTGGTTGGATGAAGTGACTTTCTTGGGTCACGTGATATCTACTGAAGGAGTCAAAGTGGATCCAAAGAAGGTGGAATCCATTGTGGATTGGGAGCAACCGAAGACGCCGACAGAAGTTTGTAGTTTCCTTGGTTTGGCTGGATACTACCGGAGGTTTATCAAGGACTTCAGTGTGATCGCGTTGCCAATGATGAAGTTGACCAGGAAGGATGTACCTTTGTTTAAGATGATCGATGTCAGTAAGATTTCCAGAGTTTGAAGGAGAAGCTGACCAGTGCTCCAGTGTTGATCTTGCCAGAGCCTGGGAAAGGCTATGTTGTTTTCTGTGATGCTTCCAAGAAAGTTTTAGGTTGCGTATTGATGCAGGAAGATCATGTGGTTTCTTTTGCCGCACGACAACTCAAGAAGCATGAGGAGAACTATCCGACTCATGACTTGGAGTTGGCAGTAGTGGTTCATGCGTTAAAGATTTGGAGACACTATCTGTATGGGGAAGTGTGTCAGATTTTTACGGATCATAAGAATCTGAAGTATATCTTTACACAGCAAGAGTTGAACATGCGACAACGTCGATGGATGGAGTTGATCAATAATTACAACTGCACTATTGAGTATCATCCTGGTAAGGCGAATGCGGTAGCTGATGCGCTTAGCAGAAAGTCTTCTTCTCTTTCTTCAAGGAAGGCACAGTTGAGTTCTCTGGTATGCCATAGGCACGATATGTTTGTTTCTCTGCGACATATGAATGTGCAGATGGAAGTTTCTTTGTTGTCTGGTCTTTTCGCACAGATGCAAGTTAAGCCTACGTTGAGACAGCAGATCAAGAATGCACAGTAGACAGATGATGTGGTACAACTGATCAGATCAGAGTTCGGCAGCGACAAGCGTGATGGGTTTCATGATTCCGAGGATGGATTAGTTTGCTATCGTGATAGGATGGTGGTTCGAGATTCTGATGATCTGAGGAAGTTAGTGCTTGAGGAAGCACATACATCGATGTATGCGATGCATCCAGGTGTCACCCAGATGTATCATAGTCTGAAGGACTTATATTGGTGGCCCAGATTGAAAAAGGATGTAGCTGAGTTCGTGGCGAGATGTGCGGTGTGTCAGCAAGTGAAGGTTGAACATCAGAAGTCGGCAGGTACGTTGCAACCATTGTCGATACCGTAGTGGAAATGGGATCACATAACCATGGATTTTGTAGTTGGTCTACCCCAGACAACTAGGAATCATGATTCCATTTGGGTGGTAGTGGACAGATTGACTAAGTCTGCCCATTTTCTACCAGTGAAGATGATGTATACAGCTGAGAAATTAGCTCGAGTATATGTGGATGAGATAGTACGTTTGCATGGAGTTCCAGCAACGATAGTTTCTGACAGAGGTCCTCAGTTTACGAGTCATTTTTGGGAATAGTTGCACAGGGCGTTGGGAACGCAGTTGAGGTTCAGTACAACTTTTCACCCGCAGACAGATGGACAGTCTGAAAGGACTATTCAGATTTTGGAAGATCTTCTTCGAGCTTGTGTTTTGCAGTTTCTAGGCAACTGGGATGTACATCTGAATTTGATAGAGTTTGCCTACAATAACAGTTATCAGTGGAGCATCGACATGGCTCCTTATGAGGCTTTATATGGAAGGAAGTGCATATCTCCTTTGTGTTGGTATGAATCAGGTGAGTATCAGCTTTTGGGTCCTGAGTTAGTTCAGCAGATGATAGCTAAGATCAAAGTGATACAACAACAGTTGAAAGTGGCACAGGGCAGACAGAAGTCGTATGCAGACAATCGCCGACGACCTTTGGAATTCCAAGTAGGAGACAAAGTGTATCTTAAAGTCTCACCGTGGAAAGGTGTGCTAAGGTTTGGCCGGAAGGGTAAGTTGTCACCCAGGTATATGGGGCCTTATCTAGTGATAGCATGTGTTGGCAAGATAGCTTATGAGTTGGAGTTGCCTCCAGAGTTGCACAGGTTGCATCTAGTATTTCATGTTAGTATGTTGAAGAAAAGTCATATGGATTCAGGTACAGTGATACAACCAGTTGAGGTTGAGCTTGACGCGGATGTGACCTACGAGGAAGGTCCTGTGCCGATCCTTGACAGAAGTATCAAGAAGCTGAAGAGAAAGGATCTGGCTCTTGTGAAGATTCTTTGGCAGCGTCGTGGCATCGAGGAAGCCACGTGGGAGCTTGAGGAAGAGATGAGGAGGAAGTATCCCTCACTTTTCTCTTCGGATTTCAGGGACAAAATCCCTTAAAGGGGGTTAGATTGTAAGGACCATGACCTGCGTTTAGGGTTTACACTGTTTGTTTTGCTTAACCTTGGTGGTTTGATGCTTGCTAATCACCTATAAGTGGTGATTAGGGTTTTTGTCATGCTTTGTTGAGAGTTTGAGGGGCTTCTTGCAAATAACCCAAGTCTAGGGTTTTGTGTGCAAGTTTGCCATCTTGTGAGATGTTTTCCCCTCTTTGCTTCCTCTAGGGTTGAGAGGAAGGCTTGGGCTTGTTGTTTGAGTTTCTTGGGCCTTGCTTGAGCTTGTTTGGGCCTTGAGGTGCTTTGTTTGGGCTTGCTTGATCCTTGTGTCGGCCGAGTGAAGCTTGTGTCGCCCAACATGTGGTGTGTCGCCCAAGATCCTTGGTGTGTCGCCCAGCAGAGCTGATGCATGTGTTGCCCATGTTGTTTGGTCTTGGTTGGCGGACACTTTGTGTATATCTTGGACAAGTTTCTCTTGGCTTGCTAGTATGTTGGCTTGAACTCTAGGAAAAGTGTCCCTTGGGTGGACGACGCTTAGCATAGGTCTACCTTGTTTTTTCCTCCCTTTCCTTCTATATATGTGGTTCTTTTCCCTTGCCTTAGCTTCCTTTGCTCTTTTGGTCTCTCCTCCACCTTGAGTGCACGACACTCCTCCCTCTCTTGCTTGTGTCGGCCGAGACACTCCCTTGGAGTTGCAGTGGTGGCCGATACCCTCTCTTGGATCATCTTTGGTGGACGACATCCCTTAGAGCTTGAAGTGCATCTTCTTCCTTGGAGCTTGGAGCTTAAGGCGGGTTGCATAGCTTCTAACCCTAACTCCTTTACCTCTAGCTATGTTCTTGTTGCATGTTAGTAGCTTAGCTTAGTTCCTTGCTTTTATACCTTGCTTGTGTACCTTTGGTGGCCGATCCCCCTCTAGGGTTTAGGGTTCCTTTGTGCACCTTGCTTCTAGGGTTTGAGTATCCTTAAGTTGGAGGTTGAAGGTGACCCTTGTTAGGCGACATGGTGAGTGCTCCTGGAGTTGGGCGATACCCTCTCTCTTGGTTGAGTGTGTTGGGCGACATGGTCCTTGTGCTAAGTAACACCTTTGTTCTTGTGATGGGCGACGTAGTGGTGTTCTTTGTGTTGGCCGACATGGTAACCATGTTGGGCGATATGGTTCCTATGATAAGCAACACCCTTGTTCTTGTGTTGGGTGAGACCCTCTCTTGTCTTGGTGTTGGGCGAGATGGGTGCTTTGTGATGGGCGACATGATGAGTGCGCTTGTGTTGGGCGATAGGTCAAGCTAGTGAGGAGTTGGCCGATATAGCCTGGTCAAGCTTGACGGTTGTTGGTGTCGGACGACATGGCCATGCGTGGCTTGTTTCCTTGTCTTGAACGATAGACCATGCATGTTGGCCGATAGCCATGGTGACCGATAGGCCATGCATGCCATGGTGCTGGCCGATAGCTATGCTGGATGACACCCATGATGGTCGATAGCCATGGTGGGCGACAGCCTAGGGTTGGGTATGTGTGTCAGCCGACAGGCCTTGATAGGTTTTAGTAAGGGTGGTGATGAGTTATGGTGAGAGTCTTGTAATCATATAGTAACGGTCCTTTGTGATGTGGAAGTGATTAGCTATGTACCAATAAACAATGGTGGTGTCTTGTTAGTAATAACAACAATGAGTATGATGCCTTGCAATAATAATAGTACTAATACTAGTAATGATGCCAATACTAATAATGGGGGTAATGATGATAATGGCAGTAGTGACAATAATGAGGAAGGTAATGGTAATAAGATGCATGATGTGATCCTTATGCTTATTTGTTAATAATAAAGAAGATGATCGTAATAATGTTGATCATAATAATGATGGCAATAATGATAGCAATGATATGCATGAAGTAATCCTCATACTTAATTGTTAAATGAGAATGGTGATAGTTAACTAGTAGCTTGCATAATGATAATAATGATGATAGTGACATAATGGTAGTGGTAACAATAGTACTTGTTCTGTATATTTGGACACCTTGATTACTTGTATAATCTGGAGATAAGAGTAAGCATGTATATGGCTTGTTAAAAATGTGACTTGATTACCAAATAGGGTAAGAATGATAAGTAGAGTATCTTGAATGGCATTTCATGATGGTAGCATATTCCTTATGATTGAATCTACGATTATTGTGTACTCTAACCCTGTAGGTAATGATTAGCCTTGAAAAGGGCTATGAGACACATGTGATGAGTAACATCACTTGGTAATTACTCTGGTTAATGAGATGATATGTATAATGTGTTAAGTTCCATGATGATGATGTGAGCCTTGAGAGGCATTGACAGTACGTGATAAGGGATTGAGATCCCATGGTATGTGATGATCCTCGAGATGGATCTGGATGGTTGGCAAGAGGCCAAGTGGTAACATGTGATGTTGGATCGTTGTGATGGATCAGGTTGATGTGATTAAATGATAATATAATGTTGTTTACTTTCCGTTATATCTTGCATGTTTATACAACTTGGTTGAATCCTGCAATCCATCTAAAAAGATACTAATTAATCACAGTGAAATATATCATGTAGTTTGCCCTGGCCATAGATCCATCATCTCAGGACTTGGTGATCGTGAAACAGGTTCTTCTACAGGTTAACCTGGAAGCGCATATTGTTGAATATGTGTAGGTTGCTCCTAGCCTGAAAATGAGGAGGTAAGAGTGTAACTTCGGTTGCAGATTCAGATACGTGTAAAGAGCATGGTGAACAGGCCCATGGCTCAGGATATGTGATGTGAGGAGCATGAATGCGTTCATGGCTCAGAGCACGATGAACAGGCCCGTGGCTCAGTTTTACTAGCGCCAAGACCTGTACCAAGGCGGGCTAGAGTGAGGGTAGCCTATGGAGCTGACCCTGTGTCTTAGACCACTTCAGCATGTGACTGCGGTCCTGCTTGTGTTGTACTCGTGTACTGACCACGAGGTGGGAGGTCGTGGAGTCCGACTCTTCCATTGACCTTGTATGGAACCGTCTTGGGTTTCGTAACTGAAGGTTGGATCTGAACGGTACGGTTCAAATCCTCAGGGTATAATAATATGTAACACAGCCGTTTAGTATGTATTGCTTAGGATAAACACGAAACATTGGTTGAGGCCTTGTTTGTGTAATATCTTTTCAGGTTATGTGACATTATATCTTGTTCTGATAATCATGACGTATAGTGATACATCTTATCTTGCTAATCATATTCCTTGAGATATATCTGGTTATATGCTTTTGTATAGCGGGTAAGCTTGTCGGTAAGAATAATCTGTTTTATATAGACTGCTCTTGTTATACCTGTTATCAGATATCTGTTGTTATAGTCTATCTTGTTGAGGTTCTGTAGTTGTAGTGGGGAGCTATGTTTCCCGCTGGGACAATTGTTCAATTGTCTCACCCCGCTGGTTTAACCCCTTTTTAGGTGGTCAAGGTAGACGTGGTCATGGTCGTGGTGTTGCGGCCGAGCAGCTTGAGGAGCAGTAGAAGGCAAGCGTTGGACATGCTGCTGTTTTGGATGTTTTGTAGTAGACTCTAGAGTCATCCCTGCACTCTCAGGTCCTTGGCAGTGTTTTGACGTTGTTTCACGATGACCGATCGATGATGTTTGTATATCTTGTTGTTGGCCGGATGTGGGCCTTTTCTGTATACGAACAAGTGGTGAACTCATGTGATGGATGAACATCTGTTCTTGAGTTGTGGACACGTATCAGATCTCGTGTATGTGTATATATATGACATGTCTCTGTGAAGGATGAGGACCGAAAAGTAATAGTTTCACAGTTTATCTGTTTTCCACAATCGGTTTTAATTAACCCGTGTTTTTCATAATCTGTAGTTATGGTGATTTCTGCACGTTTTTGCGTAACACCTCGTTATCTGTATGATAATGGGATGTGTTGCTATAGACAGCTCAGTCAGGGCCACCATTGACCATCATTCATAGGGATTTGGTGCAGGCAGACCACTGGTTGGTGGGTCCACAGGGCCACCAGTTGGTGAGTCTGTTGTGACAATAGACTGATGAGTCTGTTGGACCACCGCTTGGTGTGTCTCATGCGACCATCGACCATCGACCAACGAGTCTAGTACAACCATCGAATGATGAGTTTAGTGCAACCATCAAATGATGAGTTTAGTGGGCCACCGGTTAATGCTTCATCATGACCATCAGTTTGTGGGTGTGCGATCTGTCTACCGACAGATCAAAGGAAGTGATACTCGATGGTAGGGAAGGACCATCTAGCGTCAAGTGATGGTCAAGCAGACTTACTCAAGAGGCCATTGGTTGTGGTATGATGGTCATGCTGCTGGTCTTTCTAAAATGACCAAAGGATTTGAGACTGAGGGACTTTCTATTTATGATCATATATGCATGAAAATGTTCATGTTACCTTCAAATGGGGTAGAGGGGGAAACTATGTGCAAGGTAGGGGGAAAGTGAATATCAGTTTGCATAATAGGAGAGAAATATTGATAAAATAAGGCATATAATAACTACAAAATTGGATGTTATCAACTCCCCCAAACATAGAGTCTAGCATGTCCTCTGGGTAACAAATAGAATTAAAGCATCAAATGACTTCAAAGGGATTTATTAGTTATTATTTTTACAAGTGTGAAAAATGTGATAATGTCAGCCTTAAGTTGAAATATATGCATCAGGGCAAGGTGTTATAGGTCCTTGGGCTCTTCCTCTTAGGTTGGAGATGTGGTACTCGTATCATCTGTTACAAATTTCTTTAGTACAAAACTATCTTCTTCATGATGCACTAATGATACTTTCCAGGCTATAGTTTCCCAAGATTCTGGCGGAGGTAGCTTTCACACCCATCTTTATTTTTTTGAGTTTCCTAACTGTTGTGTTGGGTAGGCTAAAGCTCATGTGTCTCCTACATTTCTCAGGGTTTCTCAACCATTTAAGCCATCTTAAGGATGGTGTTTCCTGATTGAGCCTTGATGTAATGTCAGGTGGTTGTGTGAGGTCCTTGTTCAAAATGTAGGTGTGTAAAACTTTGCATCCAGACTCCACTTCTAGGAACAACATATCTACATTCCTGAGTGCATCAATATGCTGACCGGGCAAAGTCCTCAACATCTTTCCAGGCACAACTCTCATAATTTTATTCTTCTTGGCTTTTATTCATGCTCATAAGCTTTGGAATTATAGGTTTGTTTGGACATGCCTCTTTTGATCTCAAAGTGGGGATTTTTTCTCTAGATGTGGTAGTTGTTTCCTCCTTGTTAGGCTTATACACTTTCCTACATGTAATTTGAAACATGGTGGTCAATCAAGAGCTTATTAAACCGAGTCCTCCTTACTTCTAGTTTTTTCCCTAGGGGATAAGCATCCTTGTGTCTTCTATAGTATGTCGATGCAAGGTTGACGTTAAGACATTATCACACTCAGGATTTTTAAATAGATTAAGCAGACCAAATTTGTTGTTCTTGAAGTAGTTATGCGAAGAGTTAGCCCAAAGACAAGAAAGTCTAAGAGTTGGGGTTATGAAACTATCCTAGAAAATTGGATTCAAAAATAGCCTTTTTAGACTACATGTGCATCAAAATTTCAACAAGGATATATATACAGGAATAAATATTAGGTTGAAATTGACCATTTAGGCCGATCAAAATTTGTCAAAAATTGGTCAAGTAGGGGAGAATTGAAATGTTTGGTGTAGAGTCATACCATATTTGCCTACTAAAAACCCCCCAAACTTATCTTCCACCTTGTCTTTAGGGAGTCAAAGGATGAGGTTGATCTAGAACAAATGAGTTATAGTTGGTTGTTTGAGATGGACCAATCTGTAGATAATATCTTCATAGCATATTGCCGTCAAAGGTGGTGATAGTATTCATGTTCATATTGCTCAATCTTCTTCTCTAATGTATCTAGCATCTACATCTAGAAGAGTACATAAAAGATGCAATCATTTGATAGAGGTTCTTTCTGCTGGCATCTATGATAGAACTATGGTTTCCCAAAAATGAGGTCATATGGAATGCATTGGCCATACATTTTGATCTGTTCGACAATCTTTTTGGCCACCTTGGATGCTTTTCTTCGATGACATTGTTAGTTGTTTTATGTTATTTTGTTGGCTTGTTACTAAAAATTGCGTCTGAACTGTTATAGAAGATGGATGTTCCATTGACGGTATCAATTGATAGTAGTGCCCAATGTCCATCATGTAAGATTGGCACAAACATCCATCTAGGAATGTTGTATTTTAAATGTTCAATCAGTCGTTGTAGCTCACCGGATTCCTTTTTGGATATGACATCTCTCACTATGTTGTAGAATGCCATGTACACATTGGAGAGATCATCATCCTGAAGTATCTGACAAGCTACCATGCCGTTGACTATCATATAGCACCCTGTTGTCAATATATCTTGAAGGTCTGGGAGCATGATTTTTATGTTGTCTCATTAAAAAATGACAACTAGGTCGTCCTCACTTGGTTGGAGTACATCCAGAAGAAATTGAACTTCTTTGATGATAGTACATAACATGCTAGTTCATTGAAGTTCTCAAAAGTGGGTGTTATCACATCTGTTAAATTGGTCCTTTCGGAGAGTGAGAATCTTATTCTTTCTCTTTTGTGTGTACCTCACTTCCTTTGACAACATGTTCTTCTAGAGCTGAGGTTTCTACAGTGATGATCACAGTGGAACATGGGATACATGGGGGTTCTTTTTGTTGCCAGCTATTTGGTGTTGCTTCAACCTCTTGAGGTAGTGTTATCTCATTAGGTGTGTAGGAACTTGTACTGGGGCATTAGGAACATGTCTAGATGTTCCACGTTCATCACTCAGAGGTGGTGGGGGAGAAGGTGGTTGTTTTCTACTTTCATTGGGTGCCTCTTTGGCTTGCTTCAACTGCTCTCTCCAGGGCGTCTTCTCAGGTAGAAGGATTAGGGAGTACATGTGCCTTGGTATATCCGTCATGCATTCATCATATACGAAGCTCCTATCTTGAATTATTTCCAGACATATTTCCCTCACAAGGTGTGGAAATCTTCATTGGAAATCCATTCTATTGGAATTCCTCTATTTATTGTTTCTATCATCCTCAGTGCTATAAAAGCACTATCCCCTAAATTTTTCTTTTCCTAGGTGAAGTTGCATATGATGTAAATCTCCTTCTAGTTTGGTCAATACCACATGCTGACTCCTTGTATCAATCTCTTTAGGTGGGTTGGGACTTCTTGTATCATCCTATGTTCTGGTTTCTCAAAGACCATTTTCCACGTGGTAGGTCTTTGGAGATAAAGTTGTATGTGACAACTTTTCTTTTAGAAAGGTCAACCATTGTGAGGAGCCAATGGTTGAAGGCTTTGAAAGGCAAGGTGATGAACATTAAGGCTCTACTTCTATCCAGAGAATCTTGCATTTCTTGGATATATGTGGTATCTTTTCATTCTTTGAAAAGATGAGATGCTAAGGTGGATGTTGCATTGAATACTGGCTCATTTTTATCTCTGTACATGAATTCTTTGATGATGGTGTCACAAAGAATTCTAAAAAAGGTTCTGCTTATATTAGCTTGATGTAGAAAAGCAGAGCGTAGGTCGTCCCCATGTCAGACGGTACTGATTATTGTGGTAGACATATTCTTGTCCAGACTGTTCGCCGTCTACGATGTCTGTTGGGACATGAACATCACACACCAACATCTCTGTTATTGAGGTCATGTCCATGTTTGCCATTTTGCATGGAAGTGGAGGTGGTGTCATTGGACCTAGATCCTCCCTGATGATAGATGTTATAGGAGGGTTGGGGAACACTGGTTTCTTCAATTTTGGTTGCTCCTCAATGAACATGTGATCCTTGTTCCAATTATCGATCTCTGATGCCATATGTTCCAATTCTACTTCAAATGAGATAGGTTGGCCTCCACTTGCAATCGACTAATCTAGAAGTATTTCACTCACAAAACTATCATAATTGTGTGGAGGGAGTGGAGCCTTGTAGTTGAACAGTGGGTCAAGCCCGTCCATTACATTTTCAATTGTTTCGGTCATCTCCTTCCTCACTTCAGGTTGTATTGTCCTAACATCTTTCTCACCTACTGCCTCTTCATGCTCTGTGGGAATTGCTAGTTCTAAAGGTTTAAGCACACTCTACTTTGGTAATATTTCGACTCCCTTATCCTCATTGTTGTTTGTTGAGTGCCCTGGCAATGCTGGGGAGGTGACCAGATCATCATCCTCAGTGGGCACTCTCCTGCTCCTGAAAGTGTCTTTTGATTCCTCTTCCTCTATTAGAAGAGTGCATACTGAAGTGGCGGCTTTATTTAGTTGCACTTATTAGACTGGTTGCATGACGACCATCAACATGTCAACCCTTAGATGTATGAATGTATCTTATGCAATGGATGGCTCATTGGTGATTGTTTGTTGCCTTTCAATAGATGCCACATTGCTGGTGGAGGTTTCTTCCTTCTTCTTTTCAAATTCCTCTCTCATTTTCTAGGTCTCTTAGTGTAGGACATCATTCTCCTTTCATAGGGCGGAAAATTTATTTGTTACTCCTATGAGGACCTTCATGACATGCACTTGATTCATAGCCAGCTGATGCATTTGCAGAGGTAAGCTGAGGACTGGTTGTATGTCCGCTGTTAATTTTTGTTCTTGTGTGGTCAGTGTAGACATATTCACAGATATGTTAAAAATATTCAGGGTAGAGTTTGAGACAATCTGACGAAGGTCATCAATCTACTGCCATATCTCCATGAACTTGGTTGCAGTAGGTGCCCATTGAGGTTTCGTTGGTTGGTTGATTGAGTCCACTTCATGATCTGCCCCATTCGCCTGGATAGATTTTCCGTGGTCTCCTACTACATGTTTTTTGTGTTCTCGATGCAGCGTCTCATTCTTAGGGGTTTCTCCTCTCTCCTTTCTCTCTATCAAAGGTTCGTTCACTCTTCTTTCCTCCTCTACTTCTTGGAAGGTTGTCTTTACTATTCCTTCATCAAGGATGGTTTCCCTTTTTTGGGTACAACTACTTTTGGCAAAGGGGAAATGGTAGGACTCTTCAGAGCTTCTTTCTCCTCTGAATCCATATCTATAACCTTGGGTGTGGGGGTTTTCTTCACTAGTCTTTTAGGAATGTGCATGATTATTCTTTTCCTTTATTTTTCATGGCTGCCTCCTTCAACAATTTCTTTCACCGTTCAATTGGCCTACTGCTGCTTGCACCTTGTTCGGATAATAGCCTTGAGATTTCTTCTTCTTGGAAGACCAATTTTTCACAATCATAGTTTCTCAATTCTGGGAGGGGTAGTAAGTATTTTTTCCTAAAAAAAACTGTTAGCGTAGCCCTATTTTGTCCTTGCCAGAACTTTTTCCAAAACAAGGCATCGTGTGTCCACCAAATCGTCTCCTTTCAACATCAGGAAGTATTTTAGCTTCGTAGGGTGTCCTAGTCTATGTGTAATGTACGTAACTAGTCCCCCATGCAAAAATCACGAGGTCCCTCTAGCCCCATTGCAACATCCAGTTTTTTGATCAAAATTTTACCAATATTGATAGCCTTCACTTCCATTAAGATCTATAGGATGTGGAGGTCTAGTTTGGTTACATTCCCTGTATCTGACCTAAAAATCAAGTTCATGAAGATCTTGTGCACCACCTTCATGAAACCACATCATAGAAGCCTTTGATTGGATAGAGCTATACTTGGAGTCTCTTGAAAGTTTCTCCTAAGTTTTATCAGTAACAAAACCCCTTGCATACTTGTCTCCCTGTGCCTTGTTAACATGTTCTTCTTGCTAACAAGGCACAGTCTTCTTGCTCAACAGAGATGATAAAGAGAGAGTTTAACCACTTCTCTACCAAATGTAGTCCTTCTTGATAATACAGACTTGTAGTTTGTAGTCACCTCCTCACTGGTATATTTCCTTATTGGCTACCAATAGCTTCTTCATAGAGGACATGAATTTTTGTGTGAGATCATCTTAAGAAGTCATGACTTTGAAACATATCTTATAGATCCCAACCTGCTCAAAGGGCTATTTCACCCTTCCTTATATTCCTAGTTTCTCCATGGTATTAACATCACCAAACCTAGTGGCTTTGTATTTCTTGTTCTGGAATATATCACACCAAATGTTATGGTGCTACTTGTATCTTAGTACAAGTTTATTATCAGGTTGTTCCCTTGTGATCTTCTATGATGGTTGCTGAGGGATGTCAAAAGTTATTGTTGGCTCAAGATTGGTTGCCTTGACTACATTACCTTCTTCAAATGTCTTGGCTACCTTTCGCTGCCTCCTCTGAGCGGGTGTACTCATAGATCTATGTCCCAGTTTGTTCCGCATCACCATCTGATTCCTCAGGTATTCTCTCAGCTATCATCTATCAGCCTCCATGTGTGCTTTAATGCTTTCTTCAGTGTCCTATGCATACTTTTCTATATAAGCCATGGCTTCATCCTTCATCCTTTCATATGCCTCCATTTCCTCTAGGGTCAAAGTTTCCCTGAGCTTCCTAGTTCTCTCAGATTCTTGGAAGGCTTGGTCTTTGCCTTTGTTTCCTTCCATTTAATGCTTTGTAGATACCTTAAGTATCTCTAGAAAGATTAGATTGGAAAAAAAGTAAATTCATTAGGGTATTGATCAACAATTTCTAAATAATACTTGATGGTATGCAACAAACAGATTACTAACTATTAATGGTTTAAGAAACAAATCAACAATCTTTGGATTTAGATTGATGGTATAAATGGAGGTGAGGGAATCGAAAGTTGGTACAATCTTGTCTATGCCAACATCTGAATGTAGCTGGTTGCAAGGTCCCAACTGATAGTCAGATTGGGTGACAACCGATTGTCGTGTCTACTGGTGTTCTGGGTCAGAGGTTACCAACTAGTTGTACAATTGGTGGTGGTCGAGGTACCTCAAACAATCGATGGATATGAATGATGGTGAGATGCAGTGGTTAACAAAAGGTGGTCACTATTCGATGGTATGAACCGGGCGGTGGTCGAGAAACACCCGAGAGTCATTTAGCTAAAGTGCATTTCTCTATGGTATGGATTGGCGAGCTTTGGTAGGTGGTGGTCTAGATCACCTGACGGCTAAATGGAGATCGATGGTTGCTTCGGTGGTCACCAATCAGTGGTTTTGCTCGGGTTTCAGCAACCGGTGGTGCCCAAAAAACAATGGCAAAACCTGGTGGTGGTTAGGAAGGAATACAAAGCAGAAACCGAAGGTTAAAGAGACAAGAACTGGTGGTCGTGGATGACTAAGTCGCAGTCAATGGTTGGCGGTTGTTGTCAGCGATTCAGAAAGGTGAGATAGAAGTAAAATGCAAAGCCAGTGGCGAATGGTATGGAAAACTAAGATTTAGGTTTACCTGGTCACCGGTTCTTAGAGCTTCTCTTTCTGGTCATCAATTGTCGGTGGCTTGGAGATGTTGTTCTAGCACCGCGGAGGCTTTTGTCCTACTTGGCGATTTTAAGGCCCCTAAACTTTCTTAATGAGTTAAATGAGATTAATTACCATAATTTAATTCTTTGAACCCTAATCTAATCTTTTGATACATTTTTAAATCATAATACAAGCTTAAGTTTCAAATTTGGTCCAATTTGGACATTGTTTGAGCAAGTTATGCAATTTTCTATAAATTTTGGACTTTTCTGGAATTTACCCAATTGAGGGGATTTCTTTGCAATTTGTCACATAAATTGTGTTGCTTAGATTTTATATTATCATTCTTGAGATTTTTCAGCCATGGGGCTCCTAGTTGAGCCATGGTTTGAAGGTGTTTTCATCAGGGGTATTTTAGGGCTTACCCCTTCACGAATGAGCTACTTTTAGTAGCTATCAACTAATGAATAATGTGATTGGCTGGGAATTTCGACAAAGGAAATTTAAGAAGGTTAATAGGGACGGTGGGGGAGCTTCTTGTGTGTGTTATTGTATATTCTCAATAATTTAAGGCCATAAACACATGTGGAAGCTACTTTTATACCTCATGCTTGCTTCTATCCTTATCCATGGGCTATATTTGCCTCTTCCTTGCCAAAATACGAAAATATGCTTGATTTCTCTATCCTCTAACCTGGAGCAACGAATTCACTCTGTTTTTATGTAGAACCAACTGCTCTAAGGTAGAAGACAACCCCTTTTTGGAGAAGGTCTCCTAGGGCTCCATCTAGCCCTACCTAGGGTTTCCAAGGTCATCTTCTAGGGAATTCGACCAAGGCAAGTTGTTTTCTTCCTTCCTTCTTCGTTTTTATTGCTCTTCTCCTTCCTTAGACCTTCATCCAGGTCGGAACCTTGCTGTTCTATGGTAGAATTTGCTCTAAAGCTCTAAAACCCTACCTTTCTTGCTCCTTATGTTTATGGTTTGCTCATTTGATGAAGAAAGGTGCTAGATGGATGAATTCATAGCTTATTCTTGGATTTTCTACCCTACCGGCTCGAGATTGCTTCTGTGTGGGGTTTCATCTTCTCATTAGAGGCAAGTTTTATAACTTTCTCCACGTTTATTTCTTACCATAAGCTTACTAGCTCATGTTCTTTCTTGAAAACGATGATTTATGCACTAAAAATCTATGCTTGACTTGAATTTCGATTTTTATAATGTTCCCTGTTCTAATTTCTGTTCTAGATGAACCAGTGATCATGTGTATGTTATTCCTAAGGTATAATATTACTTGGATCAGGTTTTTTTGACAACCTATGGTGTTAAGCACCTATCAAACAATGGTTAATTTTAGGGTTTAAAGTAGATTTCTTCTATAAACCATGACCCGATGATGGTACCATTGCAACAACCCTATGGTGTTGTCTTCATAACAACTGATGGTCATGATCAAGGGTGTCAAATTATGGTGACAACCTATGGTCACCCCCTTAGGTCAGGTTTTGGACCAATTAGAAGTATAATGATCAACCATTAAGTACCCTACTGATGTTATCAATCAATGACGACATTAGCTTAATATTTGACATTGATTAATGAATATAGTGTTGATATAACAACCAATGGTGATTTAATGGTCACTAATGATGGTGGATTAGGTCTCTAAAACCTATTTTGATTCAAGCATTGTAGCTGTATCATCAATTAAGCCTTAGACCAATGGTTTCTTGGGTCATTTGATACAATGGTCGGACCTATATTGTAATTGATGGTTTTAATATATGAACTTGACCCAATGATCAAGATCTACTGTTTATTTCTCCAATAAAGTAGAATAGTGGATAATGTAATATGTTGGTCCTAATAATTTGATTTATATGGTTTCCTTTATATGATCAACTTAAGGAGCTTAATTGTTGACAATGGATGGCCTGTTTTAAATGAAAAGTCAATTGTGGGTTTTACCCTACTCTCAATGGAAATTTTTGTGTTGTTAATCAAGTGATGTCTAGGGTTAGATGGTGAATCTTTATAGAGAAGAAATCAAGGACTTCATAGGTGTTTTATCCAAGGTGTTGACTTATGTAAACAATCAATGGTCTTACCTTTTAAACATCCAATGGTTCTGGGTGACATTGTGGTATGGTGATATGGGTTGAGTGATGATGGAACAAATGGAGGGTTACCCTTAATAAGGTAGTCTTACCTATTCACTCATATGAATAGAAGGGATGATAATCATATTGTGTTGATATGTAACCCTAATGAGGTATAGCTTGCTATACCTAGCTTTAATATAACTAAATGATGGTAATTGGGTAAGAATAGTCCTTGAATTATTAATACAAACATGGAGTACTCTCTTATTGTTGTTGAAGCCCTAGTATGCTATAACCTGATGGTTACACCTTGATTTATGTGTGGGCTCATACTTGAGAATAGTATGGAATGTGATGATGATGCTTCACCTTATGCATCCATGATCCAATGGGGATGTCGTGAGTTAGGGTTTGGGTATAAGTGTTGATTAGTAACATTAATATAATTTATCTTGTGAACCTAACTCTAATTCAAATAGATAAAGATGAGTATTCATGTTTAACATTCTTATATGATGGAATAATGGTGGAATAACCTCCTTACTATGATCATAACCTTAAATTCTTAATTGGTGGTTATCATAGCCACATGGTTGATACTTTCTTATGCTAAACATGTGCATAATGAATATCATGAAAGTTAATCATATCTAGATTACTTGCATGTTGATGTAATAAAGGAATGTTCTAAATGTTAATATCACCATGCTATGATTTTTTATGAATATCTCCTAGCTCATTAATGCAATATTGTGCTGATCTGGTGTATTATATGTAAGTGATGTTGTTGAGCCTTGTTATAAGGCATGGAAAGATAATGATGATCTTGTAGGGAATAGTATGATGGTATTAATGACCTTTGGGCATGGTTGTGCCCTGAATGAGGTGTAATCCTCTTCTGTTGATAAGGGTTGATACCCTGTGACATAGTGGAAAGATTTGAGAACGGCTGCGGTTGTGTCTCGGTGATTATATATGTGATGATATTGGAGGACAACTGTGGTTGTGCCTTGGATGGTAGGGTATGCATACTCACCTCCTTTCACTAGTGTCGTGACCTATACCAAGGACAGACTAGGCTGTTAGCAACTTGACCTTATGTGTCGCTGTGGCAGACCCGTTCTGACTGGGGGCGGAGAAGATCTTAGGAGTCCGACTCTTCATAGATCTTGTATGGAACTGATATCTACTTAGCAATGGTCAGTTGGATTTTGAGTGGTATCTTCAATTTCCTCAGGGCATAATAAAAGATGTAAGATATCCATGTGGCATATTTGTTTAGGGTTATACACAGTGTTTCACATTGGATGATAATCCTTGTTTGTTATCTTTACATAAAGATGATGCTTAGTGCAATTAGGAGATAGTAGATATACTTATGTTGTGGATATGCTTAAGATTGTAGATGCATACATACAGTAGCCATGCTTATGCTGATAACTATACTGCTACTGTTGATTATAATCATGATACTAGCTATCTCATGTTGTTAGTTATGTTTAGCATGCTCGCCATGCCTTTGTAACTAGAGATGCATATACTTCTAATTATGCTTATCCAGGTAGTTGTGCTTATGTTGTTAGCTCTTTTTATGATGTTGATATGTTCAACCAATTAGACATGCTCATGTTGTTAGCTATTCTATGTTACTAGACTTGCTCATGATGCTAGAACTGCATATGCTACTGAATTTCTTATATTGTCAACAAGATAAAGGATGATAGTCTAGCTAATGATGATAGTTATTATCTACTCCTTTATGTATTTTGTTAATCATCAATATTGTTGATCTTATTTGTTATCTCTGATTAAACTTCTTAACTGTTTAATTGCTTGAAAATGTTGTAATCAATAAACATTGTTGGAGGTTATATCTCTTGTTGGGACATGGGTCTCACCCTTGTGGTTCGCCACATTTTTTTAGGTAATCGAAAGTGACAAAAACAAACATGTGGCAGCAAAGAGGAGCTATAGTAATGAATCTTTGATAAATTTGATTAGATGTCTAGTGTGTACTAGAGTCATCCTTGTACTCTCAGGTCCATGTGAGAAAAAGTTTATATATGGTGTTTCAAACAAATCAGACTTTTGTTAGCATATTAATACTTGTTTGTGTGGCATATATGAATATTGTTCTCCTGTGTATATATGTGATGACTAAGATGATAGAACAATTTGTATCAAATTCTTGGCATAGTATGGATATAATAAAGATGTTGGGCTCTTATGCAAATGTTTTTGAACGGGTGTTGACGTTGAAATCAGTTTTAATTTACCCATATTTTTGGGTATGTGATTAATTAGTGATTGATTGTGTTTTATATTTTGAGTAATCTCATTTAGTGTAACGAGTTCTTACAAGTTGGTATCAGAGCTTTAGTTTCACTGAGTCTATAGGTACACTAGGACTTAGGACTAGGATGATGTCCAAGTTAGGAATATGACATAAAAATATGGTGCATACTACCTAATCTCAGTATTTGGGGGCCCTGGCTAGGTATTCAATTATTGAAGAAAAGGTAAGTATGGAACTCTTAGATTGTTATATTTTTTATTACTCTGATCAAGTAGTCATTTTGAGACAATCTAAAGAGCATAATAAATAACAAATCATGGTGTGAATATCTCAATCCTATCTTAAAGAAGATGGGAATTGCATCATAATCTATCAAAACTTGAATGTTTGGTAACTATAAGAGAAAAATACAACACCATGAAATCTAAATATGAATACAAATAAGGAAAAGAGGAGTTCTTGAAGATGTGATTCAAGAAGAAAAGAAAGTAAAAGATAGATTAGTCTATGCTTATAAAGTGATTCAAGGTATGAAATCCACATAAGATGGGGAGAACTCCAATGATAAGTATATAATGAGAACAATGATAAAGGAATAAGGTGGAACCTAAGTTAATCTCAGACCAACCTATGTGTGTAAGAAAGTGTTAATGTAAAATAAGCATGGCGTTTGAAAGAAATTAAGACAGATGAACCATGTTTAATGAAGAAAATGTGGAATATGATGATTTACCTGTTGATAAGTGGTTGAAAAATATAATAAAATAAGAGAACATACCCAAGTGGGAGAAATAGTCATAAATGAAGGAGTAATG
This sequence comes from Alisma plantago-aquatica, assembly GCA_963693085.1. NCBI lineage: Eukaryota > Viridiplantae > Streptophyta > Magnoliopsida > Alismatales > Alismataceae > Alisma > Alisma plantago-aquatica. Next base: position 167,544,789 of record OY856409.1, read on the forward strand.
AGATACGTTAATCATGATGATTCCTATGCTAATGGCAAGGAACCCAAAATTAAAAAGGTAAAATGATACATAAGAAGTTGTAACCTGCATAATGAAAATAGAATTGGTTACCTTTTTGCTAGTGACCGTTGAACGATGTTGCTATGATGTGGAAAGTGTGTTTCCCTTTGTGTCTTTCCTTTCTAGGGAACAACTTTCAAGTGGATCATTGCCACTTGGTATGTGTGGATTCATTGTAAACATGAGGGTGGATAGCTTATTATAGCATAAGGTTGTTTGGACTATGGTTCAAAGATCATAAAGTTTGTGATGATTATGCTTTTGATCCTTCCAATAATTAGGCAGACTCCTCTTATATGTCTTAATATTTGTTATGTTGGTAAAAGTAGATGATATAAGGATGTGAGTTGCTTATAGCACATGAGGTGGATACCAAGGTAATGAATCCTAGTATCCAAGATGTATTAATAATAAGAGAAATATGTGAAGGTTGGAAATGTTTATTAAATGAACACTCTAAGAATTCCTCATCCATAGAGAGAGAGGGAGAGAGAGTTCATGGTGACCCTCTAAATATTGTTTGGAAGGAAAAACAAAAGTGATTCTATAATATTGTGTATGGTTCAGTGATAGCTGGGCAAGACCACTATCAAGGATAGATGGTTTGTTGGTTAATGGATATGTGATATTGTGTTCCTTCAAGATAAACATATGATCAAATATCAATGCATAAGAGTTAGATTGGATGGCATAATTCACATGACCATGATGAGTTTGGAGTTATGTCCTTTAGACTAACCAATGTACCGATAGAATTTATGAATAGGAGGCACAAAGTGTTCAAGTAATGTCTTACAAGTTGTAGCAAGCTTTGAATGATGACATGTAAAAGTATTTCAAATATGGTCAAAAATATGATCAATATTTCTTCAAAAACCTTAGGGTTTATGAAGTAGCAATAGCTGTGAGAACAAGTTGAATAAGAGTGAGATGTGGTTGATTAAATTTCTTTATGGGATCATGATATGTCTTCTAAGTAGGTTGTGTAAATCCTAGTAAGGTGAAGATAGTGTTGTTGTTTCACCCCTAGAAAGGTTGACTAGGAAAGATGTTTCCTTGTATGGAATGAAAGCTGCCAGCGTCAGCATTTCTTTTGATGCTGAAAAACGAACTGACAAGAGTTCTAGTGTTAGTATATAAAAAAAAGGATGGGTACATTGATTTTTTTATGCTTCAAGGAATGGTGTGGGATACATGTCATGATTGGTAAAAAGCTAGCAAGTATGACTTTTGAGTAATTTGTTGATACAATAGATATAATTTTAGGATGATAGCTAGAATTTAAAGTTGAACATTATGACTAGAGTTGTACAGATGACACGAGATGTTTCTACATTCAATAATGCGAATGTCTTCTTAGGTGGGGATTTTTGTGCTGACCCAAGAGGATATATGTATGAATGATATGACATCACCATGATATGCAAGTAACCATGTGAAGGTAATAGGATGAGGTGCAAAGGGAGTACCCATGTTTGTTTACCTTAGATTTTGGGGGTGAAATCCCTGTTAGGGGTTTATAGTTGTAAGGCCCATGAACTTGCTTAATGAGTTGAATGAGATTAATTACCCTAATTGAATTATTATAACCCTAATATAACCTTTTTATATATTTTTAAATCATAAGACAAGCTTAAGTTTCAAATTTGGTCCAATTTGGACACTGTTTGAGCAAGTTATATAATTTTTTGTACATTTTGGACTTTTTAGAAATTTACCCAATTGAAGGGATTTCTTTGCAATTTTTCACATACACTATGTTCCTTAAATTTTATATTATCATTCTTGAGATTTCGAGCCATGGGTATCCTAGTTGAGACATGGTTTGAAGGTGTATTCATCAAGGGTATTTTAGGGTTTACCCCTTCACGGATGAGCTACTTTTAGTAGCTATCAACAATGAATTATGTGATTGGCTGGGAATTTCGACAAAGGAAATCTAAGAAGGTTAATAGGGACGGTGGGGGAGCTTCTTGTGTGTGTTCTTGTATATTCTCAATAGTTTAAGGCCATAAACACATGGGGAAGTTACTTTTACACCTCATGCTTGCTTCTATCCTTATCCATGGGCTATATTTGCCTCTTCCTTGCCCAAATACGAAACATTGCTTGCTTTCTCTTTCCTCTAACCTGGAGAAATGAATTCACTCTATTTTGATGTGGAACCAACTGCTCTAAGGTAGAAGACAACCCCTTTTTGGAGAAGAAGGTCTCCTAGGGCTCCATCTTGCCCTACCTAGGGTTTCCAAGGTCATCATCTAGGGAATTCGACCAAAGCAAGTTGTTTTCTTCCTTCCTTCTTCGTTTTTATTTCTCTTATCCTTCCTTATACCTTTCTCCAGGTCGTAACCTTTCTGTTCCATGGTATAATTTGCTCTAAAGCTCTAAAACCCTACCTTTCTTGCTCCTTATGTTTAGGGTTTGCTCATTTGATGAAGAAAGGTGCTAGATGGACGAATTTATAGCTTATTATTGGATTTTCTACCCTACCTGCTCGAGGTGTCTTCTGTGTGGGGTTTCATCTTCTCATTATAGGCAAGTTTTATAACTTTCTCCACATTTATTGCTTACCATAAGCTTATTAGCTCATGTTCTTGCTTGAAAATGATGATTTATACACTAAAAAACTATGCTTGACTTGGATTTGAATTTTTATAATGTTTCCTATTCTGATTTCAGTTCTAGATGAATCTGTGATAATGTGTATGTTATTCCTAAGGTATAATATTACTTGGATCAGGTTGTTTTGACAACCTATGGTGCTAAGCACCTATCAAACAATGGCCAATTTTAGGGTTTAAAACAGATTTCTTCTATAAACCATGACCCGATGATGGTACCATTGCAACAACCCTATGGTGTTGTCTTCATAAAAAATGATGGTCGTGATCAAGGGTGTCAAATTATGGTGACAACCTATGGTCACCCCCTTAGGTCATGTTTTGGACCAATTAGAAGTTTAATGATCAACCATTAAGTACCCTACTAATGTTAGACCAATGGTTTCTTGGGTCATTTGATGCAATGGTTGGACCTATACTGTAAGTGATGGTTTTAATATATGAACTTGACCCAATGGTCAAGATCTACTATTTATTCCTCCAATAAAGTGTAATAATGACTAATGTAATATGTTGGTCCTAATAATGTGATTTAGATGGTTTCCTTTATATGATGAACTTAAGGAGCATAATTGTTGATAATGGATGGCTTGTTTTAAATGAACAGTCGATTGTGGGTTTTACCCTACTCTCAATGGAACTTTTTGTGTTGTTAATAAAGGGATGTCTAGGGTTAGATGATGACTCTTTCTATAGCGCAAATCAAGGATTTCATAGGTGGTTTATCCAAGGTGTTTGCTTATGTAAACAATCAATGGTTTTACCTTTTACACATCTAATTGTTCTGGGTGACATTGTGGTATGATGATATGGGTTAAATGATGATGTAACAAATGGAGGGTTACACTTAATAAGGTAGTCTTACCTATTCACTCATATGAATAGAAGGGGTGATAGTTGATATGTAACCCTAATGAGGTATAGCTTGCTATACCTAGCTTTAATATAATTAAATGATGGTAATTGGGTAAGAATAGTCCTTGAGTGATTAATACAATCATGGAGTACTCTCTTATTGTTGTTGAAGCCCTAGTATGCTATAACCTGATGGTTACACCTTGATTTTATGTGTGGGCTCATACTTGAGAATAGTATGGAATGTGATGGTAATGCTTCACCTTATGCATCCATGATCCAATGGGGATGCCATGAGTTAGGGTTTGGGTATAAGTGATGATTAGTAACATTAATATAATTTATCTTGTGAACCTAACTCTAATGCAAAAAGATAAATATGAGTATTTATGTTTAACATTCTTATATGATGGAATGGTGGTGGAATAACCTCCTTACTATGATCATAACCTTGATATGTTAATTGGTGGTTATCATAGCCACATGGTTGACACTTTCTTATGCTAAACATGTGCATAATGAATATGATGAGAGTTAATCATATCTAGATTCCTTGCATGTTGATGTAATAAAGGAATGTTCTTAATGTTAATATAACTCTGCTATGATTGTTTATGAATATCTCCTAGCTCATTAATGCAATATTGTGTTGATCTGGTGTATTATATGTAAGTGATATTGTTGAGCCTTGTTATAAGGCATGGAAAGATAATGATGATCTTGGAGGGAATAGTATGATGGTCTTAACGACCTTTGGGCATGGTTGAACCCTGAATGAAGTGTAATCCTCTTGTGTTGATAAGGGTTGATACCCAGTGACATAGTGGAAAGGATTTATATCTTGTGGTAGTATGATGACTAGTGTGGTCTCATGAATGGCAAATGAATAGTACCATATGATGATGAGATGAGAAATTATGTTTCACACATTTTTATATCTTTTGAAGTTGTGATATTTATATGCTTATTAGAAGTGAATTAGGGTTTGCATGTCCACTTGTTTGATGCAGCCTTAATTCACCCAATTGGCATAACTAATCAAGTGAAACTCTAATCATGTAGTGCCCGGTGCCATAGATCCATCTGAGTGTCAGAACTTGCCAGATGGTGAAATGAGAATTCATAAGGGAAACTGAGAGTGCATACTGATGAGTATGTGGGGTGCTTGTCATCCTGAATTCAAGTGTTTAGGGAGGATGACTATGGTCATACCAAGCCCTCAGTTTGAGAATGACTATGGTCGTATCTCGGTGATTATATATGTGAAGATATTGGAGGACAACTGCAGTTGTACCTTAGATGGTAGGGTATGTGTACCCACCTCCTTTTAGTAGTTTCGTGACCTGTACCAAGGATGGACTAGGCTGTTAGCAGCTTGACCTTATGTGTCGTTGTGGAGGACCCGTACTGAAAGGGGTAGGAGAAGATCTTAGGAGTCAAGCTCTTCCTAGATCTTGTATGGCACTAATTTCGACTTAGCAGTGGTCAGTTGGATTTTGAGTGGTATCCTCAATTTCCTCAGGGCATAATAAAAGATGTAAGATAGCAGTGTAGCATATTTGTTTAGGTTTATACACGACATTTCACATTGGATGATAACCCTTGTTTGTTATCATTACATAAAGATGATGCTTAGTGAAATTAAGAGATAGTAGATATACTTATGCTGTGGATATGCTTAAGATTGTAGATGCATACATACAGTAGCCATTCTTATGTTGATAAATATACTGCTACTGTTGATTATGATCATGATGCTAGATATGTCATGTTGTTAGTTATGTTTAGCATGCTAGCCATGCCTTTGTAACTAGAGATGCATATACTTCTAATTATGCTTATCTAGGTAGTTGTGTTTATGTTGTTAGCTCTTTTTATGATGTTGATATGTTCAACCAATTAGACATGCTCATGTTGTTAGCTATTCTATGTTACTAGACTTGCTCATAATGCTAGAACTGTATATGATACTGAATTGCTTATATTATCAACAAGATAAAGGATGATAGTCTAGCTAATGATGATAGTTATTATCTACTCCTTTATGTATTTTGTTAATCATCAATATTTCTGATCTTATTTGTTATCTCTCATTAAACTACTTAACTATTTAATTGCTTAAAAATGTTGTAATCAATAAGCATTGTTGGAGGTTTTATCTCTTACTGGGACATGGGTCTCGCCCTTGTGGTTCGCCACATTTTTTTAGGTAATCGGAAGTGACAAAAACAAACATGTGGTAGAAAAGAGGAGCTATAGTAATGAATCTCTGATAAAGTTGATTAGATTTCTAGTGTGTACTAGAGTCGTCCTTGTACTCTCAGGTCAGGGCGAGAAAAAGTTTGTATATGGTGTTTCAAACGAATCTGACTTTTGTTAGCATATTAATACTTGTTTGTGTGGCATATATGAATATTGTTCTCCTATATATATATGTAGTGGCTAAGATGATAGAACAATTTGTATCAAATTCTTGGCATAGTATGGGTATACGAAAGATGTTGGGCTTTTATGCAAATGTTTTTGAGCGGGTGTTGACGTTGAAATCGGTTTTAATTTACCCATATTTTTGGGTATGTGATTACTTAGTGATTTATTGTGTTTTATATTTTGAGTAATCTCATTTAGTGTAACAAGTTCTTACAGTGATGATTGGGGAGAAGATGATCGTGGTCGCACGACATCTTCAACTGCTACTGCTTTGGAGTGCTCTAGTGGTTTAGGGTTTAGCTCGTATGCTTGGTTACTCTAGTAAAAAAGAAAAAGTCATTAGTCCTCACCTTTTATATGTTTCTATCTCTTAAACTACCCTCAGATGTTTAGATCCGGTGGTTCTATGTTTTTACCATCATCCGATGGTGATTCAGGTACATATCACTTGGTGGTCGCGGTGTTGGATAGTCAATCCTCCCATTAGATCAATCATCTGATGGTGTATCAGTTAGTCAACACTCGATGGTGTCACTGCCACATCAATCAGTGGTTGTTTGCGGTTGATCAACCGATGGTGAGGTTGGTGACATCAATCGATGGTTCCTCTAGGTAATAGTAGGTCATTTTATCATTTGGTGGTTATTTTGCTTTGCCTGCCTACATTTGATGGTGGAGGTTGGTGGTCATCAACCGGTGGTTCGTCAGGAACCCTTATCCGATCGTTGTGTTTCGCTTAACATTATATAGTGTGACTATTTGGTCATCTGGTGACTTTTCTTTATCCAACAACCCATGGTTTTTGTGAATGACTCTTGCAATGAAGAACATGCATCCATCTTGTTTAAATCTATTCTATGTACATGAAATGTTACCAATCAAGGTGGAAATGGCTAAGGATGAAGTTAGAACAGGTTTAGCAAATTTCTATTACTTTAAGAGAAAAACACAGTAAACTTAGACTAGAATTTTTATGAAGTGCTTATAGTCTACCGAAAGAAGAGAAAAACTTGAAAAATTAAAGGAAGTGGGAAATCCTTGGGTTTCCTCCCAAGTAGTGCTAATTTATAGTCTTTAGCTTGACTCTTTATTTTGATCCTATATGGTTCTTGGGGTGGAATGGGTTGGGGCTCTTCTAACTGGAGTTATGACCTCCTCACAAAAGCCTCATCCTTATAGTACTTGTTTACTCTATGCTCATTCACTTTGAAAGTACCAATCTTTTCACTAGTAATTTCCATCATTCCATATGGGTAGATCTTAACAACAAAGAATGAGCCAGACCATCTGGACCTGAGTTTTGTTGGAAATAACCTGATACCAGAATTGAATAGAAGAACCTTGTCTCCTTCAAACACATTTTTGCTTTTCAGGTGGGAGTCATGCTACACTTTGGTCCTCTGCTTATAAATGCAAGCATTTTCATAAGCATGCAACCTAAGTTCCTCCAACTCCTACAATTTTAGAAATCTTTTCTTTCCCATTTGGATCAAGTCCATGTTCAGAAATTTGATGGACCAAAATTCCTTGTATTCTAATTCCACTAGGAGGTGGCAAGACTTTCTATAGATCAACCTATAAGGGGTAGTCCCTACGCGTAACGAACTGAAATCTAGGCATATTCTTAATCTAGACATTTTTACTAAGCTTTTTCTATCTTTTCTATCCTCTTTGTCCTTGATGTGAAAATTGTGGAATTATGAGTGGTTATGCCAATGTATGGGCTTATACACAAATACCTCAATGAATGTTTTATTAAGAGTCTAAAGTGACTTATGTGAGATATGATAAAATAGATTCGGTGTTGAACATTTCTTAGCCTTATCGAGCAAGAAAGAGAAAGAGGAATGAATAATAATGATTTAAACATGTTAATATGACATTCAATTATTTAATATGAGAAATAGCGGTAATAATGGATAATGGGATAAAATTCATAAAAGGAGTACTAGTTCGTTAAAGATAACTTTAGATTCATTTTCATTGGGTCTTAGTTGACTTAAGGTCCAACTTTCACTTATTTTGCATAATAATAAATATTTTAATTCAATTTGGAAAAGAAAAGGTGAGTTTTCCCCAAAATATGAAATAAGTCATTTAATGACTCCAAAAGTGGCAACTAATTTTAGATTCGTAATATACACATTAAAATTAGATTATGTGTAGATTCTCATATAATTTGGATAATCTTTAATGTACATATGCAAATCAGGAGAGAGAAAGTATGTAATTTCTCAATATGTTAAATAATGTGCAAAATAACTTTAAAGGATAAAATTAATAACAAATTTGTATTTCACATGCATAATTTTTCTTGAGGATGAAGTTTCACATTAATTGAGTGAATCAAGATGTCTTTAGTACATTAGGAAAGAGAAAATATGGTTTACTTTAATAGAATTAAATAAAATGGTAGAAGTCTCTAAAAAGTAGAAACTAATGCAGAAATCAGATTCTACTTGCCTTAATTGGTCTAGGTGCAAAATTTCATTTAATTTGGAGTTTGTTTGCACCCTCAAATGAAGAGAGAGAGAAATAGAGAAATTATTAATATTACACTTTATTCGAATTGGATTGGAGTTTCATTAAATGTCACATTGGTTTCTCATCTTAGCCAATTTCATGCTCATTGTGAGTCGTCCGATCAGGATCGGATGGCAGTTGCTTTGTCTTCTACCATGCACAAAAAGGCAAGCAGCTAGTATGAGTGTGGTTCACAAAAATTGTGATTTCTTCCTTTTTACTCCATCTTTTTATGAGATTTCTCTGCCTACAAGTTTCCCTCTCAATCCCACACACATCCATACCTAATTCATGGCATATGGTTGTGAATTCTAGAAACACCCAATTCTTGGGCAACAAGCTTCTTGGTCCCTCTTGGCCTTTGCTCATATATGAACCCTCATCTATATATAAGGGTACCTTGACCTTCGTTTGGTCTTGTGATAATCTCCTCATGCAAATTTTATTCAAGATCACATCTTTGGCTGTCACCTAGGTTCTTTTTACCCTACTATGCACCTCTTCTCCTCAGGCCTCGGCAACCCAAGCGACCCAATTGACTCTCAAGGTGAATTCGTCCAACCTAACTCTCACTTTCAATATCTTTGCTTTAATAAATTGTTGTGATTCATGAATTCGCCTAATTTGGCACAAGAGCACCAACATGTTGCATGCGGCCATGGCTCCGAGGGTGAAGGGGATGAAGCCCCCATGTGATTTCTCATTTCTACCCCTCTTATTTCTTCTCTCTTTTACATTTTCACACAGGGGTCTCATTTTGTTTTGTTTTGAATGCGGGTGACTCGTATTTGATCCGTGACTTGGCTGCCCAAAATTGGGACAAGTCACGTAGACCGGTATCTTCCTATCTCGCGAGTTTAAATGTTGATGTGAAATTTTGTGATTGGATGCTTTTATAAAAATCGTATCTTTTGGTATGTTTGTGCAAAGATTAAGTAAAAATATGATTTGGAATGAAAAAATGTAATCTTACAAATAAAAATTGTTTTACAATCTGATTTTCATGTTCTCAAAGGTTGACTTTTCAGGATCTAATAGATCATATAAAAGCCCTAAAAATTACAATTTTATCATATAATCTCCAAATTTCATAAATAAATATGTTTTCTTGATTAGAAAAATAAAACGAATTCTTAGGTCTCGGTTTTGTGGCCAAAATCTGAGGCTTTCCAAACAAGTCTAAAGTTAGGGTTTTGTTTATACATATATGAAATAAATACCTTAATCTATGTGAATAATTTGAATTAGGCAAAGAAGATCTTGGAATCAACTAAGTTGGTGAAAAATAATTAACTAGGACTATGAGTTGAGGTATGTGCAATCTTACCCCTAAGTTGGGCATATTTGTTATTCAACCCTAATTTCCCAATGAGGAATGGACTAAAACGTTTAATTCTATTATTGATCTTTTTGGCACAATCTACATTATTTTCTTGGGTTTTGAACTCCACTTGCAATATTGTTATTATTTCAGCTTGCCATAATATTTCTTTTAGCATGAAAATTTGTTTGACTTATTGGCAATGTAGCATTACTTCTATACTACCACACATTGTTTGGGCATGCGTTATTTTTCACAAGGGAATGTGTAAATACTCCCGACTTTTATAAATATTTTGTAGGTGAATGGGTATGTGTTAATTCTTCCCTCACATATTGGTTGGGGTCCGGTAGGTGCCTCAACCCTACTTAGTTAATTTAGTCTAACTTAATCTTTCATGCGAGATTTCTTATTATTTGATATTTTAAGATTCTTATTTGATATATGTATCATGCTCTTAACTATCGTTATTTCTTAGTTATTCCTTACCCTTTATTACCTTCGTTGTTATATTCTTTGTTCATGTTCCTTACCTTGACACATACCTGGTATCTTTCTCTTGTTGGGTGACCCCAACCACCCAAACCTGGTATAAGGAATGGAATAAGATCAAGGAGGACCGACCGAGGTTTAGGATAAGGAGTACATGGCTTTCAGCATGGACCAATCTCATGAAGATGTTTCTTGGAGACAAAATTGATATGATATAGATTTCCCTCAACTAGATCCTTATGATGTAATATCCATGTAAACCCTGTAAGGGAGATGATGCTATACATTTGTAAAATTTATTATAGTCATGAAACTATTATTCCGCACTTTGGTCTTTAGTATATCACTATTTGAAAATTGAAAATTTTACACCTATTTGAGCATACCTTTTGAGTGTGTTTGGAATGGATGTTTTATTCTTCAAATTTTAGTAGGGAATGGATCCCTCTGAGTCCCACTCTTTACATCATGGTATTATAGACCATGGTAGTCAGAATCTGACTATTTCAATTTGTCTCCCTAATAGAAACCTTGCTTTACATAGTTTCCCTTTACGTAACATGTGTGCCCTAGATTTGATCTATGCTACTCTTGAGATGATCAAAGGTGGATTTAGGATCATAAGATGTTCACATTAGAAATATTTTTAGTTAAACTTTATTTGATGAGCGAGTTAGGTAGCTACTAGGGCCTAAGATGAAAGTAATTGTGTCTAGAAAAGATTAGGATTTGGGGGCTGGCAAGATTTTCCTCCATGCTACTAGAATGGTTTATGAGGACTCCCTGATTCATATGAAATCTGGCTGGCTTGAGATGATACTGATTGTTCGAAATAGCATGCCTATATGAAATACTATCCTTAGACATCTATGTTGGATACTCCTGGGACCCTTATATGTGGACCCTATGATATGTTTGAGGATGGATACTCAACATAATTCCTTTATGTCCCATTGGACCACATGTTTGGGGAGTCAATCCCTACAACCTAGACCTCAATGTTGAGGTGATAGATCTTATGCATGGTTTAGTTAGTGAAACCTTTACCTCTAGTTTAGTTTGACTTGGTAGGTCAACCCTTTAAGGGGTGGAGTGGTAGTAGTAGTGCCTTGATAGATCATGGATATGCTTATTTCAAGGATAAAATCCTTGTTAAGGGGATGGAGTCTTGCAATATACCGAAATCTAGCTGCTCTGACTCTATATACCCTAACTCCATGATTAGGAGGTTTGTGTTCTTGAATCCTTAGAATTGACCAAAAAAGGTTAGACTTATCCCCTAACATGCTTGTTTAGATCCTAATGATCATATAATGGTCATCTAATGAATAGATCATATGTTTGAAACCTAATAAATATTTAATGTACATAATATGAATAATTCACATATTAATCCTATCGTTGATACACAAGATGCTAACCATGTCATCAACCAATAAACCCTAATGATATGATGAGCTAGATAATTGTAACCTAATCTTGGACTTAATTCATGCTAAGAAGGTATAAGTGAAGCATAATAATCTTGTTGACCTAAACCCTAAGTTGTAATCATCTAACCTTAATATATGCATCCTTGATGATAAATTAGTGACACTAGGTGTCAAAATCAGATAACATACACTGGTACACATACATTATATACAATCACCTACTCATTGATTAATAAAACAATGAATATCTAATGTATATCACCTTGTTCTCTAATACACATCTAATTAATCACCTATTCATGACTTAGTATGTGAATCAAATCATTGATATGTAATTTGTTCCACCTTGTTCACTAAAATACGTATAATGACTTTAATATGGATAAGAAGTAATTAGATTGATACAAATGTGTATAATCAATAATAGGAAGTGAATAATGTGAGTAAGAAAGGTAATGTGACAATGTATAGATGTTTAATGTAGGTGGAAGTAATTAATGTGACAATAATTGAGTTAATTGTAGGCTTAATAACAAATGGGATAAAATTGCCTCTTTCATGCAAATAATATGATATAATTCAATGTGGTAATAATATGAGGATCATGTAGTCTAAATCCAAATTATTAAGGATAATGGTCAAATATATTAATAGACATTGAAATAATTGAGTAAAATCTAATTGTGCTAAAACGCTTAAGGAGATAAATAAGATATATATATAGGATTTTGTGCATAACAATGAAATATAACTCTTGTGGCAACAAAGTGAATATAACATGACACAACTAAAACATTAATAAGGATGACATAATATCATAATAAATGTATTTATATTAAACCTAAAATGTTAATTGTGTTATATCTATAAAAAGAAATCTTATTAGTGGAACCCTAGGTTATCCATGAGAATCTGACCTATGAGGAGTTGCATGTAAAGATTTTTAACTAAGTTAAGTAGTTGAAGAACAAAGAGTTTGAGTTAGTGGAATTTTGGGTAGAAGTATTATGGTTTGGAGGAAACATCCTGGGAGTTTTTAGATGAGAAGTTACATATTCACCTTTCTCCTTTTGCTTGAGATTTTGGAGTTAAAATCCTTTTTAATGGGTGGAGTGTTGTAACAAACTAAATTCTGGGAATATTCCTAATATAGCCCTTTTTCCTAATATTTTTCTATATTTTCTATAGTCTTTGTCCTTGATGTTGAAATTGTGGAATTATTAGTGGTTTGGGGTAAATTTGATCAACATTTATGTCAATTTATGGGTTTATGCAAAAATACCTAGTGAATGTTTTATTAAGGGTTCAAAGTGCAAATTTATCACTTATGTGAAATAATGATAAAATAGATTCATTCTAAAACACTCCTTAGCCTTACAGATAATGAAAGAGAAAAAGGAGTGAATAATAATGTTGTCAACATGTTCATATGACATTGAATAATTTAATATGAGGAATAGGGGCAATAATGGATAATGGGATTAAATTCATAGAAGGAGTACCAATTGGTTAAAGATAACTTTAGATTCATTTTCCTTTAGTCTCAATTGACTTAAGGGACAATTTCACTTATTTTGCATAATAAAAAATACTTTAATTCAATTTGGAAAAAAGATGAGTTTTACCCAAAATAGGAAATAAGTGATTTAATGACACCAAAAGTGGCAAATAGTTTTCAATTTGTAATCTACACATTAAAATTAGCTTATGGGTAGATTTCCATATAATTTGGATAATCTTTAATGTACATGTGTAGATTAGTAGAGAGAAAGCATGTAATTGCCCAAAACGTTAAATAATGTACAAAATAACTTCAAAGGGAAAAATCAATGGCAAATTCATGTTTCACATGCTTATGTTTGCTTGAGGATGAAGTTTCACATTAATTGAGTGAATCTAGATGTCTTTAATACATTAGGAATGAGAAAATATGGTTTACTTTAAAAGAATTAAATAAAATATCAAAAGTCTCCAAACAGCAAACATTAATGCAAAAATCAGATTCTACATCCCTTAATTTGTAGGTGCAAAATTTCATTTTATTTGGAATTTGTTTGCAACCTCCAATGAAGAGAGACAAAAAAAGAAATTAATAGTATAATACTTTATTCTAATTGGATTGGAGTTTCATTAGACATCACGTTGGTTTCTCATCTTAGCCAATTTCAAGCTCATTGTGAGCTGCCCGATCAAGATCCGATGGTGGTTCCTTTGTCTTCTACCTTGCACAAAAAAGGCAAGCATCTAGTATGAATGTGACTCACAAAAATAACACTTTCTCCCTATTTAGTCCATCTATTAATGAGATGTCTATGCCAACGAGTTCTCTCTCGATCCCACACACATCCATACATAATTCATGGCATATGGTTGTGAACTCCAGAAATGCCCAATTCTTGGTCAACAAGCTTCTCATTCCCTCTCAACCTTTGCTCATATATGAACCCTCATCAATAAATATGGGTACCCCGGCCTTCGTTCGGTTTGGTGATACTCTCCTCTTGTACCAATTTTATTCAAGATTGCATCTTTGGTTGCTTCCTAGGTTCTTCTTCCCCTACATTACTGCTCTTCTCCTCAGGCCTTGACAACCCTAGAGATCCAATAGACTCTATGGGTGAGTTCGTCAAACCTAACTTTCACTTTCAATATCTTTGATTCAACAGATCATGGCGATTCACGGATTCACCTAATTTGGCGCAAGAGCAGCATCTTTCTGTGAGCGACCATGGCACCGAGGGGGAAGGGGATGAAGCCCCCGCATGATTTCTCATTTCTACCCCTCTACTTTCTTCTCTCTTTTACTTTTTCATGAAGGGGTCTCGTTTTGTTTTGTTTTGTTTTTAATGCAGATGACTTGGCTTTATTTTGTGACTTGGCCACCCACGATTGGGACAAGTCACACAGACCAAACTCTCCCTCTCTCTCTTCCTCTCTCGTGAGTTTAAATGCGAATGTGGAATTTTTTGTTTGGCTTCTTTAATAAAAAATGTATCTTTTGGTATGTTTATCCAAAAATTAAGTCAAAATTTGATTTAGAATTGAAAAAAATGTGATCTTTCTAATAAAAATCATTTCAGAGTCTGATTTTCATGTTTTTGAAGGTTGACTTTGGAGGATATAATAAACATATAAAATCCCTAAAAATTATAACTTTATCATATAAACTCCAAATTTGAAAAATATATATCTTGATTGATCATAAAAATACAAGGAATTGTTAGGTCTAGGTTTTTTGGAAAAAATCTTAGGTTTTCCAAATAGGTCTAAAATTAGGGTTTTCTTTATACATATATGAAATACAAACCTAAATCTATCTGGATAATTTGAATTAGGCAAAGAAGATCATTGAGCCCGTTTCCCTGCTCCACGATGTGCACGCTTAGCATTGTGTTTATGGGGCCAACTGTAGCGACTAAGAAGAAGTCTTCTCAATTGTGTGATACATCTAAGGGCAGGGAATACTTGATGCATGGACTTGATCCGTGGGTTTCCCTTTTGCAAAGACCGCATCATACTAAAGATATCAACTGTTAGTCTAGCATACTGAACTTAGGCCATTGGTCACCAACGAATACTAATCATTTGTCCATATTCAAACATGTATACTATCTTCTTGAAACATACAGTTATTATACAACATTGGGAATAACTTTGTCACCACTCAAGTACACCCCCATACACTTTTAGTGTCAAAACTCCATTGTTCAATCATCCACTTAAATACTTCAAAAGGCATAATCATAAAGATCCTAATCACGATATCAATATCATTTGACTTCCAAACTTTGGCAAAAAAATTAGGAATTCTCATAGCAACTCGACATGTGTGAATTCGCTGGACGTATAAGGATTCCAAAAGTCCACTGCTTCACATCCTACACACCTTGAAAGATATTTCATCCTCAAAATTTAGCCAAAAATCAAGTCCATCACATCATATACATCTAAAAAGAACTTTCTTCCTCGAAAGTAAGCCATAACCATACTTCTAGGGAAAACCTTATCTTACTGTCATCCACATGTAGGCATCATCCTATGTACAACATAGTCAAAAGCTCAAGAATTATATTCCAGCTATTAGGATGTTTTCCAAACGTCTAAGGTAATACAAGGGTGAACCACTCATCATATATCATGGTTTAAGAGCTTAGCTTACATCATGACGCATCTCATATGTTAGGGTTGCATCTTTATCTTTAGACATGCATTAATATTCAACATCATATTACCATATTCCCAAAGAGTTAACCCAAGTTAACCCATACATCAAGGTGTCATCAACATTTTATTGAGATAAAAGTTAGAACATATTCAACATAAACATATGTCTTTTAGGAGGGAGTTAATTATCATTAACTCGCTTTATCCATATAGATCATGTCAAGATTTCATAATCATTATGTTGTGCTAACTTTCAAACTATATTTTCATCATTATTAAGCACTAAGCTTAACATTTCTGGTAACATTTTCCATTCATAAGATCTTATTTTATCACTCATAATAAATTGCAACATTTACTAGTGATTTCATCACAAGATTAACCAAAAATATTACATTATCATCATTATTAGTGTATATGGTTTATCATTTATGCATTCATATCTATTAAACCATTTCAAGATTTCCATCATATCATGTCTATATATCACGTCTAGAGATTAGATCACATCCTTACATATATTAAATCATGGTTGTGCTAAACAAACTTATATAAGTGGCTTATCAACGTATATCAGGACTTTATCTAGTCCAACTGAGGTTCTCCTAACCCATATCATGAGGGTAGTTACATGCTCAGTCTCTCTGAGCTTACTCAACTCTATGAGTATCTCATATACAAACTTTATCTTCTCTCTCTTAGTCTAGGGTTCTCAGATTACCTCATTGGCACTAGAGATGGCCTTACAGACTCAAGCCACATAAGCACAAACCAAAACATGATATGACATACTCTTCTCAGCTCTATACCAATGAAAACTATTTCTCAACTCTCTTTCTCTTATATAAACACCACTAGATTCCTATGTGGGAAATCACCAACCCGAGCATGAGGCTTCACAAAAACTAACACATCAACCTCCTCCAGGGTCATGGGCTCTCTCCCTCACCTAGATGGTAGGTACTCATATTTCCTTATTTGCATATACATATATAACCAGCCTCTCTCTGACTCTAGGGTTTGATCCTCCCAAGGACATCTAGGGTTCAACAAGACTATAGGAATCACACACATAAAGCAACTCATCTCAATTACTCAGGAGTATTCTAGTTTAGGACATATCATATCACATATTTCTCATATCATGGAGTCTAGGTTCTCTGACCTTCTCCCTGTTGGTCTCGCTCTCTCTTGAGCTAACCCCAAAATTGGTCCTAACACTAGAGGTCCTCCTTTGAAAAAGAGCTTGAGGCTCATGCTGACTCACAACCTGTCTCATCTTAACATATCTTATCTCATAAAAGAATGCATACTTGCATCATCAAAACTTATCTCAAAACCTCAAAACTGGACTTAGGTCCTCAAAGACAAACATAGATCATCATAACCATCTTATGTCATCTATGTAAGACTTACATCATGGCTTATTTCATCTATTCGATCTATCACATATTCTAAAAAGGCTCTAGACATCTAATCTAGAACTACTCTCTCTTCTAGAGTGATGTCATCACTTTCACTTAGGTTGCATGATCACCTTCTACTCGTACATGTATGGGGACACATTTTTGTAATACATATACATAATAAAATATTATATAGTTTTTCTCCGATAAAACAAGCGTCAGAGAAAACTATCAAGGTCTGATCCATTTGGAATCAAAAACCAAATCCTGAAAACGAGTGTCCCACACATAGTAGAGAGTACAGTGTCATGAAAACTAGTGAAAAGGATGAGAACAAAGGGTAGACTAGTGTAGCTACTCTAGACAACATGCGCAATATGTCTAGGGTTTCTCTTCCCTTGATGCACGTCATTTCCAAATAGTGCAACGTCCCATACCGCTGCATTACAAGGAAAGAATGACATCTAAGGACTTGCTACTCAACAAGCACTAGTCTAGACCTAGTTCTCAGACATCTAGGTGCTAACCTAGAGGCTAGGTCAGATCTAGTCTCTAAAAGACAACTAATCTAACCCTAAAGATTATTAAGTTCAAGGTTCTTTAGTTTTGCACTGCATAATGAGCAAATGTCAGGCTTTGCTATTGTTCATGCTCTGATACCACCTGTGACATCCCCGGATTTTCTAAAACTTAATCTAATGTGAGACATCCAAATTGAAACCCTCACCTCAGCGAGAACTCCAATTTAAACACCCACACTAGGCTAAGAAAGAGAAAATCAAGGGAGTCAGAAGGAAACAATCAGTAGCACATGTACATGAACAATAATAAAACCATACACACATGTTCACCATTCAACATATAATTACAACATGAATTGTTACAACATTTGATATTACATATTGAACAGCAAACTTAAACATATACATGTACTACCACTAAACTGTAGGATCTTAAGACAACAGGTCCACCTGTACATCAGCTCGCCATACAACTCTCACTATCCTGGATCTTTAAGAGCATAACCACAACCTATACAAAAGATTACATGCGGCACACGTCAGCACAATATTTCATGAATATTGTACTGAGTACGCCTATGTGTCTTTTTATATACCTCTCAACATATCTTGGTAATAAGATAAAACAAAAATACTTGGCAGTAACAGAAGAATATAAGAAAAGTGTATACTTGCACAAAGATATTTGTTACCAGAAGAGAACAAATATTTTAGGTACATTTCCATTATATGTAAACTTGATCAACCACATACATTATTCTACCAAAGAGATTTAGTGCTCACATGTACTATTCTTCCAAAGAGATTTAGTACTTCATAAATGCACTATTCTACCAAAGAGATTTAGTGCTCACATGTACTATTCTGCCAAAGAGATTTAGTACTTTCATCAATGCACTATTCTACCAAAGAGATTTAGTGCTATCATATAATGGACCGGATATCTTATGTTTCATGTGTTCATAGCAATAAGTATGGAAAATCATGCAACATATCATACAAGAACAATCATTTCAATCAATATCATATGCCAAGTTTGTACTACCATATAACGCAAGCATATATTATAATAAGCCAAGTAAGAGGTAATGGCGTACCTTGATCAAGAACAAACCTAAACATCATATCCTCATGTCATCTATGTCTGGTCAACCCTGATTAAGACAAGATTGCATACGATCATCAGGTTCTCATCATCATACATCTCATCTTAACCATACTCATGTTCATTAGGGTTTATCTTATCTCATTTGGATATGTGTACCATTACTTGTATTCTTGTCTTATAATTATCTCACTGATGTCATTTTCCATATTACATCTCATTATCAAAGTTCATCATCTGAACATTAGGTTCCATATCCTTTTTGTGCACATACTAACCCTAGGTTACATCATTAACCTAGATTAGGGTTTTATAACATGTATTAATATTCATCTTCATATAACATGGATTTTGTTCATCATTATGATCTCATAATTAAAACTGAGGTTCCATATACTGATATAAGCTTACTCTGTGAATTTCATCATTTATTGAGCATGTGTGCATTTATTGCATTTTATTTAAGGTTAAAAGCCCTAATTAGCCATATGGAGTAAATTACATGATTTTGTGCATCAACATCATGATTACTGACATCAGATGGATTATAGATATGGTTTGTCACTTACTGGTATTTTCTCATAATTTTTGGTCGATGTTTGATATTTATTATCCATCCAATGAGCATTTCACATCTTACATATTATCACTGATATTAATGCATCAAAAGCATGATATTATTGTTCCATCTTGTTCTATGCACGTTTTTGAGAATTTTGGTGTATTATTTGTATTTTTCGGACATCGGAGCTATATATTACGATTTATAGAAGATCTGAGTAATTACTAAGATTTTACCTTTTCGGACCACTTAGTCATCGACACGTGGCACTAAGGGCTGGCGCAACTCTCACTTGGGCCGGCCGGTTCATGTCCTGGACCGAGTCCACTTCCTCGTCTTCCTCACGTCCGACGCAAACACAGAGCCCGCGGGGTTCTATTTCACGAGGCGCCGTCGCCCAACTCCTCTTCTTGGATCTGTTCTTCTGGGCAGGAGCCGCTGCCCCGACTGGTGTCATTCTCCGCCCAATCCGCCCGATGCCAACGCACATCGTCTCCTGGAGAACAGCCGCCACCATTATGCGCGCCTCCTCCTTGTGACCTATTGTCGGACAGGTCTCCAGTGCATGAGACCTCCACCGCCTCTGCCTTCTTCTCCGTCAAGCGCTACCACGGTGTAGGGAAGCGATGAGGGATCGACATCTCTCCTCCTTGCTACAGCTTCGGATGTCGGTTGTGCCTCAACATAGCCATCGCTGGTGGTTGGATCTCCGGCAAGCACTCAAGGATATCGCCAGGAGTGGCTGCTGTTGTGCACCTCTGTTCCACGTCGCGGTTGCTTCCTACTTCCAGGCCGTTGCTGCTATGGCGTATCCTCCCTAGTCTGCTCGGCACCGCCATCACCGAGGGAAGATCTCCTTTGCCTAGACTCTGTTGCGCAACTCCTTTCTACTTTAGAGTGTTTTCACCATGTACGGGCTGATGACGTCGTTCTCTGCTTGAACCGCCTGCGCTGCTACTCCTCGTCCACTGACGATGGAAGTGTGGCCTCTCGTCTTACCCACGACACATGTAGTTTGTGGTGGAGGGATAATGGAGAGGGAAAGGGCGCTCAACTCATTACACCTATAGCACCGGGTGCAACTACCCATCTCGTACTCACACGACCAGTGATCGTGGAAGGGTAGAATGTGCCCGTTTCCCTGCTCCACGATGTGCACGCCTAGCATTGTGTTTATGGGGCCAACTGTAGCGACTAAGAAGAAGTCTTCTCAATCGTGAGATACATCCAAGGGCAGGGAATACTTGATGCACGGACTTGATCCATGGGTTTCCCTTTTGAAAAGACCGTGTCATACTAAAGATATCAGCTGTTAGTCTAGCATACTGAACTTAGGCCATTGGTCACCAACGAATACTAATCATTTGTCCATATTCAAACATGTATACTATCTTCTTGAAACATATAGTTATTATACAACGTTGGGAATAACTTTGTCACCACTCAAGTACACCCCCATACACTTTTAGTGTCAAAACTCAATTGTTCAATCATCCACTTAAATACTTCCAAAGGCATAATCATAAAGATCCTAATCATGATATCAATATCATTTGACTTCCAAACTTTGGAAAAAACATTTGGAATTCTCATAGCAACTCGACATGCATGAATTCGCTGGACGTATAAGGATTCCAAAAGTCCACTCCTTCACAATTGCAGTTGGGCAGACATGCATGGTGTGTTTCAGAATTGGGGCAACGCCAATGACATTGGATGGGGTGGTGGCGACCGTGTCCATGACTCCACGAGTAGCCAATATGTGGGAAATGTCTACTCTAGGGATCACATGGCCTGAGACCATGAGGGGTATCAGCACCAGATGTTTCTCTTGGTTGAAAATGATGGCCAACATTGCACTAGAGATGAATGTTGCATGATCGATGGAGTGGCAAGAGAAAGGTGAAGGAAGGAGAAACTTAGCAGGGGGTTAAGTTGCAATGTGACAAAGTAGTGAAACACTTATTTATATGGTTGTAATTCCCAAATGCCATGTCATTTACATAAATCCAAGCTAACCCCTTTTCCTTTCAAAAATTTCAACTATCCTTTCCAACCAACTTCTAGTCAACTCAAACAAAGAAACACATTTGGTTCATTTAGAAAGTCATTTATGCCCTTGATTTTAAACGGAGTGACAATTTTCTTTATTTTTTTGACACACCCAATGGTAGAAATTATGATTTACAATCTTATTTTTGTAAATACACATACCCCATATGGGTTTGTAAATACTATATTAATTTTTATATAGAGAGTGTGGTGTTTTTCCACGTTATTTATCTCAATAAAAAAGATATTTAGATTATGGTACACATGATGACATCATGAGTAAGACAAGAAAGAAAAGACCCACATCTTTGATGCTTGTTTTTATTAGTGGTTTAATATATGGATAGTTAAAGAAGAAGAAGAAGAAAAGACTTCAAAGAGAAACAAGGAATGAATGTAATAGTATTCTTTCCCATATTTATAACATCCCCATGCACATCCTTTACAGTCTCTCACCATTGTGAAATTTTGGATGTGCAAAATCCATAACTCTACCCAGTATATATGTATATACATATGTATATATATATAGATATATATATATATATATATATATATATATATATATGTATATATATATATACATACATATATATATATGTATATATATGTATATATATATATATATATGTATATATATATGTATATATACATATATATATATATATGTATATATATAGGTATATATATATATATAGACACACACACACACACACACATATATATACATATATATATATGTATATATATAATTATATACATATATACATACATATATATATATGTGTGTGTGTATATATATATGTATATATATATATATATATATATATATATGTATATATATGTATGTATATGTATATATATATATATGTATACATATATATATATATATATATCATGAGTGTGGAGGATGTTATGAATCATCTTTCACCATGTGTTACATGCAACTTTGATAGAATAAAAAAAAATCCATCAGTAATTCAAAAAATTAAAGACAACAATTCTTTGCATGACCTTTCATATATAGTAAGGTCAATGTACGATTTATAAATTAGATGTCAAATTTACACTTAATCCCTCTTATGACAATTTCATTTAGTCTATCAGAATACACTAGAACCAATTTGTAATTTAAGAACTTAAATAAAAATATTACATATATAAAAACCATTCTTATGCTCTCTCATAGTTGTCTTACTGGATTAAAGACTAATTTTTAACTAAAAAATAAATTCAATACATCCTACATTCTTTCCTATATAATGGATATTGAACTACAAGGACCATATTGTAGTTACAAAAATATAAGAAAAAGATCCTACTTGGGATTTTCATATAGTATAGATATGGATGGGAGAACGCTCTGGCGATTTAGTTTTAACATCTTTTATTCAAAATTTCCATATTTGTTATTTACTTAATTTTCATGCATTTAAAGGTGAGATAATGTGAAAAGATTATCCTTAATTATTTCTTTGACTTTGAAAATGAGATTAGAAATGGATATTCTCTCAATACTTAAGTGTCATGCCTTCTTATGCCTTTTGGATAATTTTTCTTGAAGAGAGAGAAAAAGAGAAGATAATGTTACATATATTCAATAGGGAAAAGAAAGTAATATCGACATCAAGTGATTGAATGGATATTCTTTTCCATGCATTCAAAATAATGTCATTAAGTGCATTATGTTTTTCTTTATCTCTTTTGAGTATAACAAAAAGGAGGAGAGAGAAATAGTGAACAATGTTGTTTCACTTTTAATTTAAATAATATTGAAGAAATAAGATATCTTGTTCAAGTTATATATTGTATAATTTTGAGTTCTACACCTTTTATCTTCCTCGATTATATCATTGAAACATTTTCAAGGATGGGTGAGAGAAAAAGAGAATGGAAAGCATTTATTCAACATTTTAAGTTCATAGTAACACATGATGGCATATGTATAAGTGGAAGTGTATTTTTAGTTTTCTTTTATTTTTCTATAAGAAATTTAATTTCATGGTAATTTACATAAGCCCTTCAACTATTTTTATTTAATAAAATCATTTTCTAATTTTAGTTTAATTATGAAAATTGGAGTATGATAATTCTACCCACCTTAAAATAAATTTCATCCTCAAATTTTTTCTAGGCTACTACCCACCTTTGGGTGTTTCTTACATCTTCATTTAATGATATTTAAAACTTTCATGGTTCATTTATTTTTAATTTTGTATGAAAATATGTAATATATGGCATGGATTAACCATTACTTTGATCTTCTTCTCAACTTATACTAAGGGTTTGTGAAACCAACTTATCACTATACTTGGGCATCTACCTAAACCTAGTCCTGACTTTCTAATATTAGGCATAGATGATTATCTAACCTTAGGCCTTTAGGTACCTCCTACATTTGTAGATATGTATTAGTTAGGCACATACCCAGAGATGTGGGATCTTGTAAATCAACCTCTCACTAACCTACTAATACATGTGTCCCATACCACATGGACTAGGAGGGAATGAGAAATGCATCAAAGTATCATGCTTATGACATCCCTCTTCAGCTCTCAATTGGTTGGCCATGACCATTGAGAATGGAGAGGATATCTCATTAGCTAGGATTAGATTCTTACTTGAGATCAAATAAGGTAAACTTGTATTTTGTACATGTCATTTTAGGGACTGATATCTTTTCTGAAGAGGCCATTCCTAGACCTTAATTTCACATTATCATTTTAGGTTGCCCATGTGAATCATATTTTCCTGGTATCCATCTACCTATCTACTCTGATACAATAATATAACATCCCACTTTTTTAAAATCATGCACATTGCTGTGAGGAAGCATTAGTCTCGAGGAGAATATCACAAAATGCTATTCAATGCAAAATAGAGTATATAAATCACCATGTATTATTTTGAACTGATTCATACATAGGAATACTACAACTTGTTCATCTTGAAATCTAGATCGATTGAGACAAACTTGGTTAGCATAACTAAAGCATGATGTCAAAAATATCTAGATGATTTGATCGGTTTGGTAAATGGCACCCCACCAAGTCTTTTCTTCCTAAAGATTCCTTGAACTAGTCCTTGCATATCAGATAGCATCTTCCTCCTAACCTTGCTCCTTACCTACGAGCTTCGTGCCCCCATCCACGCAATGGTAAGTGGAACTGAACACGTTATAGCTTAAAGGAAACATGTAAACTAAAAATAAACTTTAAACATTAAACATTTAAAAAAGATATATAATTTCTTTTAGATCATTTCTTTTATCTTGACCTATATAAGATCCTCTAATTTACACATTAGTGCATTTTCTCTTATGCACTAAAGTGCCTCTTAGATTGCACTGAAGTGTCTCTTCTCTTAAGCACCAAAGTGCCTCTTAAGTTGCACCGAAGTGCCTCTTTTTTATGCACCAAAGTGCCTCTTCGTGAGGATCTTATATAAGTTATATTTTAACATTCTTTTTATCTTGCAAACTCTTAGCTTATTCTTTGATCTTACTTGTAACATTATCTTTAACGTACATGTAAGGTGATACTATAGTATTGACAATAAATATGGTATTTGGTTCATTGTAGATTCATTGGCTTTAAGAAATTTAACAATATGTATTAAATTCATAGCTTTATATGTACATTCATATACATACATAAAATTAAACAATACTTTTGCATGGACCACTTTCCTTTCTCTTATAGGAGATCCTACTTTTCATCCTAGGTTGAAGGAGATCTGATTGTCTTCTAAAGGCTGGAAGGAATATCTTTCGATCAAGTATTGAGGCAACACCTGGATATGATTTGCAAGTGTTAGGATTTTGTCTCTTATCCTAATTGGATAAGAAACAATATCTAACAATATTAGGAAAGGGCAATTAATGTTAGACTTGTAGTCCAAGACATTATTTCCTTATCCTTTTGTATTGTCATTTCCTAATCCCTATAGAATTGTCGTATCCTCTCGTATTGTCTAACCGGGAGTCCCTATCTATAAATAGGGATAGACACCGATGGATATTGAGTGCCAAAAGAACACCGATGTGTGGGGGTTCCAATGTGTGGTAACTTCGGGTGTGCCAATGTAGGACAACATCATGTGTCAAAATGGGAAGCCACAAAGGATAGCCAAAGAGGGGAGAGAATGAGAGTGGGTTATGAGATTCTATTGTGGGCACATGATTGTGAGAGAGCAACAATCCTTGTAATCTTCTTGAAGTTACTTAGTAGAATTCTGCGGTCTTCTTCTCCAATCATGTTCTCTGCTTGGTTATTTATGTGATGGTTACTAGCTTTGTCAACGTGGGCAGTTGTGACTTTTATTTTGCATGCTTGGGTTGTGTCTCGTGTGGCATTTTTCTTGGGCTTAAAGCTTCCACATATCTCTTCAAGTAGTATCAGAGTAGGATTCATGCGAGACGATCATAAAGCATTGGAACCACAGAAAAACATGACGACGTAGACAACTATCGTTGGAGTTCATCCGATAGTAAATCTTGATGGAAACATCATTATGCAACCAGGCGGGAGCAAATCTACGTGTTGTGAAATATCAATGCGAGGTGGAGTCGTGCAATTCACTTGCAAGGGGCAAGCGACAACAGACGCTACCTGGTTTTATCGACTGGTTGGATTTTTTCTAACCAAAAGAGGAGAGGATGATGAGAGGTCTACTGACTCGGAAGGTGTAGATGAAGCAGTAGCATGAGTGGCGGGTGTCATGAACCCAAAGATTTCTACATGCATTCAACTCTCACGGACAGTCTGGTGCGAGATTGCAAACTTGGCTGTAAATTTCAACAGTTGTAGAAGCAAAGTTGTGAACTGTTGGAAAGAGGAATTTGTGGTTGGACCGAACATGTAGTGTCTTCAAGTGGGTGTGACTAAAAGAATATACAACCCTATGGCATGGGGGCCAAAGGTGAGAAAGATGCGGTTCTTCCAACTGCAGGTGGAGGCGGTATAGTTTCTCAAACTGTACAATACTAGGAGCTCTCACATGAAGGGTATGGACAGTCATGTCTGGACACACACTCCATGTAGGCGTGCATGGTGATACACTTCTAGAAACAGGAGCAGCTTCTGAGGGCGGAAGCACATAAGAAGAACGAGAGCAAACTTCTTGTAGGAACAACTACAGTGAATAAGATTCAAGGTGGAGATTGTTAGGATTTTGTCTCTTATGCTAATTGGATAAGAAATAATATCCAGCAATATTAGGAAAGTGCAATTAATGTTAGACTTGGAGTCTAAGACATTATTTCCTTATCCTTTTGTATTGTCATTTCGTAATCCCTATAGAATTGTTGTATCCTCTCATATAGTCTAACTGGGAGTCCCTATCTATAAATAGGGATAGACACTGATGGATATTGAGTGCCAAAAGAAAACCGATGTGTGAGGGTTCCAACGTGTGGTAACTTCGGGTGTGCCAACGTAGGACAACATCGTGTGTCAAAACGGGAAGCCACAAAGGATAGCCAAAAAGGGGAGAGAATGAGAGTGGGTTATGAGATTCTATTGTGGGTATGGGATTGTGAGAGAGTGACAATTCTTGTAATCTTCTTGAAGTTGCTTAATAGAATTATGCGGTCCTAGTTGGTTATTTATTTGGTGGTTACTGGATTTGTCGATGTGGGCATTCATGACTTTTATTGTGCATGCTTGGGCTTTATCTCATGTGGCATTTTTCCTGGGCTTGATGCTTCCGCATATATCTTCATGAGATCTAATAAGGTAAACTTGTATTTTGTACATGTCATTTTAGGGACTAATATCTTTTCTACAGAGGCCATTCCTAGACCTTAATTTCACATTTTCATTTTAGGTTGCCTATGTGAATCATATTTTCCTAGTAGCCATCAACCTATCTACTCTGATACAATAATATAACATCCCACTTTTTTAAAATCATGCACATTGTTGAGAGGGAGCATTAGACTCAAGGAGAATATCAAAAAATGCTATTCAATGCAAAATAGAGTATATAAATCACCATGTATTATTTTGAATTGATTCATACATAGGAATACTACAACTTGTTCATCTTGAAATCTAGATCGATTGAGACAAACTTGGTTAGCATAACTAAATCATGATGTCAAAAATCTCTAAATGATTGGATCGGTTTGGTAAATGGAACCCCACCAAGTCTTTTCTTCCTAAAGATTCCTAGAACTAGTCCTTCCATATCAGATAGCTTCTTCCTCCTAACCTTGCTCCTTACCTACGAGCTTCGTGCCCCCATCCATGCAATGGTAAGTGAAACTGAACACGTTACAACTTAAATGAAACATGTAAACTAAAAATAAACTTTAAACATTAAATATTTTAAAAGATATATAATTTCTTTTATCTTGACCTATATAAGATCCTCTAATTTACAGATTAGTGCATTTTCTCTTATGCACTAAAGTGCCTCTTGGATTGCACTGAAGTGTCTCTTCTCTTATGCACCAAAGTTCCTCTTAAGTTGCACCGAAGTGCCTTTTTTATGCACCAAAGTGCCTCTTCGTGAGGATCTTATATAAGTTATATTTTAACATTCTTTTTATCTTGAAAACTCTTAGCTTATTCTTTGATCTTACTTGTAACATTATCTTTAATGTGCATGTAAGGTGATATAGTAGTATTGACAATAAATATGATATTTGGTTCATTGTAGATTCATTGGCTTTAAGAAATTTAACAATATGTATTAAATTAGTAGCTTTATATGTACATTCATATACATACATAAAATTAAACAATACTTTTGCATGGACCACTTTCCTTTCTCTTATAGGAGATCCTACTTTTCGTCCTAGGTTGAAGGAGATCTGATTGTCTTCTATAGGCTAGAAGGAATATCTTTTGATCAAGTATTGAGGCAACACCTGGATGTGATTTGCAAGACCATAGACTAGTGTTCATTTTCTTAGTATGCTAGGATCATGGGGGTCACTTTTATAAGTTTTATGGGTCTAGAATCTTCTCGTCTACTACATTAAAATTTTGAATATCTTTTGTCCTTCAATTTAATATTGCTCATTATCTTAACTTAAATGTATTAAATGACAAAGATAGGTAAAACTTCTTTTCCTTTGTTAATTATTAAAGTTCAATTTTGTGGTCATATTATTTATCTATTTTTAGTGACTTCCCTTTAGAATCTTTAGTTATCTTTATATGAGATATTTAAGAGGAGAAAAGAAGTTAGAGTGTATTATCGTTTACTTTTATGTATTTATCAAAAGTATGAAATTAACTAAATTAACATTACATTTTATTATAATCACAAAGAAAGAGAAAGAAAAGTGATAGAGTTGTACAATTCCTTTCATAATTACATAATGTCTTATTTCCCTATAACTAAGATCAAGAGACATTATTTCATTTAAATAAATTACAAAAGGAAAGAAGAATAAAAAGAAATTTAATTTATATCTACATAAACTAAATATATATAAGAATATAAAATGTGATTCCAATTGTTATTTAAAATTGTTGAATGCCATTACTCACTCCCATATAATTCATATTTGTATGAAACAATGTTATGATTATGGAACATCAAAACCATTTTTAATTGTTCATATTAAATACATCAATTTTAATTGTGACTAACATAACATCTTATCTGTAACATCCCTGACCTGGGATATGAAATAACCCTAGGTGTTTTGCATAATGAGAGTAATTATATGCATGCTATTATGTTTTGAAAAGTATTTAGGGCTCAATAGGAATTTATATTACAATTTTAGTCCTTTTTGAATATTGTTGAAATCAATATTTTTCATGTTTTGGACTAAAGTGCAAATTACCCAAGTTGAGGGTCTATTTGCAAATTGTGAATGATAATATGTTCCTCATGTGTTAAAGCATCATGAGAATGAATATGATAATTAGGCATGGCTTATGATGGCCTGAATTCTAAGAAAGAGCTGATAAAGCAATGTTTGTGCATGAAAACCTAGTTTTGGTGTAATGTGCAATTTACCCAAAACCTAGGGTGAAATATGTGATTTACCACTTCAAAAAGGTCCCTAATGTTTCTTGGCATCATGTGGAGCAAATAAAATGAGAGGGGCGCCTCATTTGAATTAAGTTTAAGGAGAGAGAATCTTGATATTAAAATAATCAAGATTTAGGCACAATGGATATATTAATGCAAAAATAAATAAAATAATTGAAGGGCCTTCAACCAAAATTAAAATGGTGGAATTCAGATGTATGAGTGGACGTCCTTGAGCTTTGCAAGGACCGAAAATATCTTAAGGAGGTGAAATTCCACTCACCTTATTATAAGGTAAAGAATTTCCACTCAAAAATATATATTAATATTATAATGGATTAAGGTGCTTAATTTCTTTTCCCTTAATCCATGGATAATGGAAGGGAGTTCGGTGGCTTTGAGTTTCCTTTGTATTCAAGAAAACCAAGGAGGAATAGGTGGTACCAGTTTTGGAATTAATTGATTTTTAATAAAACATTTTTCTCTTTCATCAATTTTCTTATAAAATAGCCTTTTCCAACCCACCTAAGGGTATTTTTCGATTCCTTTCTTCCCCTTGCTTGAAAAATAGACCAAGAGAGCTAAGAACAGCAGGGATCACGTCCCCAACCTGTTGGTAAGCCTTTGACCTTTGTTCTTCATGATTTCATGGTGAAAATCATAAAACAATATATGATTTCTTCATTTCTTCACTGCATCTTCAACCCTAGCCGATCCGTTCACTCCAAAAGCTTGAGAAACGACCTTGGGAGGTTTTTAGCGCTTCAACCACCATTGGAGCCGTGAATCTTGGAGATTGGGATCAGATTTGAAGGCGGGTTTTATAACTTGAACCCTTCTACATTGTTATTCAACTATCAATCTTGCAATTTTGTTGATTCCTTCATCTTCTTGATTAATTGCCTGTTGTAATTGGTAAATCCATGAAATAAGATGCATTAGGAGTTGCAGGGATGAAGGTAGATGATGATGACATCATCTTGGACACATTTCCCAAGAAATCCCTATTCCATTCGGTTTCAACAAAGTTGCTCATGCGGTTTCAACAAACTATTTGAAAGCAAACGGTTTCATCAAACCGTTTGAAACTAAACGGTTTCAAACCATTTGGGAGGGTTGAACAGGGTTGAGCATTTGGGAAATTTGATGCTAATGATGATGGTTAATGACTCACCAAATTTGATTGATTAATTCCAATGGATTCATCATTTGAAGGTTAATCAATTAGCAAACCCTAATCGGGTTAAGTGCTGAAATTCAATTTGGTTAACTTAGATTTTTGGGTGATTGAGCCCAAACGGTCTCAAGACCGTTTGTAGGTCACCCAAATGGTATCAAGACCATTTGGGGTCACCCAAGACCGTTTGGAGGTCTAGGGTCAAGTCTGGTTGAGTAACTGAAGGTCTAAAGATACCAAATTGAAATGCAATTGAGTGCTGAATTGATGATCAATCTAATGATCTAAACCCTAATGGCATTTCACAAAATCCAAGGATAGGATGGGGCAAACGGTATCAAGACCATTTGGAGGTCACCCAAATGACCTCAAGACCGTTTGGGGTTAGTTCATATAAAAAACTTGATGATAATTCACTAGTTGCATTTGAATCAGTTCCACAATGTTAAACATTGATGGTTACTCGATTTTAAAACCCTAATTGAAGGTTCTTGAGTAGAAATCCTAGATCAATTGGGTTCAAAACCTATTTTATGGACTAATTGAAGATTGATTCAATTGTTCAAGTAACAGAGAAATCAGGGAGTCAATTGATATTGGTTCATCCATTGGAATCATGAATCGTGCAAGTGTTGAAAGGGCTTTTTGGTCCATTCGATTTTGAGATGGTTTGGGACCAAACGGTCTCAAACCATTTGGAGACCCAAAGTGCAAACGGTTTCAACACATGTTTTGTCTAATCGGTTTCAAGAACAATTTGCTCAAATGGTTTTCTATCAATTGAATTATGAGAACCAAGATTGTTTAGGGCTTATGAAATCAGATCTTTTGAAGGTCAACATGGTTGATCCATTTGGATATCTCGATTAATTGAAGGTCCTATAGGGTCAATCCAATTAGATGTCTAATGTAATTGAAGATTCAATTGGTTAATCCAATTGATCATCTAATGGAATTGGAAATCCAGTTGGTCAATCCATTTGAATACCTCATATAATTGAAGGTTCAATTGATTAAACCATATGGAGACATGATGTACTTAGATGATTGATACCCTTAGTGGGATTAATCATTAGTGTATAATGATGTAATAATTCAATACATCATGTTAACCCTAAATGCATGTATTTGAATGAAGAATAGGCTCAATGTAATCAAGATTTGAGTAGTGAACATCCTGAGTAAGATGAGAGGGAAAGATGTATACATGAATGATAATCATGTAGCAATTAAGCCTAAACATTCAAAGTGATGTGATATACAATTAGGGAATGATCCTTGATAAAGAGATCACAAAACCCTAATTGAGTTGATTAATGAACTCAAACCCTAGTTTAGGGCAAGTTTGAGTAAAACCCTAAACTAGGAGGATGATGTGATATGAATTTAGGGTGATGGCACGAGTAACCCTAATTCAGGGTATTTTGATGATAAACCCTAATTAGGATGAATAGTAAACCCTAATTGTGGGTTATTGAATATAAACCCTAATCTAGGGTGATATGATGTGAACAGTAAACCCTAATTCTAAAATAGGGTGAAGGTATGTGAAACCCTAATTTTGGGTTATACCATATCACATGAAACTCTAATCTTGGACAATGAAATGATAAGTCATTGGTCTTGATTGAACATAGGGAATGGGTAACCCTGATTGACAAGAAATGGGAAACCCTAACCCTGGTAAGGGAATAGTTGTGTTACCCTTGAATAATGATGTTATATATTGTTTTGCATGCTTCTGATATGAAATTGATGAATCTGTTATTATCTGTACTAACCATGCATGTATCATGGGATGATGAACATAGCCAGGTATGAGCTATGACATTTTATGTATTGAAATTGTTTATTGGCCTTACGTGCCATGCTATACCTTGTTGCCTAGTATGAGGTAATAAGAGAAGTAATGGGCCTTAAGTGCCATTAAAGTTGCTTATGTAACAAGCATCATATTTACCTTGGTTAGATGACCTGAAGGTGATAGTTACCTGAAAAAGTGGTAATAATGCTCAATGATGAGCTAAGGGTTTGAATACCCAGATCCATATGATTATGGCATTGAGTTTGCAAAGGAATGATAATTCCCAGTATTGAAATGAGGGACTGAGATCCCAATGTCTTATAAAGACTGAGAAGTGATTAATGGAAAAAGTACATGTTTTCTTTGTAGCAAATGTCTTATTAAGTTATGTTTGGAAACTTGGCTGATGCTAAAAGAATATGATATTGTACTTAATTAATCAAGTGATACCATATAATGTAGTTGCCCTGACCACATATCCATCAGTGTTCGAATTAGCTGAATGGTGAAACGAGTTTTACTCAGAACACATATTTTTGAATATGTGGGGGTAATTGGGTAAATATATTCTTATGCCCCATAGGAATGGCTACGGGCTATGTCCTATGTACGGGATTGGTTTTGGACCATACCCCAATAAGAGTATGGCTAAGGGCCATGACACCTCAATATAATAACCAGGCATTGGCTACGAGCCATAACCCTGAAGAGAGTATATGCTACGGGCTATAACTCTATAGCGAGGATGCCAATATACCCTGGCAAGCTAATTGCAGTCTGACACATGATGTCTCTGCCAAAGTAGTCTCGTACTAACCGAGACAGATGAGGTCATGGAATCCGGCTCTCCCATTGACCTTGTGTGGTACTGATGCTTTACGTAATCGTGGTCGGTTGTAGTATGAGTGGTATATCTCATCTCCTTAAGGTATAAGCTTAAATCTATTTGTAAAATATAATCAGCCGCATAGCGTATTTGCATAAGATATTGAAATATGAGAACCACTGATTGATGTTATATTGTTAGTATATACCCTTGATACATAAATGTTAATTATGTTCCTTTAATTCAGATTGAATATGAGACATGCTGCTTAATCATTTTTTAACTGGAATACTTGCATAAGAATGTTGCTCTAATCTACTTAGATGTTGATTCATCTGCTATTGATTTATATTATCCCACTACACAGTTTATTTCTTTTAAACAGCAATGATAATGTTTTGACGGAGAGTTATATCTCCTGCTGGGACAATTTTTATAATTGTCTTACCCCCGTGGGATCCAATGTTTTTAGGTAGACGTAGACATCAAGGCAGAAACTCTTCTGTAGGTGAAGTGCAGCAGCAGCAGTCACAGGGACAATAGTGATCCAACAGGTGGAGACATTGGCTGTCTAGTTTGGTGTAGATAGTCCTATCGTCGTCTCTGTACTCTCGGGTCCTAGGAGTTAGTGTTTTGATACTTCAATCTGAGATTTTGTGCAATGATGCATGATATGTATTTATATGAACCAGGATGTAATGTTTTACTTTGGTTCTAAATGAAAGAGTTTTCCTGTGAATGGATATCTTGATAAATAGTTTTAATTTTTAGTGATTTTCAGTAATTCCGTTGCTAACGAAATGCTTCCGCTTTAGTTTAAATTAGTTAATAATGTCTTGTTTTCACGAGTCGGTCGCCACAATTTAGTGGTATCAGAGCTCTAGGTTCGTTGAGTCTACAGAGACATAGGATTAAGATAGTTGAGTCTGTTCTAGTGTTTTCCAGCTTATTTGATAGTGTCTTCTGCTTATATAGGAGAAGAAGAACTAAAGATGTCTAGATCACACGATGAACACGCTGTTGAGAGCAGGGTAGCTGCACCGGGAAGAGGTGCAAGAGATCAGGACAGGGAAGAACATGTACCTGAAGAGCCCTAGTTCAACCCAGCTGATATGGGGAACCCAACCTTCCAGGCTATGTTCGGGCAGTTCATGGCAGCCATGACCCACATGACGGATAGAATGCTAGTACCTGCACCTAGGGCACCACCCCATGATGAAAGACATGGTGCCGGCAAGACTTTTGAAAGGCTGAAGAGGGTAGGAGCCTTAGAGTATGTTGGTACAGCCGATCCAGTAGATGCTGACCTACGGTTGACTGAATTGGAGAAAGCCTTCAGAATCCTCATGATACCTGATGATGAGAGGGTCAGGCATGATGTATATCTCCTCAAAGGGAGTGATGGCCACTGGTGGACCATTGAGGAGGGAAAAAGACATGGAGTTGTGATTGGATGGGATGAACAGGCGTGAATTTGTCACTAGATACATTCTCAAGATGTATCTAGATGAGAAGATCTCTCAGTTTGAGAGAATTAAGCAAGGATCAATGAACATTAGCGAGTATGAGGCTAGGTTCATGGAGTTGTTGCAGTTTTGTCCGCACATGGCATCTAATGACGAGGAGAGAATTCGGCGGTTCGAGAAGGGGCTGAACGCTGAATTAACCACTCTGGTGTCTGCTTTAGAGAACCGGGAGAGGTTTTCTACCTTCGTGGAGTCCGTAAGGCGGATAGAAAGGTCTGTGATCGAAAAGCGACAGACCAGTAGTAAGAAAGTGTATCCTCAGTTTCATGGACAAAGGTCCGAAGGTTTCAAGAATCCTAGGTTTTCTGCACCGGCAGCACCACAAAGGTTCAATACCCAGACGCAATGGACGTCAAGTAGGGGTAGAGGACGTAGTTTTCCTCCAAGTAGAGCCCCTAGTGTGGCATCAACATCAGTAACTAGACCCCCTAGACCACTCCAAGAGAAGAGAACTTGTCATAGATGTGGACTTGTAGGTCATCTGGCAAGGGATTGCCCAACA
Organism: Alisma plantago-aquatica; assembly: GCA_963693085.1. Classification (NCBI taxonomy): domain Eukaryota; kingdom Viridiplantae; phylum Streptophyta; class Magnoliopsida; order Alismatales; family Alismataceae; genus Alisma; species Alisma plantago-aquatica. The sequence continues at coordinate 167,580,164 of OY856409.1, forward strand.
GGGAATGTTGTGGTGAATCAACCCCCGAGACAAAGTCAGCAAGGTTCTCAGAGAAAGCAATTTTCTAGTGGTACCCGAGGACGTGGACAAGCGTCCCAGGCAGGATCTTCTGCATCCAATAACAGAGCATAGGGCCAATAGCAGGCAACGGTGAGATTTTATGCTATGAATCAGCTCGAGGCAGTGGTTAATCCACGAGTTGTGACAGGTCAGATGAAACTATTTTATTCTAATATGTCTTTATCCTGCTTTGTATCTGTGTTAATAGATTCGGGTGCTACACACTCTTTTATCACTCGAGAAGTGACTGATGACTGCAATATGATTGTTAGTCAGAGAATAGATAGCTTGTTGTTAGAGACACCTTTGATGGGATCTGCAGTATTGCAGGAAGTGTGTTCTCCCTGCAATCTTGTCTTTCCTGATCACCACATTCAACTGGATCTTATACCACTTGAGATGTAGGGTTTTGATATAATCCTTGGAATGGACACCTTAGAGAAGTATAAGGTTGTCTTGGATTGTAGTTCCAAGCAAGCTGTGTTCACAGATGGTGGTGACACATGGATCTTTCAGGGAGATAGAAAGATTCTTTCCACATGTCTTGTGTCAGCTATGGTAGCTGAGAGGCTGATGAGACAAGGATGCCTTGCATTCTTAGCCCATGTGGTAGATACCACAATGGAAGGCCCTCATCCTTCTGAACTTCCTATAGTCATGGAATTTGAAGATGTATTTCCTGAAGAACTTCCGGGTGTTCCTCCGCCTTGAGAGATAGATTTTGAGATTAATCTAATTCCGGGCACACAACCAATAGCACAAACGCCGTATAGGATGGCGCCTGCTGAGATGGCAGAGCTCAAGAAACAACTACAAGAGTTGCTTGAGAAGGATTTTATCCGACCGAGCACTTCACCCTGGGGTGCTCCAATCCTTTTTGTTAAGAAAAAGGATGGGTCGATGCGGTTATGCATTGACTACAGACAGTTAAGCAAAGTCACCATAAAGGACAAGTATCATTTACCAAGGATTGATAACTTGTTTGACCAGTTGCGTGGTGCGACCGACTTTTCTAAGATAGATTTGAGGTCGGGATACCATCAGTTACGTATCGAGGGTGACATACCTAAGTCTGCCTTTAGGATAAAGTATGGTCACTATGAGTTCACAATTATGTCATTTAGACTAACTAATGCACCAGCTGCATTTATGGAACTCAGGAATAGAATCTTTCGACCTTTTCTTGATCAGTGTGTAGTAGTCTTTATAGATGACATCTTGATCTATAGTAGAGATGCTCAACAGCATGAGCAGCATCTTCACCAAGCTCTGACTTTGCTAAGAAAGCATAAGTTATATGCTAAGTTTAGCAAATGTGAGTTCTGGTTGCCAGAAGTTTCCTTTCTTGGACACGTGATAGAGATAAGAAGTTTCCTAGGATTGTTTGGCTATTACAGGAGGTTCATTAAGAACTTCAGTTCAATAGCCTTACCCCTGACCAAGTTGACAAGGAAAGAGATTCCTTTTGTCTGGAATGACAAGTGTCAACAATATTTCCAGTTGTTGAAGGAAAGGGGTATATAGTCTTTTGTGATTCATCTAAGAATGGCTTAGGATGTGTGTTGATGCAGGATAAGCAAGTGATTTCTTTTGCCTCTCAAAAGCTTAAGAAACACGAGGAGAATTATCCGACACACGATCTAGAGCTAGCTGTTGTGGTCCATTCCTTGAAGATCTAGAGACATTATCTCTATGGAGAAACATTCTAGATTTTCACAGACCATAAAAACCTAAAGTACATCTTTTCTCAGGATGAGCTAAATATGAGGCAATGCCGCTGGATGGAATTAATCAAAGACTACGATTGTACAATTGATTATCATCCAGGGAAGGCCAATGTGGTTGCTGATGCACTAAGTAGAAAATCAGCAACACCAGCCCTAGACAAAACACAGCTAAACTCTTTAGTATGCTCTAAGAGAGATATGTTTATCTCATTGAGGCAAGACAATGTACAACTTAAAGTGTCATTGTTAGCCGGGTTGTTAGCCAAAATGCATATAAAACCAACTCTGAGACAACAGATTAAAGAAGCACAGCAGACTGATTCTATGATTCAGCAGATCAGGTCAGAATATGGTAGTGAGAAGCGGGATGGCTTCCATGATTCTGATGATCAGGTAGTCTGTTACCATGATAGGATGGTTGTACCTGATGTTGACAACTTAAGAAAGTTAGTCCTGGAGGAAGCTCATTCTTCAATGTATGCTATGCATCCAGGGAGCACCAAGATGTATCATAATTTAAAAGATATGTATTGGTGGCCTGGTTTGAAGAAGGATGTTGTTGAGTTTTTTATGCGGTGTCCGGTGTGTCAGCAGGTTAAAGCTGAACATCAAAAGCCCACAGGAACAATGAAACCCCTGCCTATACCACAGTGGAAATGGGATCATGTAACTATGGACTTTGTGGTTGGTTTGCCTAGAACAGCCAAAAGTCATGATTCCATTTGGGTGATAGTTGATAGGTTGACAAAGACAACACATTTTATACCTGTCAAAACAACCTATACAGCTGAGAAGCTTGCACAAATCTACATAGATGAGATAGTGCGACTGCATGGGGTACCAGTTACAATAGTTTTTGATAGAGGTCCTCAGTTTATGAGTCATTTTTGGGAATGACTTCATAAATCTTTGGGCACTCAGCTGAGTTTTAGTACGGCTTTTCATCCTCAGACAGATGGATATTCTGAGAGGACAATACAAACCTTGGAGGACTTGCTTAGGGCATGTGTCCTTTAGTTTGCGGGGAGTTGGGAGCTACATCTGAGCTTGATAGAGTTTTCTATAATAACAGCTATCAGCTTAATATTGACATGGCACCATATGAGGCTTTATATGGTAGACGTTATAGATCTCCCCTATGTTGGTATGAGACTGGTGAATATCAACTTTTGGGTCATGAGTTGGTTCAACAAACAACTGAAAAGATAAAGATCATACAACAACAATTGAAAACAGCCCAGGATAGACAAAAATCCTATGCTGACAAGCGTCGTAGACCCTTAGAATTCCAAGTCGGAGACAGGGTGTACCTCAAGGTTTCACCTTGGAAAGGTATCCTGAGATTTGGAAAGAAAGGGAAGTTAGCTCCGAGATTTATGGGGCCTTATCCGATCATTGAGAGGATGGGAAAGGTAGCCTATAAGCTGGAGCTACCACCTGAGTTGCATAGACTGCACCCAGTGTTTCATATTTCTATGTTGAGGAAGTGTCATCACTACCAAAAAAAGGGTCTTTAACTATAAAAAAAAATTGTAGCGAAAACCCCATATTTTGTAGCGAAAGGCTTTGACTACATATTTCTTTACACATACAAATTGTAGTATATGCTCGTATAGCTAAAGCCTTTAACTATATTTTTCAAATATGTAGTTAGATAATCCATTCGCTACAAATTCTTATGTATCCAGAAGCGTAGCTAGATATTGTCCTTACATATTTAAATATAGGTATAATTATAGCTAAATGTATGCCTACAATTGTATATATAGTTAGTATGTAGCAAAAATATGAAGTTAATACAAATTATATGTAGTTAATGTGTAGGGAAAGGTAGCATCTATTGTACACATATATATGTAGTTGGATTATGCATTAGCTACATATGTAGTGCCACGTATACATATATGTATAGTTTGATTATTCATGTATTGAGTAATTAGTACATAAGTTCTTTTAGTAACAAATTTGTAGTAGTTAGACCAAGTTATGCTCTTTATGCCAACAAACTTTCTTTCATTTATACTGAAATGTCAAATGTACATGGGGAGGACGTATACCTTGCCCCTATTACATAATGTGTACAAAGAAAAGGATATACATATACTAATAAATTTGGTGAGGTCTACACACATCTTGGAAAAAGAGTATGTTTCTTTCTCGACCATTTTAGAATCATTGTTGTCTTCTCCTTTTGTTCAATGAGTTCGCGATAGCATGGGTTCTTGTGTTGCACAAAGTAGTGACCTTGTGACACGTTGGCCCTTCATGAGTGGGTCGATTTTTTTGAATGGAAGAAGTCTTGATTTGAAGATTGTAGCATCACCCCTCATAGTGACATCTTTCTATTACAACTTGGACCATCCATAGATGTTCTAGGAATCTTCTTCGTACTCTATTTTGTTGGACTTGATCTAGACCCAAAGAGGGATTCTTGTTTAGCAATAAGTTAACATTGAGGCCTTTTTTTATCCTACATCATATATGTATCAAAATTGCAGGCATTGAATAGAATAATCATTTCATTCATTTTTAAGTTGCACCTTACTCACAATCTCCGTCATTCCTGCTCTTCCCTCAAAGTAGTACAATCTTTAAGCATGGATAGAATCTGAACCTGCAATAGTTAATCACATAAAGAAAGGTAGAAGATAAGAGATGATTTGTTTAGTGTAGAGTTTTTACCATTTTAGGACTTGGTCTGGTCCACCATCACTATCTAATCATAATTGCATATGAGGACTACATCTCACTTCTAAAATTGTAGTATGCCTCCCAGTCCAAAAGCTGAGGACAACTCTGTGACCACACAACAATCCCAACAGATGGCGATGAAAGTGAACTGCAGATGGATACCCTGTGAAGAACTATCACAATTCCAAATTTGAAAAGAAGTATCCAATTGTCGAGAGCGTAGCAGAATCCGACTGAGAAGAAAGGTTGCCTGCACCCACAAAGTGACTATCTTTATGTTGCAAGTCCCCAAGACAATAGTGCATACCTTTTGTTTCCTAATGAGTCATTTACATCATGATCTATGGAACCTTGCTACCATAATATTGGGCATGCCCACGTCACAAGAGGAAAATGAACACCTTAGCAACTGATTAGCTGCACATGAATATAATCATCAGAATATAAAAAGAAGGCGATTCAAGAGGTCATCACAGGGTTATAATCAATCAATATGTCTTAATAAACAAGCTAACTTTTAACCAGTACAGTGGAAATGATGTTGAAGCCACACTTGAACTTAAACAACAACTGAAGTCAGCAGAATACCCAACTTCAAAAATAGAATGAAAGGCAAGAAAAATCATATTATTTTTATGCATGATTTGTAATACTTAGAGGGAGAGGAAAGATAGAGTTCATAGAAATAAATATCGATCTCCTGAATATCTTGGGGATGCGAATAAGAGAGTGACAATCTGCCTTTGTGATGTTTAAATTGGGTTTCTTTTAGCTCTGAATTACTTTGTTTCTTCTGGCTGCTGCTGGTGTCATTTACTTGGATATTTAGATTCTACTTCCACTAAAGGACCTATAAATATAAATGTGTCGACCTTTCATGAAGGATGAATGGTGAGTTTGGTTCAGATTTCAAGGGTACTTGTGCTTTTGGCCTAAATCCACACAAGTACTTCATACAATCACATTTGTCTAGGAAGTCACCTCTAGGAAAATCTCACAATGAATAAGCTCATAGGAATTAAGAGGCGTGTGGAGTAGCAAGGCCAATGATTATAATAGTTCTATCCATGAAATCTCACTACTAGTTACAAAATAAGCACAATAAAGAATCTACAAAAAGTTGTTTGGATTTTTTCTATATAAGCACAACCGATGTATGTAGTCTATGATATCATAGATAAATGACAAGTGAATCATTGAATGGCATATGGAAATAGCCAATATAGGCTTCCAATTCAACTATACTATACTGGGCTACACTTATTCATGATTTATGTTCAAATATAATGAATTTAAAGATCCTTTAATAAATCTTCTTATATTAACTTAGATATACCTCTTCCCCTTTAGTTTTTGTTTGACTTTGACTCAATACTATAGTGCTTCAAACTTCACACTGACCTAGAAAGACAACCACATGGACGAATTATGAACCCATTAATTGATGACCCAACCTTTGCAACAGAGTTGGCAATCTGCTGGTTGTAAGGTGGTACCCACTTACAGCGATTACAATCACCCTAAGCATCAATATTAGAAAAGCAGGCTTCATGTGTCTAAGATGTCCCCTGAAACTGAAATTGAAAGGACAAACCAATTTTAGGATCTTACTATAAACAAAGGAGAAAGGAACCTTGAATAACATTCTGATCTTAATTGGTTTTCTCCAATGGAGAGAAGATACTAGAGTCTTCATTTTAGAGTATCTTAGCTAGTGTCAGAAAATGAGATAGAATAACGTCATACATTCTAGTGCTAGGATGCACAACTAAAGGGCATATTTCCATTACAAGCATCACCAAGTTACAAGTTTTATATATATTATTTAATTGGACCACAATCTGTAAAAAATTGTTCATTTAGTTATAAAGAATCATAGCAAAATATTTTAGAACAACCAGAAACATGATAGGACAAAGAACAAGACCAGAAGAAAAATTATACTAAAGTTGAAAATGAAAGTTACTGCAGTTCAGTCAGTTGCTTGGATCTGCATGAATTTTGGTGTTGTGGATTCTTTTTCCCATGTTGGATGCAATATATGCAAGGTTATTTAAGTAGGCATGATGTTTGCAGTACACATAGACCTCACCCTTGACCTATAAAAGGAAAACATTGTATCATTTGTATCATATAAGTATTAATAACAAAAATGTTATAGTCGACTACATCGATTATTTTCATAAACTTATTTTGGGCCAGACACAAGTACAAACAATGCAATGCAATATGCAATAGTTTAGTTCAAAACAAGCTCAAAACTGAAGATATTGTGGAACCATAAAAGTGCACATACAACAAAGATTTAATCAGCTTGTAGACATAATTTTATCTTCCTTATACTATACATCTTCAGTAATAGTTTAGTATAGTGAATATCCAGTAATATAATCCCATCACTGACCTGCAACCAAGCAATCTTATCCAACACCTTTTTACAAGCACAAGGTACAGATGCTAAAATGCACAGCCCAGACAGGCTAACATAAGCTACAAACCCAAAGCAAGGCACAATCCCCACTATTTACTGATTCACAAAAGATGCACAATCCTCTATTTACTGACCGTGGCAGCAGCTAACAATCAGTATTGTTGTCCTCTACATCCTCATTAGTGACAATGAAATCTTCATGAGAAGTTCTTGAAAAGTAAGTCGATAACTGAGAAGACATGACATATATATACTTCAAGTCATGTGAAGCATCTCTCATAGAGGAAGTCTATCACCTTCTGGACTTCTATTTATCATACAACTTATTTTTGTTGTACTACAAATATCCAGGTTGCACCAATTCTTCTTTTTCTATTTAGAAATTACGAAAATGATGTATGTTTAAATAAAAAATTCATAGTATATTCTGCATTTTTCGTGACTTGCAATTTTTCTTTTTTATCAGAAAGCATGTTGCCCTTTTTCATTTACTTTTTGTGTAACTGCACAAGTTTGTGTAAGGGAAGCAAAAATGATCGCCTAAAAAAGAACGGGTGCCCTCAGTTGATTATATGTTTTACCATTGTTACATACCTCGACATTCCCTCATGCTACCTCTATGATATCGAGATTGTAAAGATTTACATTTAGATTCTTAGGGATGGCATAGAAAATTTAATCTTGTTCATAGGAAGTACTGTGTACACCTAAGGCAAAAGGCTAAACTAAATTTATGAATATAAGACATGATCTCTAGCTTACTAAAAGTTGTTGGAGTCTAACCTATGATGAAACAACCCGTTGGCTTTTGGAGTGGTGAGTACATAAGAAGTACGACCAATCTTCCTCTTTGGTTCATCAAACCAGACATAAATCATTCATGTTCATAGTGTGCTACCTTAAAATCCTGGATTGTCATGTGCAATTATTAAGTAGTACGGAGAGAGAAATCTATAAAGGCAATCCTAACATGTCATGCAATTACTTGATCCTTAGAAAATTAAATACAACATTTGGTCCATGAAAAAAAGAGTAACATTTAGTCTTACATAGGAATATAATCCATATGAATACCTACATCTGCAATTTCAAATCCCTTTACATAGGAATATAGTCCATATGGTCGGTTGGGTTAGTTAATTGTGACAACAGTGAATCCATTGTGATGGTTGAATACTAAGAAATGTTGGTTACTATAAAATGGTTACCCAAACGTGATGTGTAGTTGATTTTCCACCAGTTGTGTTTCCATTTGGTTTCAATGCCGCACTATTAGAGAGAATTTTATGTATTACCGTAAGATAGTATCCATTGATTAGGGACTCGAAAGGTTATTTGAAAATAAGGTTTTACATATGTGAAGGCATTTAAAAATCAGCAACTATATATTTCCAGCCCAATTTCATGCTCATATTCCAGTAGTAAATAATTCTACAGAAGCCTAGTGCCCATTAGGCGAACCATATATGCTGCAAAAGGTGGTGCACAAAACTGATAGATGCTTAAATATTAGATGTATTCCAGCAATATTGTTATGTTTTCAGTCAAGCTAATTATAGAAGTTTCTTTCCAGAAAACTAAACTGAAAAAGGAAGGTACTAAAATTGATTGAACACTTACAGAAGCTTATGCACAGATGATTTCGGGTTTTAGATCATTAAGGAGACTGTTATACTTGTCAAGGTGGCTCCTTGGCATCCATCGGGCATAACACAAACCACAACAAGGATCCAGAATAAAAAAGAAACACAATGCAGCGGAATAGAGGAAAATGTATTAACATTTATCCAGTAAAACTAGGGAATATAAGAAATAAAGGAAACACCATGAAACATGAACATTATAGATTGAATTGTTCTCAAAGTGTAATTCTTACATTCTTTTGAAAACACCACATGTAGCTGCAGGGGGGGCTGCCTGGTTAGAATATAAAGCTGACTTTGTTCCTTAGTTTGAGAAAAAGCAAAAACCTACACTCCAAAAGGTGAAAAATAAGGAAAAGGTTTCAGTAAAAAACATGGTGGGTGCTGCTATGTTTTAAAGTCTCAGTATTTGAGCATGATGCAAGGGGTGAACATGGTCTTGGATAAAGAGTACATGAGTACCAATAAATTAAAATAAACTTGGATACTGAAGTTGTGCTAATAGAGTAATGTCGACTGCTAATACAAAGCATCATATTTTGTAATATTACAACAAAGTATAAGTAGAGAAATGCATTCAGAAAATATGAATAAAGATTAGGCATAGGAAAATTAAGGAGGAATCTAAAGCATACAAGATGGAAATAAGAAAGCTTCAGGATCTAACCGATCTATCTTATGTATCAATGTAGAATTTGGTAGACACTTGTAAACGAAACAAAACCAATACAAGGTATATGCACATATTTGTGTGGCTCCAGTAGCATATTTGTGTGTAAACAAAATAAAATCACCACTTGGACAGCAAGAATTACTCCTGACAACAAATGACATACTGCAACAACTAGAATCAAAAGATAATAGATGTGAAATATATAAAATAAAAAATAATTTTCCTTCACATATATGCACCAACTTGTAGTTGCAGGTAACTTTCCTTTTCAATGTACATTATTAGGCTTCATGGTTGGATATCGCGTATTGTCAACTATGATCAGTCACTCCTCACCGACAATGCATCATTATCATACATACACCAACTTACAATTGCAGGTAAATTTCCTTATCAATGTATCTTATTAGGCCTCATGGTTGATACTGCATACCATGGATGCATGTTTAACTAGAATTCCTCAAGCAACAGAGTGGGGTTTTTCTCATGATGTCGTGGAGAGGCGGAAGAGGTGGGCGAGGGCGAGGGCGAGGGCGTCAATCCAGCGAGCGTGGAGGAAGGGGGAAGTCTGCTGCTGAGCCATCTTCGGCTCCTTCGCTCGGCCAACCAGAGGTCGACGGTGATGGAAGCGGTGACCATCCGGAGATCTCGTCTGCTAGGGCTCAAGACACCACCGCCGCCAACTCTTCCAATCCGTCATCGAGCTGCTCCACCAACTCGTCCATGACATCCTCGAGCTGCTCCGCCGAAGGGCCTAGGCCCATTCGCCTTGCAGACTGGTTTGCCACCAGCAGGCAAGGAAGAGTAGTGATTCCCGTGGATCTGGTCGAGTTCGTTGAACTAGGGATGAAGAATGGCGTGAAATGCACCTCAATCTCGAGTCAGGAATGCTCAATTCCGACCTGGGAGGAGTATATCTCGATTCATTTTGTGGGAAGGAAGGCTTTCAGTGGCCAACTCAGCAGTTGGATTCAGAGAGCGTGGCGCCCTAGCGGCCCAGTCGAGATAGTCATTGAAGAACATGAAGGCTATGTTGTGAAGATGCCGACTGTTAGTGAAAAGGAGAGGGTGCTTGACGAAGCACTCTGGTTCATGGATGGATCCCTGCTGGTTGTTCACTCGTGGAAACAAGGGCTTCCTCTTCAACCTCTCTCTTTCTCGAGTGCCCCTATCTGGGTCAAGATTGAAAATGTTGGTCTGCCATGGACCAAGCAACATATAGCCAGAGTTGCTAGTACCCTTGGCGTTCTAGTTGACTTCGATGTACAGTCGACTGTTGTGGGTTGTCTTGGTGACGCCCTAGTTTGTGTTGATGTCTATAGCAAAGCCAAGCTCCCTCGAACAGCTATGGTGGAGGTGGATTCGTCCCTAAAAACCTTGAAGGTGGAGCTGATTGCTCGGCTGGTTATCTGCCCCAGTTGCAAGTGTTTCGGGCACAGAGGGTTTTCGTGTCCTCTGAAGTCGAGGAAGCCCCCACCAGAAAAGGACATCCAGGTCAGGTTAGGCAAGGTTGCTGCTCGTCAGAATGCCAAGGAGTCGATTCCTACTAAGGAGGTCAGCGAGGTGGTTCCTAAGAGCAGTGCTCGTGTTAACCAACTGGAGCAAGATAGTTACCTTCTAGAGTTCATCTCTCAACAGGTTAATGATACTGTCATTGACAGTGCTCGACAATCTTCATTCTCCCAACCTCTAGATGCTGAGATACAAATAGCAGAGCCCGACATGGTTAGCACCTCTCCTGTTTGTAACTTGGGTGGCTTGGATTTAGGCTGGGAATTGGAGATAGTTAGAAGCGGCAAGGAAGCTTCAACTTCCGAGTCTTGGCTGCCAAAAAAAATATGGAACAGTTGTGAGTTCTCTGCCCTATAGCAGGTCAGGAAGGAAAAGCTTTTTGAAGATGAGGGTTCGAACGGTTCTGACTTTGAGTCAGATCAATGGGATCCTAAGTACTTGGATTACGACCATTCTTGGTCTAAAAGGAAGAAGAAGTCTGGAAGGAAGAAGGATGTTTAGATATTCTCTTATATTTCTATGACTCTGGGTCTATTCGTTTCTTGGAGGCATATGCTTGTTCAAGAGTTCTAAAGTTGCTTCGACCTGTACTGTAAGCATGGTTATGAAGCCTTTTCTTGAATCATTTCCTTCAGGGTTGGTTATAATTGCATAAGGAAGATAGGAAGGTTCTCCTACCCCTATTTATGGGTCTGAGTTCGTTGCCATTGATGGCTTTTGATTCTGGAGCTTGTAGCCTGGAAGCCTTGGATCAGGAAGGAGGATCTAGATGTTTGCTTCGGTCTGATAATTCTAGCTAGTCTAGCAGCCTAAGCCTGGTTCTTGGAGCTAGGGAGCACACTTTGAAGGTGGTGTTATTGATAGTTGCTTCCCTGGTTTGATGTCAACTGGGCTGATGTTAGTAGATTGGTTAGTATAGGATAGCCTAGCTTTCATGTTCTCTTTTCCTGTTCTTGTCTGTGAGGTCCTTGTGGGACCTTGTTTCCTCTGGATTATTATCCTGGTTGTATGGGGCACTTCCTCTTGTACCCAAAGTTTTGGACTCATTAATAGCAACACGTTTTTTCGCCGACCAAAAAAACTAGAATTCCTCAATCCAAACATAGTCAGAAGCATCTTTCCAATCCCAGAAGAGGATCATTGATATTATGTTAGGCTCAGCCTCAAAAAGGATACATTTGACCATTGGTTTCTCCAACATAGATTCAAGAGTATCCATCGAGGGCCAAAAATCCCCCATAGTATCATATCGAAGGTCCTTTGATCATCTAGCTCGAAGTATGACATATTCAAGTGATTTCAAACAGTGCCTTTTGGGTCACCACCAAAGAATGTACCCAGGCCTTCCTAGTGAGAGCTCCCTATTAGCTATGTTACTCACTATTCCATATTATACATCTAGACCATCGGATAATATCACATCTCCATAGCCATCTCTTAAAAATTATGGGTGGTAAAGCCCTAGACCACTCAATCAGGATCTTAGTTGATTTAAGAGTGAATTTTTCATCTATGGAGTAAGTCCATATCAACTCATATTCATATTGGTCAATGAATGTGTCTGATTCCCCCACCACCTCATCCTTTCATTTTTTAATATCAAGTTGGAGGTCCTATCTCAATATATACTGATTTTTGTCTCACTACTACTGAGAATCCAGGTCATCACAATAGAATCATCTTTGATCCAGTCATCATACGCTTTGACATCCTTCGAGTCGGCATTGGCAACAGGCATAGGAGGCAGATCACGCATCAAATGAGACAGTTTCCCTTGAGATTTAGCGTAAATCTGCATAGAATAGACCCAGTGCTGGTAGTTTCTCCCATCCATCTTAACAGTAGTAACCTAACAATGCATATCCTCATGTGAAGATGCCACGACAGGCAAAGCACCAATCACCGATGGTGAGAAGAACAAGCAGGCATAGGAAAAAAATGACCACCTAGTCCCTCAGCTAGGCGGCAGTAGGCATAGTGGAAAAGTTGGATGGACCAAGAGTATCCAGGTTAAAGGGGGTTTGGGAAGAGGCAGGGGCTTCTTCTAGAGTGGGTTCCAACACAGGGCTATTAGACCTATGATCCGACATCATGAATTGCAGTGAAACAACCAAAAATTATTAAAGGAAAACTTAATTTCTGAGATGAACAACTCGGGAAACTTTAAGAAAAAAAATGCAGACAAATATATGAAAGTAAATAGTGCGTTGAACAAAGAAAAAACTCCTCAACATTCTGTCTCCTAGATTGGCCATATACCGCCCATATCCAATTGTGTTATGACTTCTCTTTCATCTCGTTCCTCTCCACCTAGGAAGCACAATCACTTTCCTTGACATCAGACAGTGCAATTTTCTAATACAAGGGAAATGGCACCGGATGCAGGAAAAATATCATCGTGTGTGTGTGAGTATTGTAAATACCATTGACTCTGACTTCCCAATAAATCTGAGATTTCAGATTTTATGTTAGCCCTAATTCTTTTGAAATCTGTGATCCATTGATGTTAGATTTTGAGAATGCAGATTTGCCAAATTCTAGATACCACTAATTCCAGGCAAACATATCTTACTTTGTAATGAAACTTCTGTAGATTTTGTTGTTGAGACCTAGACCAGAGTATTGTATGTTCTATGGTCTGATTGATGGGGGCAGGGGTGTGAAATATCTTTTACAGATGAACTCAGATTCTTGTACTCATTAGTCGTAACATGGGGTGTTGGGGGCAAGGTGCGGATATCTTGTCCTAATCTTGAACATTCTCCTATATATTCTGTTTTTAATCAATTGAACAACGTTAGTTTTGTTGGAAAAAGGAAGACAATAGCTGAAAGTTATCGTTAGTTTTTTCATTCACTTAGAGGTTGTATGTCTGGGTCTCATTTTACATACTTTCACAGTAGAAGTATGCCTCAATATGATGTGTTATACTTTCAAATTTCAGGAGGAATCTTATAACACTGATATGGAAATATCTGCAGGATTCTGATGGAGATCTACTTCCTTCTATTTTGGATGCTCTAAATGAGGTGTGTAATGTTCAGTATAGATTTTTTTCATCTATTCTTCACCTATTCATAGGTATATTCCTGGATGTGTTTAGATCTTAACTATACTCTATTTAAACTTGTGAACGATTGATGGTATACAATATGTTACAGATGTTATACGAATTTTATCATTTTATGCAGTAAAAGATAATTGTCCTTTTAAGTCGTGCTTGAGGTTAGCTGATATTTTGGCTCTAGCTTATGATTCTCCTATATGACTCAAGTCACACACACCATGGAAGCGATTCTTCAGTGTATACCCACCAAACATGTCTACATGTTTAAATGTTGTAGCATACAGAAAACATATTCTTCTAATGTAATCTAACTATATATCACCTTCTTTCCTCTTTTGATCGTTAGAGTTTGATTCATTATGAAGTTGGTGGTCTGGCATAATAATCCAGACTCCAGAGTAATTGTATTAGATAAATTGTCACAAGAAGCTCAGTAAGTTTCTATTTCATATTTCCAGAAATACAGGGAATAGTGTTTCTTACCCCTCCAACTCTTTGTTTTCTCTGAGTAAATTTTTGCTAACATCAGGATATTGCAGACATAAATGGACATTTTATAAAGGGAACAACTTCTCATAGGACTTCTTAACATCAGGGAGTAGGTATGGGATAGTAGGACTAGCATAATGTATTGGTAAAGGAAACCATGATACTAACCAGACCATCCCATAATAATTTGACCCCAACTAGAGTCAATCATAGAGCCTCCCAGCTAGCACTGTGGTTAAATCACCACTGCACTAAACCCATATAGGCGATGTAGACAATATTATTTGGTCTGTAATTGCAGAAGGTTAACACAGAAATGTGGATCGTTAGCCATGTTGGTAATTAGGAATAAATTTTTATAAACATTCTTTGTATAAATCTACAATTATGAAGGATAATGATTTATATTATCCCCCCAAAGTGCTGTTGAAACAATTTTTTTATTAAAAACCTCTCACAAAAATAGGACTTGGCAATTTTTCGGTGGGGGAATCAAACACTCTTCCCCTCTCTAAGAAATGCAATCAAATTGAGCATAACATGTATGAATGTAACACAATAAAACAGTCGATGGGAAAAGAACAGAAAATGGATTGGATTGTGAGGAAATTTTTTATCTTCTTATCATGGTAAACGTGCACCTATCTTGACTAATGACAACAAATAATATGGATCAGCCTGTGCACCAATCGATATAACAAGGCCTTCTTATTGAACTCTAGCTTTTAAGTGGTGACTTTGAGGCTTCACAAGAAACACACCCATATCTACAATGGTAATTTAAATGCCCAAAAGATGACATAAATAGAAGCTGGGCAAGTACTAGATGAACACCTTACACAATGGTCCATAATAGCCATGTAGAGATATCATCCAGGAACAGAGATACTAAATAAAGTGTTATGAGATATTGATAGTGGCCACCCGAATTAGATGATAGTTTATGATTAGTAATTTAGAATAACAATTCTACCACGCTTTTCACCAACACTACAACGAAGGAAAAAACTACAAAGCATATATTGTAGTTTAAGACAACATACCACCTAGTTTAAAGCATACCACTGAGTTTGAGCCCATCTTCAGGGAAGGCCCGGGGTGTTCACCCCTAACTTCTAGTCTAACTGGTTCAATTATAACAACAAGAACACATCCCTGGAAAAGGAAGCCTATAGATGAAATGGAGGTCGATGATCAGATGTGGGAGCTAGCACTTCCTAAGGGAATAGACAGTTGCAGCCATTTGGAAGGGCAACCACAAACCGATTTGAAACACTGCTAAAATATTGCATAAGTGTGGTGGTATGGTAAGTTTGAAGCTCTAAAAATTGAGAAAACCCTTCCACTATGAGGACCTAAACATCTAGAGTTATGATGCATACATAGTTGTCGGGGATGCTTCTAGCACTGGCACTTTCAATAGCTTCCATAACTACTTATGGCTTCTAATGCGACCTTGGGGGATGTTGGTGGTATCCATATCTTCAAAAACTGTGGAGAAGGCATGAGTATGAGATGGGACACTCTATACGTCATATCTTCTTCAAGCTCTATAAGCAATTGGGGTATGAGGAATAATTAGGGATAGGACTCAAAGGGTAGTAGCTATTAAGAGTTACCCAACATGCCTATTACTTCTTAACCCAATTTACTTGAGTAATAGGAGTCCATATGTATATGCTGCAGATCAGTTTTAGCATTGCAAAATAGAACTAGAACTCTTACAGAGTACAAATTCCTTTTAAGAAAGCTCAGGTGAGATTAGAGATCATGAATTCGGGAGGGGGAAGAGGCAGGTATTACAGCAAATACTGTCTAGAAAAGGGAATAACAAAGCATTGTAGAAATGAAACTGAACAATCAAGGAGGACTGGAGGATCTTACCTTCAGGTTGTCAATTGAGCTAGTAGCCTTGCCTTGAAACATGGATGACGAGATGAACTAAAATGAACCTGGAATCCAACTGATCACTACCTACTTCAAAGCATTACTGATGGGTTCTCCCAGACTGTAGGAATACCTCACAAATAACCGAATGATGAGACAAACCGTCCATGGTGTTTATTCTAGACACCAAACTCGCACACCCACTATCTCAATTATCTTAGAAATTAAATAGAACTAGCTATGAAAGAGACCACGTAAGATAACTGACATGCTCCCCTTATCTTCTATTCCAGGACCAGCCTGCTTGAAGCTGGGAAGACTAAAGAGACTATCTCAAAAAAAGAGGCACGCCTCTATGATACATGCCTATATGCACTATATATAGCAAGCCTTTTGTAATTGTAGTTCAAAATTCCCACAGTACATTGAGATTGTATTATCCAAATTCTAATGGAGTTCTTGTTGCTTTGACTTAGACCCTACAGTGGTAGAGTAATTTCACACTAAGATAGTGTATAGGTAGCCAGGTCAAACAAATTAGGTTAAACTTTTCAAACATTAGGATATTATAATTCATTAGAAGCTTCATGAGAAAATGAAAGTCCACTTGTTCTGAGAATGTAGATCCTAATTAACATGATATGTGGAATACAATAACATTCTTACATTTGAACAACTCTGAGTTCTCAAGTGGGATCATAGGTCATTGGTCCAGAGGAAAAATGCGGTGAATTTAATAGCAGATAAGATAAGAGGTCAACCACTAGTACTAATTACTGACAACATGTATATGGGTATTGAGAAGAAAGGGAAGGAGCAAGATTTGTGGTATGTGGTATCACAGGTCATTGGCCAGGCCAAACCAACTCACCCAAGGAAAGAAGATAGGGTAGAAAAGAGAAATGGCTATAATGGGTATGGAGATACTCAACATAACACAAACCAAATAAGTGAGGTAAATTTGGATATTAATATTAGGATATACAGTGGGAGAGGCGGGGAGTAGGGTGCCAAGATATGGAATGAGGTGCACCATCAATAAAAGGTGAGATACATCACCAACCACAATATCAAGTGAGTTGAGGTGGAAACCAGCACTGATGGCACCTACTCCACATAGAAATGATGGTAGGTGTGGGGAATTGGAGACATAGAGAATCAGAGCCTAAAATTGTAGTGACAACTTTCTAGTTGTGTGGCCTTGCTAATGAAGCATGCCCTACTGGTATTGTATATTGATAAGTGACATCAATACATGGTATACAAATCTATTTTCCTTTAGTGAAAAGAAGAAGAACACCAAACTAGCAAAATGAAATTTTCTTACCTACCAACTTCTTCATATTACTAGACAAAAGCAACACAGTTTCTTAAAGATCTACCATTACATGACATAAATAAAAATAACATGCAAATAGTATACATGAAGGAGAGTACAAAATAGAAGCAAGTAAGGGTATCCCAGTATATAGGGTTACATGTAAGAGTAGTAATTCCTCACCTTCAAACCAAGGCTCTCCCCAAATGATCCTATCCCAAGCTTGTTTGTTTGCACAATAGGAATATTGAGCATGTCATGTCCTGGTGTGTCTGCCAAATGACAGAATAATGACACAGACTAAATATTTTGGTAATTAAAATGAGTTGAATTTTTATTAAGATGAAATTGTCCCCATACCCATGTGTAATTGGTAGCCTATGTAGTGAGCGATCTCCAACAAAATGAATCCAATCATAACAACAGTCTCTATTCAAATCTAGGCAAGAGTGAAGGAAGTACCACTAAAATAGAGGAAATTTGCAGTGCATGCCTCAAACTCAGCTTCTGAAGAGATGCATGCTAGGATCAAGAAAATGAAGAGTGAACACATCTTAAAGCACAAAGAAGCATTGCTTTCATGAGGCAGAGAAGAAAACCCTGAATGTAAGAAAACAAGAAGATAAAAGTCGTGATTCATTAAGGATTTTACATCTAATTGTAAAACAGAGCCAAAGAAGAAGCAACTCCATGCCACAATACAATCCTTTCATTACCTCTATTTTCAATTCACAATAAACCTCTTGCACTAATCTAAGAAAAACTATCCTTAAACAACCAACATTAGTTCTAATATATAATGCAACCTCAATAGGTAGTTAAGGAGCAACAAGTTGAACTGAAGGTGGGTTTCTTACTTGTGGCTTTTTTAGTCTGTTAGATCCAAATGGTAAGACATAGATTAAAGTTCATAATAGTTCCTATTAAGAACAAAGAGAAAATTACAGGATTATGATATCAAAAAGATCATAAACTTATTCCAAGCCTCTTGAAGTAACTGATCATATTAAATTTTAGGCTCATACATATCAAAATACACTTCTCTAAGAGAATCGACTTTTGCAAAACCACAAGGGCATTCCATCAAAGCAGATAGCACTTCAGATCAAAAACAAAAATAGTAATCATCTTCACCAGATAAAAATCTACGTTTTAGTCTAAATCTCATCATTCATGAAGTCATAAATCATCCTAAAACCTCTCCAAAACAAGACTAACACTCAGTAGATCCTCTCTTTGCATTACCTAGAGAAATTTAAGAACAAAGAGAAAAGTGAAGCAAGCATAGGATAGATGCCTTGAATGAGCCATATAACTAGATGAAACTTCTGCACCAATTACAAAACATCAACTGAGGGCATAATGCCTCTATAGAAATAACAAAACCTTCACTATAATACTGAATAGAGAAAACAATCATCACATAAAACTATAGAAGACCTTTTAAGTCATGTTTTATATATATCCATAGAGTATCAATTGAGTGAGTTCTGTTATTATGAATGCTAAGGCTTCTTTCCAATCAGTAGTGATATGCAATCATAGCTCACAGGCTTCTTTCCAATCAACAAGAGCTGAATCAAACTTCTATATTATGGATTTAATCAAACAATGGCTCATGATGAGAATTGTTTCATCACCATTCTGCACATTGGTTTTAATATTCACATTCATAACTAATTCTAAGGTGGTGGTATCTCACCTAAAAGTTAATTATATGCTCATTAAATCACATGATTCTTAGTAGTGTATATAGTAGAAAACTTTCACAAAGAAAGTTCAGCGGACTACTATGAAATTTTAGAATTGGATGATATGTATTGTACTCATTAAAGGTCACAATTGATACAAGCAATAAGTGGAAAATATACTTAAATAATATATATACCAAGAACTATTTAAATTCCATTATAGCTAATAAAATGTCCAACAAGATAGACACTGTAACGAAAAGCAAATCTGTGATTAGTTATTCAACAAGCAGCAAAAATTCAGCATATGCTTCTAAGATCACAGTGGTGGATGTCATAGACAATTAGAAAACAAGTTCCATACTCAATTCCACTATGTTCTTTGGTCCCATCTCAAGAAACTACATGGATCCCCATAAGCCATGTCTCATCTAACCTCCTTATTTAATTGACACTCTAATTTCCCCACCCAGTTTGCTGAAAAACTCATGTCTATACTTATATACATCCAACTACCTCATGTAAACACACATTAATGTAGTTCAGTTATGAATCTTATTGTGTACTATTAGTCTAAAATTTCACTACTGAGTTACATTGTGTATTGTTAGGGTCACTAAAAGACCATGTCATAGGCTACGACAAGTCTTTTTGAAATGTTGATGAAATGTAGAAAACATTGGAATTTCTTGGTAGAAGTTGACTATTCAATTTACCATAGTAGTGTCTCAAGATGTACCATCTAGACTTTGTTTCAGATGCCTAGTTTAAGTGTAACTCCTACTCTAAAAGTTAGAGGTCACGTTGTTCTTTCTATAAAAACAAAGAGCTCGAATTTAAGTGAATGTCCAGCCTCAAGGTATTATGTTGTGTTTTTATTGATAACCTAGCTTTTCTCTTCATTGGAGGGGACATTTGCAAGAGTAGTATCCAGGTTGTGATCATCGTTGATAGGAAAGACCTCACATTAATGTCATAGAGGCATAAGTTGCATACCAACATGCATTGGATCAGGCTGGTTTCTACCTAGAGGATAACTTTTAAATACATTAAAGCTTTGAGTTCCCTTTGTGGCGCACAAGCACTTGATCCACCTTAGAGAATGACAAGCATTATGCTTTTTTAGTAAAGTTTCAACTTTCAATAGACTCTGAACCAATGTTTTAAAAAGCACAAACTGGGAATCGTTCAGGTGAGACCTTGTAGCCGATTAATCTCCAGCAGGTGATTAATCAGGCAATTTTTCAAAAATTAGATTTTTTTAATGATTTTTCACATTTTATAGACATATATTATATACACATACTTAATTTAATATTTGTGACTATATTACAGAACTGAACCTATTTATTCCTTTAAAAGAAATACGATGTAACAGAATTAAAGAGCTAATAGATTATACAACTAAACATAAATAAATGTATGTATCAGTAAACAATTTCAGGCATGAATAAAATATAAATTGAATTTAGTTGGTTACCTGTGGATGGAGCATGAGAAACATCATATGAGTAGACAACCAGTTGGATAAGGGAAGTAATGTGGCCACATGAATATACATGAAACAAGAAACAATTAGTACAATATTGATGTAATATTCACAATTTTTCACCTGATGATGTTGCTGAAATCTAAAAGCCAACTTGAACATCCAAAAGATAGAAAATCCAAAACACTAGTACAAAAAAAATTGAAGGATAGGACATCCAAACAAAAAAATCAAAATATAAATGATAAAACATCCAAAACAACACAATCAGTAATTAGTTTGACCGATCCAACAAAAAGCGGGCCTAACCAGCCGCTTAAAATTAATCGCTAATCGGCCCAAAATCGGGCATTAAATTCAAAAAGCCTTAACTAGTGATTATCAGCAAAATAAATCGGTCAGCCCCGCACCACGGTTAACCGGTCGATTAATCGGCTGGTTGGGCAGATTTTCAAAACACTGCTCTGAACTAAAGATATATAAAATTTAGACACCCGCTTTTTCAAAAATCGCCCGCTTAATCGCCCGCCTACCGCTTAATCGGTTACAGGGTGTTGTCTGCACGCCTCCTGCTTCCCGCTTTCTAATACATTGCCAACACATAATTTCAATATGATATTGGCATTAACTTCAAGAACGAAGCTTCTTTTTAGCAAGAAGTTGTTGAAAACATCTTAGAGAGATGTATAGGTCATGCATATCTCAAACCAAACACATTAGACAACTGATAGTTGTAGTTCAGAAAATTACCAAAAAAGTTAGTCAATAAAGTTACCACTAAATAGAAATTTAGATATGTATTGCTGAGATCACCTAGGAAAAAAAGGAAACAGCTGCAAATTTGTGTCTATCACTATGTGCTTTAGTGTATCTAATATGACATTGAAAGGTAGCCCACCACTAGATGTTGTAAGGATTATCAGATCAAAAAATGTATATTAACAAGAAATAACCCAGCAACAATGTGTTACCAATATGTCTCTTCCTTTTTCAGTTCCTCTAGAATGTGGTCTATGCAAACTTAGAGCATATTATTACAAGCGCGAGGACATGAACAAACTTATAGCAGGCCAGGAAAATTATGTCCATAGTTCATCCAGTAAGAGTGAAAATACAATTAACAAATAATCCTTAGCTATACAATGGTGAAAGATATATTTACACAGTATCTACATGATTGCCTTCCAATTGTTTTCCAAGACTATAGCAAGAAAGTGTGCTCCTATGAATATTTGATTAAAATCATCATAATGTAGTGAAGGGGAGAGAAATATTCCAAATGAAGATCCAAAAATATCAACAACCATAATAGGTTGGACCATTACATAATTGACTTTACCATTAAAACACTTTGTGGACCATATTTTCCTGGCACTATAGCATTCTTCTTGGTGTTCAATATGGTGTATGCATATACAAAAAGGAACTAAAGTGCCCGACAAGTTCTCACCTTGGAGACTACATCAAGTGGTTCTGCATCCTATAGAGAAAATAGTGTGTTTTGTGTAAAAAATTGAATCCTTCATATGACATAGATGGCAATGAGCACGTAAATGTAAACAACCACCCATTACGCTCTTAACATTACCTTTAAGACCTGCACCGTATGAATACTATTACGCCTCCCCACAGCTTTCATATGTTCACTCATTCTGTAAGAAACATAAGCGGTTGGGATTAAAATATGGGAGAGTCGTTCAAGGAAACATTTATTAAAAGCTGTAAGAGCCACAATCATAAACAAGAGTCCTATTGCAGTTAATGGATTATAGGACCAAAAGAATATGGGAGAAAACAAACCAATTGATTTTATGACCTATGAGCAGAAGCGGCAAACCTAAGCAATGATTCCCTCTTCAATCGCAGTACTTAGCCTAATAGGAAGCCAAGCAAGGAGAGTATCCAAAGCGTCAGCTTCGTGAATCAGTAGGGCACCTCTCCGCAACCTCTTCCGATGTGATGGCCTTTCTATGGTTTTCCAAGTTAACATGGAAGGCAACCGACAAGATTGGTGTCCATGAAGAAGCTGGTAAAAGGAAAGTTGAGTCTGGGCGAAATTTGGGGCAATGGAATCTCTACAGTGAGTTGAGTGAAATTATCGGATCTGCAAGAAGGGGGAATGGTGGATATTGTCGAGGGAAGGGTGGGAGAAAGAAGAAGAGGTTGGGATGCAGCAGAGGAGAATGAGTTTGAGAAGAAAGCAAGCATAGAACATAGGGATTGTCGGGTACGAGGTAGAGACTGAACAGCGGGAGATAAGTGTTTGTTCAGTGAATGAAGTCTATGGGTTGGAAAATTAAGGCGCGAGGGGCAAAAATTAAAAGCAAGGGTCTTAAGTTTTGGCGGATTGTTTATAAAAAAAAGGGATCACACCGGTGATTGATTGGATTTTCACCAAATACTCACACATCCAACTAGAATTATTATGGTGGTAGTAGCGTTACATATATTTAAAATGTAGTCAATTCATAGTTATTCAGGTTACATGCAATTAACTATATTTTCTTTGCATACATTTGTTTGGTTTGTAAACAGTAGTATTTTTAACTATATATAATATATATGTAGGTAGAATAATTGCAGCTAATTCGTCTTTTTCTTGTAGTGCATCCTGACACAGAGTTAGTTCTGCAACCTGTGGAGGTAGAACTAAATGATGACATATCTTATGTTGAAGGACCTGTGTTGATTCTTGACAGAAGAATCAAGAAGTTGAAAAAGAAAGACATTAGTCTTTTAAAAGTCCTCTGCAATCACTGTGTCATTGAAGAAGCTACGTGGGAACTAGAGGATGAGATGAGGAGGAAATATCCTACTCTTTTCTCTTAATGTCTTATTGATGATATCGGGGACGAAATCATTGTAAGGGGTGGATCAACTTGTAACATCCCTGACCTGGGTTATGAAATAACCCTAGGTGTTTTGCATAATGAGAGTAATTATATACATGCTCTTATCTTTTGAAAAGTATTTAGGGCTCAAGAGGAATTTATATTACAATTTTAGTCTTTTTTGAATATTGTTGAAATCAATATTTTGCCTGTTTTGGACTAAAGTGCAAATTACCCAAGTTGAGGGGTCTACTTGCAAATTGTGCATGATAATATATTCCTCATGTGTTAAAGCATCATAAGAATGAAGATGATGCAGAGGTACGGCTTATGATGGCCTGAATTCTAAGAAAGAGATGATAAAGCAATGTTTGTGCATGAAAACCTAGTTTTGGTGTAATGTGCAATTTACCCAAAACCTAGGGTTAAATATGTGTTTACCACTTCAAAAAGGTCCCTAATATTTCTTGGCATCATGTGGAGCAAATAAAATGAGAGGGGCTCCTCATTTGAATTAAGTTGAAGGAGAGAGAATCTTGATATTAAAATAATCAAGATTTAAGCATAATGGATATATTAATGCAAAAATAAATAAAATAATTGAAGGGCCTTCAACCAAAATTAAAATGGTGGAATTCATATGTATGAGTGTACGTCATTGATCTGTGCAAGGACCGAAAATATCTTAAGGAGGTGAAATTTCACTCACCTCATTATAAGGAAAAGAATTTCCACTCAAAAATATATATTAATATTATAATGGATTAAGGTGCTTAATTTCTTTTCCCTTAATCCATGGATAATGGAAGGGAGTTCGGTGGCTTTGAGTTGCCTTTGTATGTAAGCAAACCAAGGAGGAAGAGGTGGTACCATTTTTGGAATTAATTGATTTTTAATAAAACATTTTCTCTTTCATTAATTTTCTTATAAAATAGCCTTTTCCAACCCACCTAATGGTCTTTTTTTATTCCTTTCTTCCCCTTGCTTCTAAAATCGACCAAGAGAGCTAAGAACAGAAGGGAGCACGTCCCCAACCTGTTGTTAAGCCTTTGACCTTCTTTCTTCATGATTTCATGGTGAAAATCATAAAACAATACATGATTTCTTCATTTCTTCACTCCATCTTCAACCCTAGCCGATCCTTTCACTCCAAAAGCTTGACAAACGACCTTGGGAGGTTGCTAGAGCTTCAACCACCATTGGAGCCGTGAATCTTGGAGCTTGGGATCATATTTGAAGGCGGGTTTTATAACTTGAACCCTTCTACATTGTTATTCAACTATCAATCTTGCAATTTCGTTGATTCCTTCATCTTCTTGATTAATTGCTTGTTGTAATTGGTAAATCCAGGAAATCAGATGCATTAGGAGTTGCAGGGACGAAGGTAGATTATTATGACATCATCTTGGACACATTTCCCAAGAAATCCCTATTCCATTCGGTTTCAACAAAGTTGCTCATGCGGTGTCAACAAACCGTTTGAAAGTAAACGGTTTCATCAAACCGTTTGAAACTAAATGGTTTCAAACCATTTGGGAGGGTTGACCAGGGTTGAACATTTGGGAAAGTTGATGCTAATGATGATGGTTAATGACTCACCAAATTTTATTGATTAATTCCAATCGGTTCATCAGTTGAAGGTTAATCAATTAGCAAACCCTAATCGGGTTAAGTTCTGAAATTCAATTTGGTTAACTTAGATTTTTGGGTGATTGAGCCCAAACGGTCTCAAGACCGTTTGGGGGTCACCCAAGACCGTTTGGACGTCTAGGGTCAAGTATGGTTGAGTAATTGAAGGTCTAAAGATACCAAATTGAAATGCAATTGAGTGTTGAATTGATGATCAATCTAATGATCTAAAGCCTAATGGAATTTCACAAAATCCAAGAATAGGATGGGGCAAACGGTCTCAAGACCGTTTGGAGGTCATCTAAACGACCTCAAGAGCGTTTGGGGTTAGTTCATATCAAAAACTTGATGATAATTCACTAGTTGCAATTGAATCAGTTCCACAATGTTAAACATTGATGGTTACTCGATTTTGAAACCCTAATTGAAGGTTCTTGAGTAGAAATCCTAGATCAATTGGGTTCAAAACCATATTTGATGGACTAATTAAAGGTTGATTCAATTGTTCAAGTAATAGAGAAATCATGGATTAAATTGATATTGGTTCATCCATTGGAATCATGAATCGTGCAAGTGTTGAAAGGACTTTTTGGTCCATTCGGTTTTGAGATGGTTTGGGACCAAACTGTCTCAAACCATTTGGAGATCCAAAGTGCAAACGGTTTCAACACATGTTTTGTCTAATCAGTTTCAAGAACAATTTGCTCAAATGGTTTTCTATCAATTGAATTATGAGAACCAAGATTGTTTAGGGCTTATGAAATCAGATTTTTTGAAGGTCAACATGGTTGATCCATTTGGATATCTCAATTAATTGAAGGTCCTATAGGGTCAATCCAATTAGATGTCTAATGTAATTGAAGATTCAATTGGTTAATCCAATTGATCATCTAATGGAATTGGAAATCCAGTTGGTCAATCCATTTGAATACCTCATATAATTGAAGGTTCAATTGATTAAACCATATGGAGACATGATGTACTTAGATGATTGATACCCTTAGTGGGATTAATCATTAGTTTATAATGATGTAATAATTCAATACATCGTGTTAACCCTAAATGCATGTATTTGAATGAAGAATGGGTTCAATGTAATCAAGATTTGAGTAGTGAACATCCTGAGTAAGATGAGAGGGAAAGATGTATACATGAATGATAATCATGTAGAAATTAAGCCTAAACATTCAAAGTGATGTGATATACAATTAGGGAATGATCCTTGATAAAGAGATCATAAAACCCTAATTTAGTTGATTAATGAACTCAAACCCTAATTTAGGCCAAGTTTGAGTAAAACCCTAAACTAGGAGGATGATGTGATATGAATTTAGGCATGAGTAACCCTAATTCAGGGTATTTTGATGATAAACCCTAATTAGGATGAATAGTAAACCCTAATTGTGGGTTATTGAATATAAACCCTAATCTAGGGTGATATGATGTGAACAGTAAACTGTAATTCTAAAATAGGGTGAAGGTATGTGAAACCCTAATTTTGGGTTATACCATATAACATGAAACTCTAATCTTGGACAATGAAATGATAAGTCATTGGTCTTGATTGAACATAAGGAATGGGTAACCCTGATTGACAAGAAATGGGAAACCCTAACCCTGGTAAGGGAATAGTGGTGTTACCCTTGAATAATGATGTTATATATTGTTTTGCATGGTGATGATATGAAATTGATGAATCTGTTATTATCTATACTAACCATGCAGGTATCATGGGATGATGAACATAGCCAGGTATGAGCTATGACATTTTATGTATTGAAATTGTTTATTGGGCCTTATGTGCCATGCTATACCTTGTTGCCTAGTATGATGTAATAAGAGAAGTAATGGGCCTTAAGTGCCATGAAAGATGCTCATGTAACAAGCATCATATTTACCTTGGTCAGATGACCTGAAGGTGATAGTTACCTGAAAAACTGGTAATAATGCTCAATGATGAGCTAAGGGTTTGAATACCCAGATCCATATGATTATGGCATTGAGTTTGCAAAGGAATGATAATTCCCAGTATTGAAATGAGGGACTGAGATCCCAATGTCTTATAAAGACTAAGAAGTGATTAATGGAAAAAGTACATATTTTCTTTGTAGCAAATGTCTTATTAAGTTATGTTTGGAAACTTGGTTGATGCTAAAAGAATATGATAATGTACTTAATTAATCAAGTGATACCATATAATGTAGTTTCCCTGACCACAGATCCATCAGCGTCAGAATTAGCTGAATGGTGAAACGTGTTTTACTCGGAACACATATTTTTGAATATGTAGGGGTAATTGGGAAAATATATCCTTATGCCCCATAGGAATGGCTACGGGCTATGTCCTATGTATGGGATTGGTTTTGGACCATACCCCAATAAGAGTATGGCTAAGGGCCATGACTCCTCAATAGAATAACCAGGCATTGGCTACGGGCCATAACCCTGAAGAGAGTATATGCTACGGGCTATAACTCTATAGCGAGGATGCCAATATACCCTGGCAAGCTAATTGCAGTCTGACACGTGATGTCTCTACCAACGTAGTCTCGTACTGACTGAGACAGATGAGGTCATGGAATCCGGCTCTCCAATTGACCTTGTGTGGTACCGATGCTTTACGTAATCGTGCTCGGTTGGAGTATGAGCGGTATATCTCATCTCCTCAGGGTATAAGCTTAAATTTGTTTGTAAAATATAATCAGCCGCGTAGCGTATTTGCATAAGATATTGAAATACGAGAACCACTGATTGACGTTATACTGTTAGTATATACCCTTGATACATAAATGTTAATTATGTTCCTTTAATTCATATTGAATATGAGACATGCTGCTTAATCAGTTTTTAACTAGAATACTTGCATAAGAATGTTGCTCTAATCTGCTTAGATGTTGATTCATCTGTTATTGATTTATATTATTCCACTACACAGTTTATTTCTTTTAAACTGCAATGACAATGTTTTGACAGAGAGTTATATCTCCCGTTGGGACAATTTTTATAATTGTCTCACCCCCGTGGGATCCAATATCTTTAGGTAGATGCAGACATCAAGGCAGAAACTCTTATGCAAGTGAAGTGTAGCAGCAGCAGTCACAGGCACAGCAGTGATCCAACAGGTGGAGACATTGGCTGTCTAGCTTGGTGTAGATAGTCCTATCGTCGTATCTGTACTCTCGAGTCCTAGGAGTTAGTGTTTTGATACTTCGATCTGAGATTTTGTGCAATGATGCATGATATGTATATATATGAACCAGGATGTAATGTTTTACTTTGTTTCTAAATGAAAGAGTTTTCATGTGAATGGATCTCTTGATAAATGGTTTTAATTTTTAGTTATTTTCAGTAATTTCGCTGCTAACAAAATGCTTCCGCTTTAGTTTAAATTAGTTAATAATGTCTTGTTTTCATGATTCGATCGCCACATTGTCATCCATAATTACATCTCCTTTTCCATATCATGTATCCTAGTTGTGTTGGGAAGGTGACAGATCAAAACCAACACTTCCCTACCATCTCCAATTTATATATTGCTCTTGTAACTTCGATAACATTATATTCAATTAGTTAAACTTTGGAATGTTAAAAAGAAAATAATCAAACTCTCCTTCCAACTTCCCTTGTACTATTTTAATATGTGGTTTCCATGTTAACTAAATTTTAACGAACAACTAAATGGACATTTGCACTATTTTGGTTTTGCAAGAATTAAATGAATTGACATTGTGTTTATATCTATTTAACTGTTCAACCAAATTGGAAATAAAACCAAATTTGGAACACATGTAAATTAGGTATTATAGTTTCTTCCTAGACAATAAGATTTAGTTTTACATATTTTTATTCAAAAATTTCATATTTATTATTTACTTGATTTTCATGCATTAAAAGGTAAGATAATGTAAAATATTCTCCTTAATTATTTCTTTGATTCTAAAAGCAAAATGAGCAGTGGATATTCTCTCAATATTTAAGTTACATGGATTTTTCTACCTTTTGGAGAAATTTTCTTGAAGAGTGGGGGAAGAGAAGATAATGTTACATGTATTCAATAAGGAAAAGAAACTAATACAACATCATGTGATTGAATGTATATTCTTTTCCATGCATTCAAAATTAAGCCATTAAGTGCATTACATTTTTCTTTATGTATTTTGAGTATTTGAAAGGGGAGGAGAGAGAAATAGTGAATAATGGTATTTCCCTTTTAAATTAAATACTATCCAAGAAAGAACACTTCTTGTTCAAGCTATATGTTCTATAATTTCAAATTCTACTCTTTTTATATTCCTCTTTTATATCTTTGAAACATTTTCAAGAATGAGTGAGAGAAAAAGAGAAGGGAAGCCATTTATTCAACATTTTAAGTTAATAGCAACACATGAATGCATATGTATTAGAGAAAGTGTATTTTTAGTTTTCTTTTGTTTTTCTATAAGAAGCATAATTTCATGGTCGTTGACATAAGCCCTTCAACAATTTTTATTTCAGAAAATCATTTTCTAAGTTTCAAAATTGTGAAAATTAAGGTGTGACACTACTTGTTACTATGATTTTAGATAAATATCTATACATATAAAGTTAAGAGTAAGCAAGAAATGTGAAGAAAGTTATATCACTCGCATCAAGGATGGTGTTGAAGGTCCAAGCAACAAGTTAGCTCAAAGAAAGAGAAGGAAACCTTAGCTTGAGCACTCCACACGTACAAGCTAGCTCCTTTTTGCAAGAACAAGGTAACCCTAGGTCATAAGAGAAGAAAGAAGGTTTATTCCAACCTTAAGCTCAAGATCCACCTATAACACCATGGATCCATCCAAGAAGAAAGAGAGAAGAAGGAAGCCAATAAGGAAAATAAAGGAGAGAAGATGATCATACTTGTTTAGGTCAAGAAACAAGGATAGGAAGCACCAAACATTCCTAGAGAGGGTAGATCCAAACCCTAGAAGCACACGCATCCAAGCTTGACCAAGATTCTTCCTCTAGAGATCCTTCTCCTCCACCTAACAAGAGGGACAAACCTCCAAATACAATGAAAATGAAGAGGGTGTGTAAAGGGTTTGATTGGATGGAAGAAGAGAGGTATATATAAGCTTAGGGTGAAGAGAAAGATGGGTTGATGTGTCAAGACATGCATGCCATGTGTCCAAACCCAAAACCTCATGTCCATGCAAAACCAGGTTGACCATAAAATATTGAAGCTAAAGGGACCATCGATTGTCAACCCCTTGAGCATCATTGGTTTCCAGTACTTGATGCCCCATCGGATCTTGCCCTAACTTGGCCAGAAAAGCAAACCCTTACATCTCCATTAATTGTGCTCAATGCATGCAAAACCATCGACCTTAGTGGTGTCTTAAAGAAAAACATCGAATCTTGACCAACACAAGATAACCATCATCCCACACTCGCAGTGGGACCTAGAAAACCATCGACCTTGGTGGTGCCTCAAAGAAAACCATAGAGAGTGCATCTTTGATTACTGGGAATATCTTAAATTTTGTAGAATACTGCATATTTTTTATCCGAGTAATCAAACATGCCCTCTCCATGCTATGCACCTAAAATTTTCTAATTTTGAGAAGTATTGTGGTATTATATCTCATGTTTGATTTAGGTGGATCAAAACATTCCATGACTCACAGACCTAATCAGAGATTTTTCAAAATTGCATGCTCGACTGTAGCGAGATGCCACAGAGCGGTCGTCTGGTAGTAGCAAATGTCATTTCATCATGGCATCCTTCGTGTTTGAAATGAAATCTGTTGTTATGTGACTCGAAGAGCTATGTTGATCTGGTTTAAAATTTAAATGGATTTTCACTGACCCGTTTAGTACGATATAATTTTTGGATCTGAATAGGAATTCAATTATAGATCTACATGTATAAGTATATGCACCCTAGTTAGAGTTTTACATTATAATGTCTTCTATTTACATAGATGGTAGGCGTCGTACTCAAGGTGTACTCTACCTCTTTCGACAGTGCTCCTCCTTATAATCTCTTCTCGGACATAGTGGAAATCTCGCTCCCTCCCGTGGAGTGGGTCATCCCGACTGAACCACATAAATCATGTGTTATTTCGTTGTCTGATTGTTTTCTTATTCTCTTCTTATTGTTCCTCCAAACTCGTCGTATTCTCTTGTTTAAAATGTTTACAAATTGGAATCAGAGGCTGCCTTTAAGATCTGAACGATGATGAGTCTATATAAGATTGAGAAGTTTGATCGCAAAAGTAGTTTTGCTGATCAAATTGTTTGACGGAGTCATATAAACTGTCTCAAACATTCTTCATGTTCAAGGCCTTCAGAAAAATCTCATCTCGATTGGCCTAGTTGAAGCCAATGGTTTTCCATACAAGGATAAAGTTGGAATCTTGTCCATTACCAAAGGAAATGATGTTCTGATAAAGGGAGTATGTATTCCTGGAAACCTTTACAAATTAATTGGTGAAATTGTGATCATTTGATTTGTTGTTTTTTCTTCCTCAACCACTTTATATCTAGATGCCACCCAATTGTGTCTTATGAGACTGGGACATGTGATCCAAAAAGCTTTGGATTTATTATGTAGGAGAGGACTTCTAGGTGATGTCAAACTGGAAAGTTAGACGTCTGTGAGAACTATGTTATGGCAAAGCAGAAAAGAGTCAGTTTTTCTACTGCAAACCATACTGTAAAAGGTATCGTGAACTATGTTCATTTAGAAAACTGGGATCCTACTCAAGTCTTGTCTAAGGGAGGTACTTGATACATGCTTACTTTCATTTAAGATTTCTTCAGGAAATTTTGGGTGTATTTTCAGAAGCATAAGTCTGATGCTTTTGACTAATTTAGGAAGTGGGAGGTTCTAGTTGAAAAGGAAACAAGAAGGTGCATCAAAACACTGAGTATAGATAACGACATAGAGTTTTGTTCTTCTGAATTTAATGAATTTTGTGAATCCGAAGGCATTACAAGACACCTCCCAGTTAAACATACACCTGAGCAGAACGAATGGAGTGTCAAATTGATCAAATTGATTACTAAAGTGTTTAGGTATTCAATTCATGCATAAACAGCTGACCGCACTTCCAAACGGATGTCTCAAGTGTTGAGACAAGTGTTTGGGGTGCCAAACGGCTGTCTCAAGTGTTGATACGGGCATATGCTTTGTCATGCTGATGGGAACGAAGTTGGCTTCCCAAAATGACGTGAACCAACCGGTTCATTCTGATGAACCACCGACTCGGCTCGACTCACCAGATGACTATTTGGGTGAGCGAGACTACCGTCTCACATGTGCGGGATTGCTCAATTAGGCCTAAGGAAGGCTCTAGATACTTTCCCAAATTTTTTTAGATTGCACATTGCTTGTGGTGGACAGAATTAATGTTTAACATTGATTAGAAACGAATTGCCAATTTTGTGTGCAAATAGGAAACTGCATCAGGACAAGACGACTGTTTCTCATTGGGAAATGAATGTCTCGTGCATGAGACAACCATCTTGCGATTCGTAGATTCCTGAACATTCATGCTTTTGGACCCTTCTACTCCCACATCAACTGGGAACCCTGACCCTAGCCTCTATTATAAATAGAGGGGTATCGGGGGCTGCCTAACACACACAATTTGGATCAGTGGCCCAAACAATTATTGTCCTCTCTGATTCTGGTAACCAATAGAGAGCTCAAGAAAAATCTACTCATCAAAGGGAGGGATAGAAAAGGGGGAGAAACTAAGGATCAATTGTGAGAGAGCATGTTGGCGACTAGTACGCTAACAAAAAGGGACAACTCCTTCACGTTAGATCTGGCACCACAACGTGGAGTTCCAGGTGGTCCACATGGACTACTCTAGAGGACGGAGTCCTATGACTACTACTAGGAGGACGATGTTAGCCTACAATCTACAGTGAGTCCATAGGAGGCACTGCAAAAACTATTCGAGTCTAATGTCCATGGTGAAAATCAGGAGCTGCATAGACACTATACAAGATAGTAATTGTTGGGTGATGTCGCTGGACTTTCTCCAGGACCAGGTATAATCTTACAATCCTTCCTTCCTAGATACATTGTTTTTTATGAGATTTTTCTAGTTTTTGAGAAATGGGAAAATAAATTTTTATTTACGCTGCCTATATCTGTTATTTCCCAATAATGGTATCAGAGCCCCGTCAATCAATGATGTGTCTAGGATCTAAATCAATGTGATCGGATTTAGTTTTTCATTTATTATTTCATACGATGCAAATATTACAATGATTAATGTGTATATTTGATTAAATACCACATACAATCACAACTAATATATATATATATATATATATAATATGCAATCCATACGAGTCGTCGTAAAATTTTTTTGATGGTGGATGGTAGTGTGGTTATGTCCAAAGTGCCAGATCTGTGTGTGCATGGTTGTGGTTTATTCCTTTTGTTAATTAGCCTACATACTGGTCCTCTCTCTCTACTTTCTAAATGTAAATTAATGTTCTTCTTCCTATTTCCTCTCAAATGTAACTCGAGATTTCCATTTTACAATGTAAAGAAATAGGATGGTTTTAATTTATGCATCTTCATGAGAAATTGTTCTACATTGGACGAACCAATCTTCTCATGAGACGAAACGACCATTTGGAGGATCGAGGAGGCGAGACGACATGAGGTTAACTGATCGACTGGTGGCCCAACCGACTTGATGGAGGAGACCAGATGACTATTTCAGGAGCCCAACTGGGCAACCAAGAGGTGAGTCGACCAGTTCAAGCATTGAACCAGTAAATCCAGATTGGTGAAAGCATAAATCTTCATCAACAATAGGTTACATGTGATATGAACCTTAGGTGGTTGTAATTCCTTGTGGCTCCAAGGAATTGTATTTGACTGGCCATAACCATCACTCATATATTTCTGATTGCATGTTCAGGTTGTGGTTAAAGGATGTATATGATATGTACTATATTATGTGTTGATTGGATATGTATATGTATTTATATTTAAAATCCCTCAATTTTAATATTAAGTCTTAGATGCTTACTAAAAGTGGTAAACATGAAAATCCTGATCGACCAAGTATAGTTTATGCCCTAGCATGGTGCACCATCTATCTCGTGGATGTGTGATGGTAGTAGTATAGTTTACTCCCTAGAAGGGTGCATTATTATCATGTCGCCTTTTGGGTTAGGCTTAAAATGGTGATTCTTAGGAGTCTAATCCCAGAAGCATGTAGATGATTATACCAAGGAGTTGCACATATCATTTATCCAAGAGTTGCATATGATGCAATTGGCATGATTGCCTACCTTGATAATTGACTATGGATGTTGGTGTAGGCTGGGTAATAGTTGAATTATTTTGGATCTTGGCCCACTAGCATATTGTAAGATGCAATATTTTGAATTGATACATTAGGGCTAACAATTTGAACAAAATATTGGGAGCGATAATTAATTAAAAACCTAATTAATATTGTCAAATTTATTAAATCAAATAAAATCAATTTTTTTTAAAAGTTGCAATATTCTTTTGTAGAGAAACACAAATATGGTATAGTTGTGGTGTGTCCTCATATAGGACAAACCAAATGGGAAAAATTTTGAATTTTGTTAAGGACTTTGAGAAGTGTTCTCTATCATGAGAGAAAGCTCTATGTCCTTGAAAGACTAGAGCTAGAGCAACCCACTTCAAATGTTCCTAGGGATGAAATGGATGCTTACTTGAAGCATGCCAATGATGCCATAGACATTAAGCACCTTATACTATGTTGTATGAACTATGAGTTTTTTGAATAACATGATAACATGGACATTCTCAAGATGGTAACACATCTTAAGAATCATGTAAAGAAAACAAGGTATAATGTCACCAAAGTGTTGTTTGAGTGCAAATGGTAAAGGGAGATCCAATAGATCTCCATAGTCTCAATATGATTGGGCATGTCAAAAGACTGTGGATTCTCTTAGGTTAAGGGTTGACCATGGATATGATTCTACAAGTTGTTAATCATATAACTAGTTTACTACATGCTTGGTATGTTGATACCAAAGCAAGAAATGAAGAAGGACAAACCCTTGATGATGATTAGAGGAAGTGAGTCCAAAGGCAAATGCAAGGCCAAGAAGTGTTCTAAGGCTAAGCTAAAGTCCAAGTCTTCTGCACTCAAGATAAGGAGAAAGTCTAAGTGCACAAGGAATCTATCCTTTTCACTTAAATGGTTAAGGAAAGAAAGTTCCACCATTATCCCTAGTTGGAAATTGGTAAAGGAACTATCCTCTTTGTATAAGAGGATCTTAGGAAGAAGAAAGAGATAGAGATCTCTACTCCAAGATGTGAGAAGAAATAAGCTAGAACTGTGTAGAGAAAGGGTTGCTACCACTACAGTTGAGAGTTGTCATTCAAGGGAATATGATAGAATTTGTGAATTGTTATTATGTACCTGCCATTAACAAAAACATCATATGTCTTGTTTGACAATGTCATTATGTTTCATTTCAAAATATATGATCTTTTATGGAAACACCCTATGTTTTATAAACTATACTTGATAGTTATAGAGATAAATGTGTATGATACATATAATGAATGACTTGATGACTCAAACAAGTATACCTATAGCATTGTCAGCTAGTACAAATAAATGAGAAATACACTTCTATATTCTAAAAGGGTGTTGGTTTGGACTCTTTTAGTTATTGAACCAATAGAGATATGAAAGTCTTATTTATTGAGAAATATGACAAAATCATCTCCACTAGATGTAGTGGGTGAACAAGTGTTCTATTATGCCTAGTACATGTTGATGTACATCAGACCATTTAGAATGAATGCTAAAGGTGGTTACTAGTATCTCACTGTATTTACTGATGTGATCAGTAGATATGGAAAATTGTATTTAATGAAATACAAGTATGCAACTTTTGAAGTGTTCAAGGATATCACAAATGAAGTACATAACTAACTTGGTAAAAGTATTAAGATACTTTGATGTGATTGATGTTGACATATTTAAAACTAAGAGTTTGAGGACCTTCTGTAGATATGTGATAGTGTATCACAATGAACTCCACCTGAACCTGATGATGTGTCAGAAGGATCACACCTTGTTAAGGTATGATTATCAATAAAACTAGATAAAATTCCAAATTTCCTTTTGGCACATTCTAAACATTAAAAGAATGTACCGTCTAAAATGGTTCAATAGACACCATTAGTGATATGGTATGGGAAGTGTTCCTATATGTCTTTGATAGTGATTAAAGATGAATTCCTATATAAGAAATTTGTTTCTTGAAATGAACTTTGTCTACAAATCACGTAAATGTTATTTTGTTAAATACTACTCTGATCCAAATCCCACAACAAAGTTGTTTATTGATCTGAATGGATATATTCCTGATGAGGAACCTAGTTCTAAAGGAATCAATGGGAGTAAAAGTAGAACTTGAAATGTTTGAGACAAAAAAGAAAACATTGAACCTTAAATTGGTATAGTAGGAACAGTGAGAATCACAAAGTGTTGTGGAATCTCAAGTTCCTTATGTAACATAGAAACCTTGTAGTTCTAGTGGATCATGCCTTGAGTTTGAAGGATATATGATAACTCAGAAAGGTGATGAGTTTATCATAATGATGCGTCAAATAAACCGACTAGAAGCTATTGAGGGGCCAGAGTCCGAGATGTGGCTTTATGCCATAAGATCAAAAATGGAATTCACATACACTAACAAGGTATGACCTTGATGGATCCACCTAAAGGGGTAAAACCCATAGGGTGCATTTGGGTCTTTGAGAGAAGACAAAATCACAGGGTAGTTTTTTTTGTGATGAGCTTCAAACAAGTTCAAGTTGTTCAACATGATGAAGTCTTCCACCAATTACCATGGTGAAATCCATTAGGATCATGCTTGCAATTGCATCTTAGTAAGACTGTGAGATTTGACATATGGATGTTAAAACTGCATTCTGCAACTGGAATAATTGTATAGGATGTGTACGTGACACAACCTAATGGTTTTATAAATCCATTAATGCAAATAAAGTCTGTAAGATACAAAGGTCAATCTACTAATTAAAGTAAGCATCCCAGAGCTTGAATCTTCTATTTTACAAGAAATTCAAAGTTTTTGACTTGAGTCAGAATAAAGATGAAATCTATTATTATAAAAGATTTAGTGGGAGCATATTTATATTCCACATAATGATGTGGAATAACATCCTTGTCCTACAAATGTTAATACCTGAAAAGGAAAGTGCCTTCTCTGTGAAGGACTTAAGAGAAGCATCCTATTTGATAGGAATTGAGATCTATACAGATAGATCTGGAAAACATCTTTACTTAAGAAAGAGAACATATACTTGCAAGATGTTGAAGGGTTCAACATGCATGATTCATTGAGGGAAAATGTGTCCATGTTCCATGGAGTTAGTCTCTCAAGAGCCTAGTGTCCCAATTCTTATGAAGAACAAGAACACATGGATAGATGTCAAATGCATTCACAATTGGATCTATCACATATGTACTCATCCTATTATCTCCAATGTATTAGACATCACGAGAAGATATCCCTAGATCTTGTATGTATTGGATATGTGGAGAGGATATCCAGTTATCTCATATGTATTAGACATGACTAGGGGATATATATACCTGTCTAGTAATCTCATATGTATTGGACATAACGAGAAGATATATGTCAGATGCTAGTGAGAGTCACTCGACTACCATAAAAGAGCATATTTAGGTGCTTATGAAGCACTAAAATGATTATTTCCTTGGTCATGATAATAAGGAAGAGTTGGGTGTAAAGCATCAAACTGATGCAAGCTTCCTAACTGACAAATAAATAAATTGCAATCTATTTTTGTGTTTGACCTTAAAACAAGAACCATAAGCTAGAATGGTTTCGAGCTAATGATAGTTCTTTAAATATATAGTAGAAGCCAAGTTACTCTATGTTATGAGAACAACAGAAGATATTGTATGAAGTTCATATGGGTGAACCTTTTGAGAGGTTCGAACCATTGATGACTTAGTAGAAATACTATGATAGAAATGGAGCTATATGATAGGTAAGAAATTTTAGATAACATACTATGGCACTTCCATCTCATACGAGATGTCGCATAGTGAAGAGATGTGAAATTTGCAAAATACTGACTAAAAGCAAATGTTGCTAAACCCTCTAGAGTTCTTTCATAGCAGAAACATGATGGACATGTTAAGATCACTCAGAATATGATTCGTGGGTGATTGGCTCTAAGTGCAAGTGCGAGTCTGTTGGTATGTATGCCCAGAGAGCCAATCATATGATGATTGGAGTGAGGCATTGGATAATGGATTTGATAATCATAAAGGTAATTCCATATATTATGTTTGTCTCAGTTATGAGATGTTGATACAGATGTAAGTAGATGTCTAAAGAATGATGTTACTCG
The DNA here is from genome assembly GCA_963693085.1 of Alisma plantago-aquatica. Classification (NCBI taxonomy): domain Eukaryota; kingdom Viridiplantae; phylum Streptophyta; class Magnoliopsida; order Alismatales; family Alismataceae; genus Alisma; species Alisma plantago-aquatica. The sequence goes on from OY856409.1 coordinate 167,618,719, forward strand.
ATGACATATGTCTTCAGGTTGAGGACCTGAAAGATGACATCATATGTATGATAAGAGTACATACATTCTTGATTATGTCCCTAGTAGGATATTACTGTGGAAGTAAAATAAAAAATAGTAATACATAATACTAGAGAGTGTGTTGACTGATGACAGAGTCTCATTAGTCGTGATATGTGATATCAAGTCAAGCACACATATACATGTTAGTGAACAGTGTCAAATAGACCCACCATGGAGAGTTATACATGGAAACCATGGAATGGTAGTCAGAATCATCTATCATAGTGATGGTGGTGATTGTGGTTCTTAGACCTCAAATCACTACACTCATCACATGTCGTTGGGCACACTTTGACATCATCAAATGTAGTCTTGAAACATGGGTTGTTATAATAGTAATGATTGAACGACTTCGACACATGGGGATAGACTGTGACTGATAGATATGGGATTTGTCCCTCCAACTAGAGATGGATATCTAGGTCCCCTTGATAAGCGAGATTGAGAATGTACGACCGTACCCATGTGATTCAATATATGATACGTGAACTCACATGCATCTTAGAAAGTCAACTCTAGATCAAGGAATATGGATTGAACTTTGAGAGGATGACGATTCTATGCCTCGATTACAATCCAAATATTAGAGACAAAGAAACTATATGATCACAGTAACGTTATTCATGGATTATAGGCTGAAGTTATTCTCCATCTTTCCGAATTACTTGGGTAGCAATGATATGAGACTAGGCACCACTCTTTGCTTGTGATGTCATAAGTTGTTATGGACATTCATTAGCCAACGTAGTTTTGGACCTATAGGGTAACATGCCTAGGATACACTTGGATTAAATGAGTATATTCATGAATGATGTTTAGATTGAATGATAAAGTTGTTTAGGTATTCAATTAAATAAAAGATCAACTTACTGGACTCAAAAGCATCAAGTTCAAATGTTGAACTAACTAATTGGAGTGTCAAATTGATCAGATTGATTACTAAAGTTTTTAGGTTTTCAATTCATGCACCAACAGCTGACCGCACTGCCAAACGGCCATCTCAACTATTAATACGGGTGTCTGGGTTTCAAATGTCTGTCTCAAGTGTTGAGACGAGTGTCTGGTTTGTCAGGCTGGTTGGAACAAAGTTGGCTTCCCAAACCGAGGTGAACCAACTGGTTCATTCTGATGAACTACCGGCTCAGCTGAGCTCACTAGACGACTGTCTGGGTTTCAATCCATGTTCCTTGAACTAGAGCAAACTGTCTGAGATGCATGTGAGTTCACATATCATATATTGAATCACATGGGTACGGTCGTACATTCTCAGTTTCACTTATCACATATCATATATTGAATCACATGAAAAGAGTGGTGCCTATCTGCACATCATTGCTACCCAAAAACATCAGAAAGTTGGGGAACAACTTCAACCTATAATCTATGAATAGTGTTATCGTGATCATATAGTTCCTTTTTCTTGATATCTGGATTGAGCTTGAGGCATGCAATCATCATCCTCTCAATGTTCAATCCATATTCCTTGAAATAGAGAAAACTGTCTAAGATGTGTGTGAGTTCACATATAATATATTCAATCGTATGGGTATGAACGTACATTCTCAGTCCCACTTATGAAGGGGCCCCGGATATCAATCTCTAGTAGGAGGGAAAAATTCCATATCTATCACTCATAGTCTATCCCCATGTCACCCAATCATCACCGTTATAACAACTCATGTTTCAAGACTGTGTTTGATGATGGATAAGTGTACCCAACGACATAAGATGAGTGTAATGTTTTCAGTTCTAAGAACCACAATCACCACCATCACTGTGAGAGATGATTCCTAATACCATTCCATGGTTTCCATGTATCACTTTCATGGTGAGTTTGTTTGTTACATTGTTCACTAACATGTATCTATGTGCTTGACTTGATATCACATATCATGACTAATGAAACTTTGTTCATTAGTCAACACACAATTCAGTCTTATGTATTATTGTTGTCTATTTTTCTTCCACAATAATATCTGACTAGGGACATAATCAAGAATGTATGTACTCTTATCATACATATGATCTCATCATTCAGGTCCTCAACCTAAAGGCATATGTAATCGATTAATATCATTCTTTGGACATCTACTTACATATGTGTCAACATATCATGATTGCGACAAACATAACAGACAGAATAAGCTTTATGATTATCAAATCAATTCTCTAATGCCTCACTTTAATCATCATACGTTGGATCTTTGGTCATACATACCAACACTAGCCGCTTGGGTGCTTCTCTCCATGCTTGCGCAGATCTATGGTAGCCTAGGGAAAGCGCCTGCAGTCGTGATTGGAGGTACTAGGGACTACCTAAAATGTTCTCCCTTGACACCACCAAAGCTATAGTAACCTCTTCTCTTCCCTCGTCTGTGTGATCTCCCCTCCTTCTACCTTCCTCCCAATAATATGACAGAGAGAAAACACACCTCATGCACCTATCCTGGTCGATGAAGGCTATGATGATGATGAGCAGCGTCTCCTCTCCCCATCACTGGGCGTCTATAACCATTGATCCTTCTATATCCATTTTTAGCTACTCCTTCCTTACACTAGCCTAATCTGGAAAGGAAGGTCTACAACCATAGCTAGAGACTATCTGTGTCTGCAAAGTGCAATGGTCTAAAATTGCCTCCCCATTGCTAGAGTCATTACCATGAGACCTAATGCTACAACCGCCAATTTTGATCTAGACTCGGCCTTCCATTCAATTCTTCTTCTTCCTCTTCTTTATAGTGCTACCACCTCCAGTGTGAGAGGTCGAGAACAAGGGCAGCATCCAACATCTGATGTGCGCCTACCATGCATCTAGTCCAGATCTCCCTTCTACCATATTCGTCATGCTTCCTCCTCCTCTGTCTACCCATCAACTTCAAACCCTACTAGCTCCCTCTCTTCCATCTTCACCCTGGGACATATGATGACGTGGAGGATTCCCACATAATGTTTGGCCTATTCTCATGACCAAAAACAAGTGTTGCATCCAACAACTCCATCGCTTGGAAACGACCAACATAACCAAGACCAAGGTAGTGACTACCTCAACTATCGTCACCACCACCATGCAATATCCTCCACCACCAACATCTTCATCACACTCCATTCCCTTGATCCATCGCCTCCAGTGACCTGTGGGAGATCCTTGTGACGTGTCATGGCATGAAGTCCTATTGATGAATACGTTGATGCAAGAAATTACTAGGATTGGGTATAAGGCTGCTACACAACGTCTATATGTAGCAATCTTCTCATATGGGTTATACCTCCCAACAGAATGTAGATTCTCCTCACATCCTTTACCTAGTTTTTTGTAAATGTCCTATATATGATATCGACATTTCATTACAACATTTAAAAATCATATATATCTTTTTGTTGGTCATTATTATTGATGTTCCATTTATATTGTTGGAACCCCTCTTCTATTAAATCCTTCACCTAAGTTAACAGTTGGAGCCAACATCTTCTCTTAATCTAAATGATCAATTGCATTTTGAAAGATGTCCTCATCATATATATAGGGTGTATGAATTTTAGATCTGAAATTCATTTGGTCTTTCAATTACTTATATCTTCTTCCCAAAAACCTATTCTTCCTAATACACAAGTCCCTACATATCAGCACCCAATTAAGATCTCATTTAACCTATTTGACTCTCTAGTCATACAAGTGGTAATATATGTTCCATCACACCTAATGGTCATAATCCCATCCCAAACCCTATATATAAGTATTTTGGGATTGAAAATTGTAACTCAAATTTATGAAACTAAGTTTAAGTATATACCTACTTTGGTTTAAACAATTTCATATAGATGAAAGAGCATATATACATTCATGGGGACAATATTTCATCAAGTTTCCTTGCAATATCATGTTTTTCGGACTATATATATGAACCCATTTTGTTATCAATCATATATATATCATATTCATAACTAGCTGCATATTCTAGAAGTAGACTATAGAATATGTTTGTATTCATGAGTAAATGATATTCCAAGACCTAAGTCCGAAAATGTATATCTTTCATAGGTACATTGATAACTTGGATATATAATGAATTAAATTGTAATTAAGGAAAGAACATCAATTACGAATTATATATAGTAATAAGAAATAACTTGAAAAATATGAATATGTAACCTTCCATATTTATGAATTCAAATATGTGTATTCTGAAGCCCTAATTTGACATTAAACAACCCAATCTAGGTTTCACTACACTTGTGTTACTAGTTGGTGTTTTGTGGACTGATGTGTATTTAACACCCTACTAGGTTGGGAAGAACTTATTGGATGTTCTATACCTATGAACAGCTTAAGTAGAGAATATCAGGTATTTACTTCTCACTTGAGATGTTTGGGTTTTAATCTCCTTTTGATACCATTTTATCTTGCATTATCTTGAATGAGGCATAATTAGTTGATTTTTCTAAATCAAGTAATCATTTGAAATTACTCTTATCTATTCATATTAATGTGGAAATATTTTTTTATATTGTTGAACCCTCATTCATGATATGATTTATTTACTACTTTCCATACTCTATTTTTCAAGCAATAGTGAAGCTTATCTAGTATACTGTAACGCATGAGCAGGGTATATGGCCTTAGTTGCTCACATTCCTTGGGCTTATGTCCCCAAATTTGAAGGTGTATGGCCTTAGTTGCACATTCTCATTGAACATAGTCTTTAAATTGGGGGTATATGGCGATGGTTGCACATACTCCTTAGGTTTTAGTCCCTAAATAGGTATTTTGTGGTGGTGCAGCTACCGCTTTCCATAATTTTAGACATTACTAGTTGAGTTGTTCACATTTGCGTTGCTTGTTTTGTATTTATGAATTGTTGCAGATTTTTAATAAAAAGTTATATTTTTTTTGGTCGGCCAAAACTTTGTTGCTTTTTTTGTATTTTTTGTTCTTTGGTAGGTACAAAACTAGATGGTCTCAAAATGAGAACCAATCAAACAAAACTATCTATACATCATAAGAGAAAGATGTGAACTATCTATACATCCAAAACATCAACAATGCAGCCCAAAGGAAGGAGTCTCAAACTTCACAGCAGATATGAAGCAGCTAGAACCCACGAAGCCAAAACAGCAAGGCTATGAAGCTGGCCAACACGAACATCCGAAGCACAGCAAGAAGAAAAATGGCATCTTCAGACATCCCTGCTCCAGAGGAAGGAGAGAAGAAGCTCGACCATCACTAAAAACAAAAGAGAGGGGAGCAAAAGAACAGCCACCAAAGCAACTGTCAGAACCACCAGCAAAGAACAGCAGCAAACAGAAGCCCATCACGCAGACATCCATAAGGAAAAGCAGCAGAAAAAACATCCACTCCCAGCCTACAGACCAGAACCCATTGTCGTGGAGCTATATCATCATTAGCTTTTTCAACAAGGACATCTAGCTCATAATCGGACACTCTAGCACAAAGACTATCAAACAGATCACCCGACAACTTAGGCAGATACAAAGGACATCTTTAGGCTTCTTGATACAAGATTTCTTTGCAAACAACTCTACATAGAAAGAACAGCCTAACCCCCAAAGAAGAAGACTGAGCTCTGCCAAAACAAGAACGATAAGCTCAGACCCCCAGAGGGCTCCATAGTAGGTTCAAAACCCCAAGCATATGAAGAGAGCTCTTCCACTCCCCAGCGGGATCAGCTCATCCACTTCATCAAAACCAAGAAGAAAAAACTCAGCAAAGCAGGACAAGAAGACCCTTTCATCAGAACCTCAGAAGAAACCATAGAAGGACCAAACCCCAAATAGATGAAGAGAGCTCTGCCACTCCCCAGGGGGACCAGCTCATCCACTTCATAGAAAAAAAGGACCAGCCAAGAGGCGCCATTGATGTCATCCAAAGGACCAAAAAAGAAAGCTTTTGCAAGAAACGAACTCCAGCAGAACAAGAAGAAAACTCATCATAGAAGAAGTAGAAACCCCTATTCCAGAACAACATCAGCTAGCACCAAGAATCATAAACTCTTCATAGATATGTTTCCATACATCCTCCGAGGATCTATATACCTCATCATGCACTCTCTTGTTACGTTCATACCAAGAATGATAGAAAACAAGACTACTTAAGATAGCAGTCTTACTGCTGCCAGTAGAAATAAGGTCCTCCCAACTATGAGGAACTAAAAGAGAAGGCATAAAAGCACGAGCCAAGTCCCATATAATGTAAACAAAAGAACAGTCAAACAACAAATGGTAAGAATCTTCATATCCGAAATTACACAGGAAACACATAGAAGCAAGAGAGATTCCTCTTCTTCTCAGAAAGTCATAAGTAGGTATCCGATTATGCCTAGCCTTCCACAAGTGAATAATGGCTTTTTTGTGGGTTTTAATGTTCCATAACCAAGAAAAACCATCATCCTCAGGACTATGACTTCTAATAGCATCCCATAAATCATTATACTTAGGGAACGTCAAGTTCATAAATGTAAGATGATCATCTCTCATGGTATCAATCTTCTCAGCTTTAAGCTGATTCAAGATAACCTCCTGATGTCTATTAGTACACTTCGGCATATGCCACTCAGAATTTTTTATAATAATATCCACCTTTGCATCCCAAGGAAGACCAGACATATATATGAGATTCCTTCCAATAAGATCACTAAGAAAAACACCTTTGGAGATCCAAGGATCCTGCCACAATAAAGTATTGGATCCCGAACCAATATGGCATCTAGTATGATTCTTCAGCATGTCTCTAGTTCTAATGACATTGTTAAACAGCCAAGAAAAATTAGAAGAGACATTGATCAGCCAAAAGGATATTTTTTTTAAATATTTCTCCGAGATCCATTTGACCCATAACAAATCCTTCTTGCTATCTACATTCCATGTATTAACAAGAAGACAAGCAAGAGACATGTCTCTTGCCTTCTTGAGACCAAGACCACCTTCCTTCTTAGGTTCGGTAACTTTGTCCCACTTCACCAAGTGAAGATTCCTCTTAGATTCCGAGCCACTCTAAAGGAAATTCCTACAAAGCTTATCAATATGATCCAGAGTAGAAGCAGGAATAGGAAAAGAGAACAACCAATAAGTGTGCAAGTTGCAAAGAGTAGACTTGATAAGCTCCAACCTATCATCCATAGAGAGAAGCTTAGCTTTCCAAGAATCCAACCTATCTTGAAATTTATCAACAAGACTGGAACAAAGCTTCTTAGATAACTTCCCTGTGAACAAAAGGAGCCCAAGATACCTAGAAGGAAAAGAGCTTTCCTTGAAGCCAAGAATCTCTAGAATAGGATCTTTGACAACCCCTTTACTAAAAATAATAGAACTCTTAGAAGAGTTAACATGAAGGGCATACATCTTCCCAAACTCATGAAGAATATCATTAATAGCACTAGCATTGTCCTGATGAGCCTTGGAGAAAATCATAAGATCATCAACAAAAATAAGATGACATATAGCATAATCTTTAGAAGCTCTAATGGGACAAATCTTCCCCTCCATCTCAGCCGCATTAATCAACTCAGTGAAACCTTGCATAGCAATAACAAAAAGGTATGGAGCAAGGGGATCCCCTTGTCTCACACCATTAGAAGGCTTAAAGGATTCAGAAGGTTCACCATTAACAAGAACCTGGTAAGAGGTAGAAACAAAGATCTCCTCAATCCATTTGATCCACAGAATAGGGAATCCCATCTTCACCATGACAGAGAAAAGATAGTTCTAATTGATAGAATCATAAGCCTTAGTAATGTCAGCCTAAATACACATCATATTTGGACTGGAAAGCTTCTTAAAGTCACTAAGAATCTCATTGGTAAGTAAAATTGCATCTCTTATGCTTCTACCTTTAACAAAAGCACATTACCTTTGATCAATAATGGAAGGAAGAACCTCTTGAACTCTATTGTCAAGAATCTTAGATAAGATTTTATAGAAGACATTACAAAGAGCTATAGGTCTCCAATTCTTAATGTCAGAAGAGTCACCACCTTTAGAAATGAGAGTATTGAAGGTCTTATTAGCCTCCCTAAGAAGCCTTCCATTAGAAAAGAACCCCATGATAGCATCAGCAACATCATCCCCAATAACATTCCAAGCACTTTTGTAGAAGACATCATTGAACCCATCAGGTCCAGGAGCCTTATCATTCTTAAGATTCTTAACAACATCATCTATCTCAGCTCTAGTGACACCACGAATAAGAGAGAATTTTTGACTAGAGTTAAGGGTTTTGCCTTTCCAATCACCCTTCCAAGCATAGACACCAGAGGAATTAGAGTTAAACAAACTATTGTAGAACGAAGAAATATATCTCTTGATATCATCAGGGCAATGAGAGATAGCATCATCAATAATGAACTTTTTAATAGAATTAGAATTCCTCCTGACCTTCATCGAAGAATAGAAAAAAGAAGTATTTGAATCCCCTTCTTTGAGCCAAGAAATTCTAGATTTTTGTTTATAGAAAGCTTCTTGGACCTTAGCACAATTACTATCTTCCAACCTCAAAAGTTTAGCTTTAGCACGAAGGTCTTCATCAGTAGGATGTAAATCAGCTTCAATTTAAGCTTGAAGATCATTAAAATTAGATACCTTGGCTTTATCATTCACATCTCCATAGGTATTCTTATTCCACTTTGATAGCTCAATCCTCAGTAACGAGAGATTTTTATATAACCTGTAGGTAGCAAACCCATGAACATCAGTACTCCAAACTGACATAAGAATGTCAGGGAATTGAACATGCTGAGCCCAGGAATTAATAAATATAAAGGGAGACTTGATCTTCCTAGGATGCCCAATAGTGAGAAGAATTCTTTTATGGTCACTGACAACGTTGGAAATAACTTCTCCAGAGAAATCACCACTAAGAGAAAGGAAATCATACATATATAGGACTCTATCAATCCTCGAAGTAGCAAAACCACTGCCATCTTGATTATTACTCCACGTAAAGAAGGGCCCCTAGAGATCTAAATCAAAAAGACCACAATTCAAAGTGCAGCTATTAAAATCATCCATAGAGCATTTGGACGGTTGTTGTTTACTAATTCTTTCACTGGATTTCCTGACACAGTTAAAATCACCCATAAGAATCCATGGGCTATCCACTTTGTGAGAGAAATTATCAATAGATTCCCAAAGAGAAATCCTATCCTTATCTGGATTGTGGCCATACACTGCAGACAAGAAAAGAAAAGAATCTCCAATAGAGACACCCATATGAACAACCTGATCATTCTCATCCAGTTTAGTGATAGAGCAGTTATCCTCCTTCCATAAAACAAGAACTCTACCCAAAGGGTGAGATGAATGATTAGAAATCCAGGCATAGTTAGGGAAGTTCTTCGCCATAAAACTAGACAATTTCTTATATCTCAACTTAGTTTCTACTATGATAAAGATGTCACTACCTTCTCTCCTAATTTCTTCTTGGACAACAATAATCTTGTTACTAATCCCTCTTACATTCCAAGAAGAAATAGAGAAAGAAGGAGTCATTTAATTACCCGGGCTGTTGAACTGTCAGCCTCAGTATTTTCAGAAGACAAATGGAGCTCATCTTGGATAGGAGAATATTGAGGATTTTCAACCCTGTGATAGATACCAACATTTAACTTAGCTTGACATCTAGGGGGGTCTTTAATATTGATATTCATCATAGCATTAGTAACTGGAGCTGAAGATTCCTGCGAGTTGATATTACTGCTTGGAGAATCTACTAAAGCAATAGGAGAAAGAATCGGAGTCGAAGGACCTGAAGAACCAGATGCCTTCACACTACTGATTTCAAGTCCCTCATTAACTTCTTTTGATAACCTGAGGTCTTCAAGAGCAGGAACTTCCTCACATAGTTTCTCTCTTGCTCGAATAATTTCCACCTCGTCAACTATCTCCTCAATGATGTACATACCTTCATCATCCTTCCTGACAGTAGAAGTCTCACCGCAGTGAATTTGTTCTTGCTGCTTTTTAACCTCCCAAACCTTCTTGACATTTTTATTAGCTTGCAGGGAAGGTCTGGCAAGAGCAGGGTCTGAACGACATTCCCCATGACCCAGAAATCCACATTTCATACATTTATAGGGAACCCACTCATAATCCAGATCGACAGCTTGCTCATCTCCTTCATCACTGATCAGAGACAGCCTACTCGGAAACAGAGCATCCTTATTCATCACAACCAATATACGAGCACATTCGATGCAGCTCAGATTCAGAGTATTCTCATCCATTCTAACTGGATTTCCAAGATAGGAGCCTATTCTTTCAAAAGTTTGAACATCCCATAACTCCATCGAAAGCTTACAGATGTCCACCCACACTGGAACATCCTCAAGGATCGGTTTCGCCTGCTTTTAACCGATGGACCATTTCTTCAAGATAACCAGTCGACCTCTGACATTCCATTCGGAATTCAGCACCATCTCCAGGTCCTTCTGACTAGAGAACCTTACCAAGAAAAAACCCTCGCCCCTATCATAGACTTCAAATCCCTCTTGAGTTCGCCATACCCCAGAGAAATGGTTGGCAAGAGAAGGTATATGAGGAACAAAGTCAATTATGTATCCCAGAAGACATTTTCTCCATCGATCCGCATTTTCCCTTGCTTCTCTCTTAGGATAAGAAATTTTCCCCTCTATTATGGTAACATCCGTCTTCTTCAGATCTGTAGTCTTCCCATCCTTCCGCGGCTGCAGAGACTCCCATTTGATCGGAGACAAACCTGAGACCAGACCTGGCACCTTCCCTGACCTACAAAGCTCCTCAGATCTATTATTATCACCACGCCATTGAACATTGCAGTAAGGAGGCCGGACCGCCTCCGTCTCCTTCCCAGTCGCTTTATCGCCCAGAGCGGAGGAGTCAGGGAGCACGGGAGCCATCGTCAATAATAAGTTATATTGATTAGTTAATTTAGTATAAATGTCTCATAATCATATTTACTTGATTTTGATTCATACTTATTATCTCATTTTGTATACCCTCATTAAATTATACTCTTTGTATCTTATTTCCTTCCTCAATTTTCTGCATTACGGCCAAAGAATATTTGTAGTACATACCCAACTTTTGTTGATGTCTCTATGTTTTCTTTGTTTATATTGGGTATATTCTTATACCCAGTTCAGGTTATTTCAAGGACTATATAGATGTAAACTGGACCTAAAGACATCATATTTTGGACTCTCAGGATTGAGACTTAGATGATACATTCAAGTGTTGTCATATGCAAGTTACATAGAATGGTGTAATCAACATATTTGTAAATTCAATGTATTTTATACATTATGTATATGTTGATGTTGCCATTTATTTCTTATGATTGTTGATGGTTTTTCATGATACTTATGATTATCCTTCCTTTACATATTGCTCTAAATCCCTTCGGATTACATTATTAATATGATTGGCATGATCAACTAAATAAATGAAACATGACTAATGGGATTTCAATGCTTTATCACATAAAAGTAAAGTCGGGGACCGAGGAAACCCCATCTTGATAGGTTGGTGTAAGAGCCATCATAGTTGGCACATCAAACTGTATTTATGCACAATTCATGTCCTCATACCTATTACTAATTTTTAGATATCCATTAGAATGATTTTTTAGCCATGAATCTTGTGTGACCATATCTATTAGAATTACATATTTGGACCTTAGGGTTTTGTATCCAGGTTCTTAGAGGATGCTTGAACATTAATATTTTTGATTGAGGATTTTGTAAAAAATTCTAGGATGACTAGTCTTTACCTATATTCCTCTCACTCCCTGTTGTTTATACTTTTATATCTCTCTTTAAAGACCCCTTCTCTTTGTGATAATCGTTCAGATTTTAGTTGAATATCTCAAGATGTAGGTCACATATGTATGGATGTACATAACACAATGGTAGATTGCAAACCAAATATCTATGTCTACCCTTGATGTGTGTCTCTTTGTCTTGGAAGAACTCATATGCAGATTTTGTGACCCTAGACATGTTATACTTTGATCTTATACTCAACATGGGCTAGAGAAGCATCTTTAAAAAAATATAATAATAATAAAAATAGACCCATCACTACTACAGAAATGGCTTATAAAGTCACTTTTCAAAGTGTCGGTTGTATACATTAACCGACACCTAAACTCTACAGTGTCGGTTGATAACATAAACCGACATCCAATCTATGAAGGTCGACCAGACACGGGTACCGCTTTTATTAAGTGTCGGTTAATTAATAAAAAACTGACACCTATAATCAACCGCCAAAACCAAAATTCCAGCGAAAAAATTACCTCCAAAATTTGACATATGGCGTCGGTTCATAAATGAATAACCGACGACTAAAGGTTATTCGCGGGACAGGAATAGTTTTCGGTTGTCTTTTAGTTAAAAACCGACGACTATAATCTAGTATAGGCGTCGGTTGTTGGAAAAGAACCGACACTGTTGGTTTAGTTGTCGGTTATTTTGAATAACCGACGCTTATTATCAACTTAATAGCTCACCAGCGCGAGCGACTCTTCCCCTTTCCCTATTTCATTCCCGATTTCAGTTAGGTCCGGCAATTTCTTTCTCACCCCCGCCGGTCGTTACTCCGTGCTCGCGCCCGCCGTGCTCCTGCTCCTGCTCCTGCCCTCGCTGCTGCTCTGTGCTCACCGGCGGCCGTGCTCCTTCTCCTGCTCCTGCTCCTGCTCCTGCTCCTGCCCTCTCTGCTCACCGGAGGCCGTGCTCCTGCTCCCTTCCCTCACCGCTGCTCCGTGCCCTCACCACCGCTCCTGCTGCTCTCCCTTCCACCGCCGCTCCTCGTCGTCGCTCCTCTCCTTGCTCCGGCTGCTGCTCTCCTCTGCCCTCAAGGTATGCCCGCCCTACCTTCTTCCTTCTTCCTCTGCTCTGGCGGCTGCTTGGGCGGTGCCAAGGCAACCACAGCCTTCTTCCTTCTTCCTCTGCTCTGCCCTGCTCTTCTTCTTTCTTCTCCCTCTCCTTACCAACAGCAACCACGGTCGTGTGGGCTGGCACGGCCGTGGCTGTGTTGGCCGACCACACGGCCGTGCTACCCAGGCTGCTGCTGGGCATTTTTTTATTTTTTTTTAAGTTATTTACTTATTGGTAACTTGATAAATAACTCATATACACTGATCTATGGCAATGCCTCAGTTGATCACTCTTTATATTAGATCTGTAAGCCTGTAACATTAAGTAATTTTTGAAAGTAAAATAATTATTGACTGTAATATATTGAACTTATATACAATACATGTTCTATGATAAGCCTTAGTTAATTTAATATGCATACTTTGTATGTATGACATAGTAATCGGGTACTGCTGTATATCCAAGTAAATTACATGTAACTAATCATGACATAGATTTTAGAATGCATACTTTGGTTAAATGTACTGCTGTAATTTTTGATCAAGTGATGATATGTAAATGTAGCAATAAGTTAGTAAGGTATCAATGATAAGTCTGCTATAATGTGATGCAAAATAGTTATTGTATAGAAAATCAAAACCCGTTCTTGGTGAGAATCCTAATCACCCTTCTTGCTTAATGATGAACTGTAATGCACACATGTGACATGCTTTGAATGTAAATGATGAACTTTTCCCTAAATTGCCAATCATGCTTTTAAAGACATCAATAATCACCCTAACTTGAAGAACTAGGATTTTAGGTATAAGAATGACAACACATTATTTGTTGGCCTAGAAACCCGTCCAAGATTTACTCATTAGGAGTAAATCTTGGATAGTCCCCGGTTTGGGACTGTTCTTGAACACTTAATCTCACTTAGGATGTAAGTGTATAATGTGTATTGGGTTTTCAAGAAAATTCCGGTAGCATTTCCCCATTTGTTCTCTAAGTACATATGTACTTGGAGAACAGCGGGGAAATGCTGCCGAAATTTTCTTGAAAACCCAATACACATTATACACTTACTACTGAGATTAGGTGTTTAAGAATGGGATAGGTGGTACACATTTATTATATATAATAATGACATCACATGTATTTGTTAACCCTAGACCCTAATCTTGTTGTAATATATACTTGTTTTCTCTTTGATCATAGAATGGATAGATCATGGATGTCCATTCGCAATCACTGCACCCCAGAGTTTATTTCTGGTCTTGACCAGTTTATTAGATTTGTCGAGGAACATAGGAAACAACCTGGAGATAGTTTCTACTATCCATGAATTGGGTTTCACTTTAGTGAACTTTGAAAAGATTGGCGAGAAGGATGAACCATTCATATTGGCATCACATGCGAAACAAGTATTTTATATCGATGATCCTGCAAATGATAAACGGTCAGTTGTTCTTCATGGTAAAAGACAGTTCATTGAAGATCCTATAGATGAAGAACAGTACTATGATAAGTATGATGACTCCAGTCCATTCTCAGTTGGGTTGCCAACACCAGCAAATATTGAAGCTAATGATGACTTGTATGTGCGTGGAGATCACAATGAAGGATTGTTAATTGATAAAAAATTGCAATATTAGAGGCATGTTTATACAATGTTTTTTATATGTTTTTTTTTCTGAATGTGAACTTTACAATGTGAATGTGAACTTTACAATGTGAATTTTACAATGTGAATTACTTTATAATGTGAACTTTACAATGTGAATGTGAACTTTACAATGTGAATTTTACAATGTGAATTACTTTATAATGTGAAGTTTACAATGTGAATTACTTTACAATGTGAATGTGAACTTTACAATGTGAGCTTTACAATTTGAATTACTTTACAATGTAAACTTTACAATGTGAATGTGAATTTTCAGATGGCTGAGCATTCTCCTGATGACCGTGCTGATGATTACCGTGAGGGTGAGGACATCAATGCGCCACCTCACAATGTAAGTTTTAAAAATATATCATATATTTATATTTATATGTCCATTTATAGTTATATCTTGTAAATGTGTTTATTTTGTCAAATTTTAGGTTGATGATGCACATGTACCATCTGAAGCACTTGAGGCACTTGATCAGCAACACCAAAAAGTTGACAGGAGAAGGGGCATCACTATGATGAAGAAGTTAATAGCGCAAAAGGGCAATGGACCCAAAATTGTTGTGGATTTTGATGATGCAGGAAATGCATCTGGTGTGAATCGCAATTCATTTGTTTCATATCTTGGGTATGTTACTCGTAGCCATTGTGGTTGTAAGATAGATTCTTGGCATAAAGTTTCTAAGGAGAAGAAAGACGTAATATGGAAGGATTTATGCGTGAGTTATTATTAATTTGCAATTATATTTTGTAGATTACTAATTTTTTGGATACTAGTTAATAGCAATTCTAATTTGCAGAGTATATTTGAATTGGATGAAAAGTTGCATCGTAAATGCGTGATGCAATGTTGTGGGAGAGTCCTAATGAACTATAGGACAAATCTCACCTGAGAATACATAAAAGAAGCTGACAAGAGGAAGAAGACAGCCACTGAATAGTGGAACTTCCTGGACAAAGAAGAATGGGACGCGTTTGTTGCTTCAAGACAAACGGATGAATTCAAGGTATTAGGCGTCAATCCCAATCTCATTAATATATGTTGTATTCACCTATTCAAGATTAACATTTACTGTCACTAACCAAATCATTAATGTGCATACTAACTAGGCCCTCAGTGAGGCACAAAGATCAAGGCGTGCACTGAATGTGCATGACCACACAATGGGTCCAAAGGGGTATGCAGGCATTCGCCAAAGACTACAGTCTAAGGCTACTGCTCAGTCTGCTTCTACTCAGGAGTCCTCCACTGTAGGTAGCACACCTCTGCCTCGCCATGATATCTGGATAGCTGGGAGGCAAAATAAGAAGGGAGAAATAAGGAAGCCCGCAACTACTGAGGCAGCTGCAAAAATGGTAAAATACAACTCTTACAGCAATCGTTCAAATATTGATTATTTGTGGTGTTTACTTAATTACAAATTTTTGTTTTGGCGATTAGCGGGAGCTGCACGAGCTGAGGAAACAAGGCAAGTTCATCCCTGAGGGCACAAGGGATGAATTGACAGTTGCTCTGTGTAACCCAGAGCATCCTGGACGTGTTAGGGCTGCAGGCGCTGGTGTGGGCATCAAATCTTTTTTTGGGCCATCCCAGCGCAAACATGTCCCAAAAGTGGGACTTTCACAAGAAGAGGTAACATATTCTTTCTTTATAATGTTACTGTAAAAAGAGAATTCAATAATTAGAAGCTAACGTTTCTTTTATCCATGTATAGGTAGATAAGCTAGTTGATAGGAAACTGGAAGAAGCACTGAAAAAGTGGCAGGCATCTCAGACTGCCACTCAGCAGACAGTATCTATCATAGCATCCCGCTCTACTCCTACTGCAGAGGTTGGGAGTAATCCTATAGACCCACCTCCTAGAACATCTACTGTAAGTATTTTTATGACATAGTAACTAGTTTTCTAATTCAAGATGATATGTTTTCAAGATGATATGTATATATGTATATAACATTCTTTACACAAAAATTTGTAGGGGTTGAAGCCATGCCGTCTAAAAGTTAATGAATATGTCATTGCAGAGGCGTCGGATTACCCATCCCTACCAGGGGAAATGTTTCACGGGTCTCCATTACTAGCTGGTTGGATTCGTGTGAGCCCGGTACATATATTCCCCAAGTGGATGGATCTTCCATTGCCATATACCCACCCAGATTGTGAAACACTTGGTGAGGCTTTGGGCGGAGTGATATTGTGGCTAAAAGCGGATGTCATCTTTACTGAAATTGTATGGTAAATTTAGATTACGTTAAATTGTTAGTGTGTGTGTATGATGTCAGTTGATCTGAAATTATATATATATATATATATATATATATATATATATATATATATATATATATATATATATATATATATACAGGTTAAAAAGAAGACACCCACAACATCTAGGCCTCCACTTCCACCTCCTACATTACCCAGTTGGGTTCCACAGGACCTAACTGTCCCGTTAGGTCCTAATTATAGGGGTATGTCAATATGGTTAGGCGAACATGATATAAACTGCCCTATAACTATTTCTATAGATTCAGATGATGCAGGTCAATCATACGAAAGCAAACTATTTATACAAGATATTTTGGAGTTGTTTCGATATGATTGGCTAAATACATCTGTGATAGAGCTATGGATAAGGTGAGATCTTCTTTATACATCCATATACCTTGTGTAGGATCTGGTGATCTGGTTTCTTATTTATTAATGCATGCATAATTAATACATATTTTGCAGTTACTTAGACAAGATATGTGCAGATTTTGCATTCGAATATGTAGGATTTTTGATTCCATATTTAATTAGTCTAGTAGATAAAGACCCTCCGTCAGTTCAACAATACTGCTGTGAGGCTTTTTCAATTTTTGCTCAAAAAAAGAAGACGATGATAATGGCTCCATTCAATGTAGAGTAAGTTTACTTTGCTTATTATAATTTGGACTTAAGAAAATTACATTTTTATTGTGGATTTTGAGTTATTAATTTTTAACTTTTTTACCTCTACTGGTATGCATTGGGAGTTACTGGTTATTGTCCCCGAGACGTTCATTTTCTATTATCTAGATCCTAAGGGGAGTAAATTGAATACAAAATATGGACACATAATGAAAATGGCATTATTCCGGTGAGAAATATTTCATTTTCATATATGTTAACATATGTTATTACATTACTATTTAATTATGCAATGTACTGTGTTACATTAACATGAAGGGGTTTTGATGAGTTCAAAAAGGCTAGAGGAAAGGTCCCCACGAAAAAGAACCAGCCAATAATTTGGAAGAACGTGAAAGTAAGTTCCCGACTGCAATATATGTATATATTATTTATGTGAACAGTGCTTAATTAGTTGTATTTTTTATTATTTTATATGTTTGAATTTATAGTGTGCCACACAAGACAACGGATGGGCATGTGGATACTACGTGATGCGATTTATGCACATGATTATCAAATATGCCGCAATGGACATCGATTGTATTGTTGAGGTATTATATATTCTCATTAGATAATATGAAATATATCAATCTTATTTATAGCTCATTAATTATATATATACATCATTCTCTTTACAGGTGTTTACAACTGACCACACTACAGGAAATGCCTTACCAGATGTACATGCTCCCTATACGAAGGGAGAATTAAATGAAGTAAGAGAAGAATGGGCAACAGCCATACAAGTAGTGGGTGATTTAAGATATAATTGGGATGTTGATAGCGAATAATGATTATATAATGATATTTTGTAAATGAATTTCTTAATTATAATATATGTGTGAATGTTTCTACATGTCTGGATGTTTCTACATGTGTCTGAGTGAAAATGAATGAAACTGTTGGTTGCTATATGAATGTTTCTACATGTGTGAATGTGAAAATGAATGGAACTACAGATTGCTAGCTACATGAATGTTTCTAAATGTGTGAAAATCAAATGGAACTGCAGGTAGCATTGCTAAATGTGTGAATATTTTTGTTGTTAATTTTGTAGGTTTGTGACCTATTGTTGGCTGATATCAATGGATGTCGTAAAACCTATAGTTCGTAACTGAACTGCAGGTTTCTCATCCTGCGACCAGCCATACAGTAGGTCTGCAGACCTACAGCAAAAAAAAAAGGTGTCAGTTATTTGTATAAAACCGACGCCACATCGTTACAGTGTCAGTTTCTAATAGTAACCGACGTCTATTTCCTTAACACCACGGCCGTGCTGGCCAGCACGGCGATGTTGGTAATGATATGACGTCGGTTGTTATCTAATAACCGACGTCTATTTACTTAACACCACGACCGTGCTGGCCAGCATGGCTGTGGCAGCGGACCAGACACCACGGTCGTGCTGGTCAGCACGGCCGTTGCAGCGGACCAGACACCATGGCCGTTCTGGCCAGCACAGCCGTGTTGGAAGTGAGATGACGTCGGTTTTTATCTAATAACCGACGCTAATAGTGCCCAAGATGGCGCCCTTCTGTGGCGCGAAGGCATATGGCGTCAGTTTCTTATCTAATAACCGACGCCTATAGTGCCCTGCTGGCGCCCTTCTGTGGCACGAAGGCATATGGCGTCGGTTTCTTATCTAATAACTGACGCCTATAGTGCCCTGTTGGTGCGTTTTCGGTGGTGTGTGAAGGTTTATGGCGTCGGTTTTGGAACCGACGCATAAAGGCTGGGCTTTTAGCGTCGCCCACATAGGTGTCGCTTAGAAACCGACACTAAAGGCCTTAAATAACCGACACTAAAGGTCGGTTATGTACTAGTGCATGAGCATATGCATAGATATTTGGGCAGAAATCTAAGTAATCTTTGTAGGCCATAGTGGTGTGATCCTAACAATGATAAATATGGTAATAAGTACAAGGGACCTTGCGATCCAAGTGAGATATGGAGTTTTAGGGCTTATCTTGGTGTTACATAATGTTAATATTAGACTCTCAATATTATACCTCCCATTGATGTAGTAAACAAAAAAAAGTTGATGATGTTTTCTTATTACGGATAAATCTTTCATGAGATTAAGAATTCAGTTACATGTGTACCTTGATTGTCTTCTAAAAAAAATTTAAATATTCAATATGAACTCATACAAGTCTAATTTGGTAGTAACTACACCAACTAGACCCTAGATCTTATTTGTGCTTGGGTTTCGACTTATATATGGTGGAAGAAGTGATTATATTGAGTTATTATTCCCCTTAGTAGTTCGTAGATGTACTACACTATTTGGATTATTGAAAATCATCCCTCTATGTGTAAATTGAAGTTACACCTTGATAAATATTAAGGTGTTGAATTAAAGATTGGGTGGTATTAAAATAGTTTGAGACCTGAAAGTGAACTCCTACGGAAAGTTAGTCGACTTTGGTCCTCACAATGATTTTGGATCCACTTTTTATTTTACCTCATGTCGTTCCTATCGTAAAAACATATTTTCTTGTATAGTATATGTAAAAGAAGTTACTTGGTTTGCGTCAAAGTTTTTCAGACCAAGTCATAATTTTTCACATGCATGAATTTGGAATAGTGACCCTAGATGATATAAATCCTATATTTTGATTGTTTGACCAAAATCACAAACCATTATTACTTGGTGGCATGGTGACTATGGATGATACAAGGTAAAAGGAAAAAAATAGTATGGTTGTTGATATATGGAAGACCTAACCTATAGCCTTCTAGCTTAGAGTCCTTATAGTTTTATAGGACTAGATTATGGTGACATATTAGATTTTGAAAATTTATTAAGAATGACGAATAATAGAAATGTTCTAATGAAAATTGTGATACACATTTGTGAATGCCTCCTTTGATTTAAATTAGATTGGTAGTATAAATCAAATTGACCTCTTCATTAACGAGTCAAATCAATCTCATTAGCAATCTCATTCATAAATAAGAACATCATAATTCAACTAGAATTAATAAGTAGAATAGCATAGAGAAACCATGAATTAATTGTGTATACATAGCAAGATTAATAATCTTACTAAAATGTTTACTACTTCCAATGTGTTTGATAAAATACTAATGATTAAATATTTTCACAACTGTGACATATAGTTTTGAAATATCACAATACAATTACTAGAATACTAATGTTGAAAACAAAAAAAGTAATAACTCTACCAGTATTTCAAATTTACAAAATAATAAAACAATTTTGAGGTAGTGGGCACGATTAATTAATTGTGATTAAAATTCTAAATATTATTTATTTTTTGGACATAATTTCATATATGTAAAGTATAACCCATGCACAATATGTGGACCCATATATATACTAATTTGACTCTATAGAAGAAAAGAACTTGTTTGAGAAATACCTAGTAAAATTTCAGTTTTGGATATAGGATATGTGATTTCGAGGATGGAATCTTTTTAAGTGGGGAAGTTTTGTAAAAGTCTAAACTAATTCATGATTTAAGCTAATCCAAAATAACAAGTTAAGAACTTATTTGAGTAGTCCTTAGTGAAAACAGCCATCTCCTAAAGTTTGGCTTCAATTATACTTCATTATCTAACTAAATTAATTATTTCAATTTGAGCTTATACGTATATTTTTATCATTTCATTAAGGACTATGTTTACCGGACACGCGGGGGGCAAACACGTCTCAAACACGCTGCAATACCACCCCCCCACGCGGGTCTCGTTTTTTTTTTTTACTTTTTCTCTTTTGATTTTTTTGAGGGAAAATAAAACAGGGGAATCCGTTCTTTTGTTAATAACTTTTATTCCATAATAATTTTTTGACGAAACAAAATACACCGGATTCATTATAAAAAATGCATTTGAACAAGACTAATATTGGTATATTTAAAAAAAATCAAATATTAAATAAGTCAAATATTAACATAATACACCCAATATGGTGTTAATATGTTTAATATGAAAATGTTATGATGTGAATGCGTCCACTTATAGTCTGAATGTGTGAATGCACCAACTTATGGTGTGAATTTACGAATTCGCCCACTTATGGTGTGAATGCACCCACTTATGGTGTGAATGCGCCCACTTATGTTGTGAATGTGTGAATGCGCCCAGTTATAGTGTGAATGCGCTCACTTATGGTGTGAATGTATGAATGCACCCATTTATGGTGTGAATGCGCCCAGTTATGTTGTGAATGCACCCACTTATGGTGTGAATGCGCCACTGATGGTGTAAATGTGTCCACTTATGGTGTGAATGCGTCCACTTATGCTGTGAATGCGCCCACTTATGGTGTAAATGTGTGAATGCGCCCACTTATGATGTGAATGCGCCCACTTATGCTGTGAATGTGCCCACTTATGTTGTGAATGTGTGAATACGTCCACTTATGGTGTAAATGTGGCCACTTATGTTGTGAATACGCCCACTTTTGGTGTGAATGCGCCCACTTATGTTGTGAATATGTGAATGTGCCCTGTTATGGTGTGAATGCACCCACTTATGGTGTGAATGTGTGAATGCACCCATTTATGATGTGAATGTGCCCACTTATGTTGTGAATGCGCCCGCTTATGGTGTGAATGTGTGAATGCACCACTTATGGTGTGAATGTGCCCACTTATGGTGTGAATGCACCCACTTATGGTGTAAATGTGTGAATGCGCCCACTTATAGTGTGAATGCGCCCACTTATGTTGTGAATGTGTGAATGCGCCCACTTATGTTGTAAATGCGCCCACTTATGTTGTGAATGCGCCCACTTATGCTGTGAATGCGTGAATGCACCCAGTTATGGTGTGAATGTGTGAATGCACCCATTTATGATGTGAATGCGCCCACTTATGTTGTGAATGCGCCCACTTATGGTGTGAATGTGTGAATGCGCCCACTTATGGTGTGAATGTGCCCACTTATGGTGTGAATATGCCCACTTATGGTGTGAATGCGCCCACTTATGCTGTGAATGTGTGAATGCACCCACTTATGGTGTGAATGCACCCACTTATGATGTGAATGCGCTCACTTATGGTGTGAATGTGTGAATGCGCGTAGTTATAGTTTGAATGCACCCACTTATGGTGTGAATGCGCCTATTTATGGTGTGAGTGCGCCCACTTATGGTGTGTATGTGTGAATGCGCCCACTTATGCTGTGAATGCACCCACTTATGGTGTGAATGCGCCTACTTATGGTGTGAGTGCGCCCACTTATGGTGTGTATGTGTGAATGTGTGAATGCACCCACTTATGCTGTGAATGTGTGAATGCACTTAGTTATGGTGTGAATCCGCCACTTATGGTGTCAATGTTTCTACTTAACGCGCCAAATATTAGTAGTAAATGCCCACTTATGGTGTGAATGCGCCCAGTTATGGTGTGAATGTGCCCACTTCTGGTATGAATGCGCCCTATATTTGTAACAAAAGCTCATTTATGACAAATGCGCCTACTTTTGATTGAAGTATGTTTTTTATTGAATGCGCACACTTATGGAAAATGTGCCTACTTGTGTGCCAAATAGCCTACTTATCACAAATCTTAAACAGAGTATGTGCATAAATAGCAAATTAACACAAATCTTAACACAATGTGCCTAGTATAATGTGCACACATTTATAAAATAGCGTGCATATCATTTTTTTCAAAATATATCGATATTGGTCTTGTTAGATTGCATTTTTCATAACGAGTCCAGTGGTTTTTATTTTGTTAAAAAATTCAATATGGATTCAAAGTTATTACATAAATCTTAACACAATGTGCCTAGTATAATGTGCACACATTTATAAAATAGCGTGCATATCATTTTTTTTCAAAATATATCGATATCGGTCTTGTTAGATTGCATTTTTCATAACGAGTCCAGTGGTTTTTATTTCGTTAAAAAATTCATTATGAATTAAAAGTTATTCATAGTTTTCATTTTTGTACTCTTTTGTGTACAGATCTGCCACGTGGCAAAAAAAAAGCAAAAAAAAAGAGGGGCCCGACCGGGAAACCACCCCAGCCCAAGCGGTATACCGCCCGCGTGTGGGGCGCATCCCTGGTGGGCACGTCACAGTAGCATTTTTGTTTCATTAACAAGTTAATACTATGCTCCCGTTGATATAAATGATCATCGACGTAACACCCCTATGTTGCCCGCTCCTCAACCGCAAACCAGGTGCCACAACCACGTTGCACTGAATCTGCAAGCACAAAGGTTGTAGGTAATCGACAACATGCACCCCTCTCTCCTGTTCTTCATGTCAACTCTTCTCCTTCCTCTTCTACTCCCTCTTCTCTTCTATACTTCTATTCTTCCTACCTTTCTCTCTCTTCCACGTTCATCTAAAGCCCTAGTTTCCTGGGTGCTTCTCTCCATGACTGTACTGATATACAGTAGTCGAGGGAGAGCGCCTGTAGTCGTGATTGAAGGTACTGATGATGACAAAAAATGCTCTCTCTCTACACCACCAAAGCCGTAGTAACCTCTAATCTTCCCTCCTCCATCTAACCTTCCCTCCTTCTGCCTTGCCCCCAACAAAAATAATAGAAAGAAAGAGTGTTTCTTACACCTGTCCTAGTCGATGAAGGATCCAATGAGGATGAGAAGCTTCTCCTCTACCAACCACTGGGTCGTCGCCACCATTGATCCTTCTATGTTCATTTTTAGCTACTCCTACCTTGCACCAACCTGACCTGGAAAGGAAGGTCTAGAATCAATAGCTCGCGGCTACCTGTGGTTACAAAGTGCAACGGTCTGAACCTGCCTCTCCATTTCTAGTACCATCTTGATGAGACCTTCTTCTACAACCTCCATCTCTGATCCGGACTCAACCTCTAGTTCCTTTCTTCTTTATCCTCTTCTTTACAATGCTACCACTTGCACTGTGAGAGGCCAAGAATAAGAGCTACTCGAACAACTAATGTGGGCCTACCACGCATCTGGTCCAGATCTCCCTTCTACCATCTTCATCCTGCTTCTTCCTTCTTCATCTACCCAACAACATCAAACTCTAGTGGCACCCCCTCTTCCACCTTCACCCCTGGGACGGCCGCTTCTATGGAGGATGCCCACACAATGCTTGGCCTCTTCCCATGACTGACATCAAGTGTTTCTACCAGCACAACCATGACCTGGTTGGTGACTACCTCAACTATAGCCACCTTCAACACATTGTAGCCTCCTCCACCAACATATCCATCATACTTCATTCCCTTGCACCACCACCGCCAATGGCCTATGTGAGATCCTTACGACCTATCATGGAATGAAGTCATGTTGATGAATATGCTGATGCAAGACATTACTACCATTGGCTATAAGGTTGCTACACAACATATACATGTTGCGACTTTCTCATATGGGTTATAGTTGCCAATAGAATGTAGATTCTCCTGACATCCTTTACCTAGTTTTTTAAAGATGACTTATATATGAAATTCATTATATATATTAGCAATCATATATATATATATATATATATATATATATATATATATATATATATATATATATATATGTTTGAGTTGGTCATTATTATTGATGTTCCAATTATATTGTTGTAACCCCTCCTCTACTAAATCCTTCACCTAAGTTAACAATTTTGTCCAACATCTTCTCTTAATTAAAATAATCGATTTCACTTCGATAGATATCCTGATCATTTATGTAGGGTGTATAAATTGCATATCTGAAATTGATGTGATCTTTCGATGTCATTTATCTTCTTCCCAAAAACCTATGCTTCCTAATATACAAGTGCCTACATATGAACACCCAATTAAGATCTTAGTTGACCTATTCAACTATCTAGTCATATAAGGCATAATATATGTGCCATTCATACCTAATGGTCATAATTCCATCCCACACCCTATATATAAGTATATTAAGATTGAAAATTGTAACTCAATTATATGAAACTAATTTTAGGCATAGATCTACTTTGGCTTATAAATTGTCATATGGAAGAAAGAGTATATATGTACATTCACGGGGACAATATTTCATCAAATTTACTTTCAATAGCATTTTTTTGGACTATATATATAAATCTAATTGGTTACCAATTAGATATATATCATATTTGTAACTAGGTGCATATTCTAGAAGTAAACTAAATCATATGTTATTATTCATGAGTACATGGTATTCCAAGACCTATGTTAGAAAATGTATATCTTGCATATGTATGTGGATAACTTGGATATATTGTGAACTAAATGGTAAAGGAAGTAAAGAACATCAATTATAAATTATGTATAATAATAGGAAGTAACTTGAAAAATATGAATATATAACCTTCCATAATAATGAATACTCATGTGTATTCTGAAACCCTAATTTGACATTAAGAAACCTGATCTAGGTTTAACTATACATGTGTTACTATTTGGTGTTTTGTGAACTAATGTATGCATAACACCCTACTAGGTTGGGAAGGACTTATTGGATGTTCTATATCTATAAATAGCTTAAGTTGAGAATATCAAGTATGTACTTATCACTTGAGATTTTTGTGCTTTCATCTCTTTTTGATACATTTTTCTCTTTCATTCTTTTAAATGAGGCATAACCAACTGATTTTTCTAAATTAAGTAATGATTCAAAGTTACCCTTGTTCATATGAATGTGGAAATCATTTTTGATATTGTTGAACCCTCAATCATGATATGACTTATTTACTACATGTCATACTCTATTTTGTAAGCAACAATTACTCTTAACTAGTATAGTGAAACGTATGAGTGGGGTGTATGGCCTTACTTGCACACATTCCTTGGTTTTAGTTCCTAATTTTGGGGGTGTATGTCCATATTTGCACAGGATCCTTGAGCATAGTCTCTAAGTTGGGGGTGTATGGCCATGGTTGCACATAATCCTTGTGTATTAGTCCCTAAATAGGTAGTATGTGGTGATGCATCTACCACTTTCCATATTGTTAGATATTACTAGTTGAATTGTTCACATTTGCATTGTTTGTTTTATATTTATGCATTGTTGCATTATTATTAATTGATTGGTTAATTTCATATCTCTTGAAATGCCTCATAATCAGATTTTACCTGATCTTGATCCATACTTCTTATTTCATTCTATATACCCTCATTAAATTGTACTCTTTTCAACTTATTTCCTTCCTCAATTTTCTCCATTACGCCCTAACAACATTTGTAGTACATACCAGCTTTTGTTGATGTCTCTCTATTTTGTTTAATGGGTATATTCTTATACCCAATTTAGGTTATTTGAAGGACTATACATATGTAAACTGGACCTAGAGACATCATATTTTGAACCCTCAGGCTTGAGACTTAGATGTAAATTGGACCTAGTGGTATTTCAGTGCTTTATCGCATTAAAGTAAAGTCGGGGACCCCAAAAACCCCATCTTTACAACTGGCATGGTCAACCATGAAACCATAGGCCTAAGTCTAATGTAGTGATTATGGATAAGAAGTTTGATGCAAACTAATTCTTACACTTTAACCCTAGATTTCCTGATAGATTATATATATATTTTTGTCATGAGTCATAAGATAATTGATTCCTCTTGTAGAAATTTGTAAATATATTTTAATTAATAGATAACCCTAACACTGAAGGAGAAAGAAGACAAACATGCATATTGTACCCTAAAAAGAACATGTATACTTAATGTTTAATAAAATTGAAAATTGTAAAAGAACATATTAATTGTAATAATGTTTATAGAAATCATAATGACATTTGTTGCGGTTGTAGTTCCTAAACTAGATGATGTTGCCAACCTTCTGGTCGTGACTTCAAGGACCTCATAAGTAAACCTACCCCCACAAAAGTGTTCATTCTTGCTTATGTGATGAAAATTCAGAAGCGAATGAAAAAAATAGTTACCATACGCTTGTATAACAAATGTGATGACAACCACAAAAAGGAATGTTTATTACAACATTGTTAAGAAAAATGTATAGGTTGGTATAATATCCTTACCTCAACCTTTAATATGAGGATATTAGTGGAGGCGTGATGCATGGAATGTGATTGTTTTTCTAGGGAGTGGAATACAAATGACATATAGCAAAAAATTCTATGGTTTAGTTTATTAGGTGTACTGCAAACTTATAATTGGGTGAGAAGATATAACTTACTATATCGGGCTATAGTTGGATGTATTTTAGGAAACACAAATTTCTTGAAGGGGTGTTGTTGTAACATAATCATATTTAGGTATGTGTGTTAACTCTATCTCTTATGTGAACTTTTCAGTTAGGATAATATTAGGTACCATTTTCCTTAGATATATGATAAAGGTTTAATATAAGACAATTCATATGTATTCATAAATATTGTTTTATATGAAGTTTTAAAATTAATTAATTATATAATTACATAGTGGTGTTAATCCTTAAAACCAAGCAGTAATTTTTACTCCAATTTGAGTCACTAGAATAGTCCTCAGAATATACTATGATATAAACTAAATTAATAAGACATGTTGTGACACAATTATCCAGTTAAGAGGAATAGATTACTAAGTAAAGACTTAACACATAAATAAATAAATACAAAACCAACTAATCTTGAAAAAATAATTTAATGTTAAAAGTATATTCCCCATATTCTTATAAGCTTACATGCCAAATTTTAGGTAAATTCGGGTAAAAAAACACCACCAAATTAAATAAATAGAGAGAGTAATATACTTTTATTGTGATTTAGTTGATTTTATGTCATCACACTTTAACTAAACTACATTACGAATTTTAACCGAAGTAACATGCTCATAAAGTAGTACATGATCCGTCAGTTTGCGTTAGGATTGGATTTGATGCAACTATACATCACTTGTCTCCTTACAACTCTCGTCCACACTGATGTCTCTGAGAAACCAGGTTAACTCCTTCACTATTTTCTAAATCCCATCCAACGCACTTTGAAGTTTTTCTTCATCGTCCAACTACCCATTGAATGCTGATATACTTGTTTCAGTTGAACGGTTGGCTTGAGGACATCAAGCTAAGTAGTCTTCCGTGGAGAGCAAAAAAAAAAAAATGGCGGCAATTAAACTGAATGTCTATGTCCTTCCCATTGCCACCAATGCAAGTAAGCAAATGGAGTTGATCAACAATACCGCCTTTTGTCGTTGGTAGGTCTAGTTGATTGGAGTGGGTAGACGTGAGCGGTCCATGGTTAATGTAAAGGCATTCGCGTGGAAGATTCAGCTCATGACGCGATGGCAGGTAATTGGAAGATTGACGAGGGTTCCACGTGTGCCATTCCACTTTAGACGTGGGTGTGATCTTAAAGTTTGGATTCAGTAGGAAGGAACTATGTGTGCTGATGTAGTTCCAGCATACCAGATGACCTCCTTTCTAAGGCATTCTCGGACTGTTTGCCATGTGGGTGATTTATTGTAGGTAATGAAGTAGGTGCGGTGAGAGGGGAAGAATCCAGTAGGCGTCGTTGAAATAATGGCATCGTGGAGGTGGGGTTGGGTGCTGCTGGTGCTTTGGTTTTGTCTAGAGGTGAGGTGACGGTAGGTAACCACTCATGATATGTGGTAAGGTCTGTAGAGCCAGAACGGCGTAGCTGAACGGCGGAATACTTTTTCATGATCGGCAAGAGGCTTATCCATGAGAGCAAGATCGGCACATATGCTTTTGAACTTGGCCAGGTGGGTATGGAGATCTGTGTCGGCTGATTTTTGCAGTTGTTGCAGCTTCTGTAGGAGGAGAAATTGACGCTCAATGGATGCCTGAGCATAGGTAGAATGCAGTGTAGTCCAGATAGCATGAGCAGTCTCCAGCCCGACGACCTCCGTCAAACATTCACTGGGGATTCGACTCAGCAACCATCCACTGACAAGGCAGTCCGTTTTCTTCCAAGCACGATAGGTATCGGCAGACGAATCAGGACACGGCGTGGAGCCGTCGAGGAAGCCAGTGAGTTCATGGCTATCCGTGAGGCGAAGAATTTGTGTACGCCACAGGAGGTAATTTTCTCGCGATAGTTCAAGCGAGATGAAGTTGGCAATATTCAGAGTAGAAGGGTAGGGGAATGGTGTTTCGGAGGCAGTGTTGGAGGGTGACATATTTTTTTTTTTGTTGGAGGATTTGCTATGCTCTGATACCATGTAAAAGTGGTAAAACAGTCGTAATCACAAGGGTGAGGGAAGCGATAATGTTTCATTATCTGGTGATCTTTTTATACACAACAGGATATAAGATATTTACAAGGCACATAACAGAATTCTAGATAAATGCGGGTAGTTTCCTTGATTGCAGCGGCAGCTACGGCGGGTAACGGCTGACGCGGTCTTCATTCGTCACCGCTGCGGTAGTGGCGGGCACGTTGCAGGTGTCGTTGAGAACATTGCGGGAGTTTGGTGGAGACCCGGTCTCTGTATCTTCAATATGCCAATGTGAAAAAGAGTAGAACTTGGACGATACGCAAAGTTCGAACCCAACTACGTCGACTTACCCGCAGCCATCACGTTATCACCTCAGTTACCTGTACTTTTACCTCTACGAGACTACATTATTAGGAAGATTTGGGGCCACTACGTATGCGTAATCTTCGTCCAGCATCTTAGTCCTAAACATTGGCTGAAAGTCGATCATTAACGTACGAGAAGCTGGATCGCGTTGTAGCCCATGCAGACTGACATCAAGTCCTCGGGGAATCGTTTCACCTATAAGAAGGGCAATCTCTACGAGAAGCTGGATCGCGTTGTAGCCAATGCAGACTGGTTGTCCATTGAAAACGGCATGTCTGTAAGCGTCCTTCCGCTTATCCACAGTGACCACATCCCCATCCTTATCTCTGGTCACCGTCCGTCTCAATGCCAGAAGCTTATGTTCAGAACTAGAATGAGTTGGAGTCAAATACCCTCCTTCAAGACGGAACTCCTTCCGGCATGGGACAATTCTCTTCCCCTCTTGGATAATCTCCCGGCCTTCCAAGCTGCTGCAATAAAGTGGGATGGCCAGCGCATCAAAAACAACACAAACAAAAGGACAATATCCTCCGCCGCCTGGAAGCTTGCCAAGTATCGTCCCATCCTCCTAGCATTTCTAACCAATTGCTTTCCATTGATTTGCAAGAGCAACTCAATTCAATCCTCCTATGAGAAGAGGCGGATTGGCAACAGAAGGCGAACATCAACTGGCTTCAATATGGCGATGGCAACAATAGGTTTTTCCAAACCTATGTGAAGTCACGTCGTCACTTTAACAAGATTTCAAGACTTCGTGGCGAGGATGGCAGCTGGATAGAGTCGCCCCTGGCTCTTCGGGACCTGGACCGATCCTATTTCTGCAACCTCCTGTGCACCCCACCCCCCCCCCCCGACGCCTGATCGGACGGATATTGTGAAATATATCAGGCACTTCCCAGGAATCCGAGAGGACCTATCCATTGGCCACATTCCTGATGCAGTAGAAATCCGACGAGTCCTCTTCCTAATGGCACCAGCGAAGGCTCCAGGACCCGACGGTATTCACAATGAATTTGTACAAACGAACTGGGCACATATTGGCGGATCTTTCGTTTCTACAATTCAAGATGCTTTTATCAACAATAAGGTGGATGAACGTATAGCTGACTCTCTTATGGTCCTCATACCGAAGGTAGCTAGTCCACAACATTGCTCCGAGTTGCGGCCCATTTCCCTTAATAACTGCTGCCTCAAGCTCATCTCGAAAATTATTGTGGAAAGAATCAAGCCTCTCCTTAATGGATGGATATCGGAAACTCAATCTAGTTTTATCCCAGGCCGTCGCATCAGTGATAATATTTTGTTAGTTCAGGAGGTTATTCACTCCATGAAACTAATGCGAGGCAGGAAGAAGCAGGTTGCAATTAAACTTGACCTATCCAAGGCCTTTGATCGCATGAGTTGGCCCTTTATGGAGGACACTCTTCTAAAAACAGGCCTCCCTAATGGACTCATCCATTTGATTATGCAGATCATATCTTCGGGGAGTACTTCTATCCTCTGGGAAGGTACGCCCATGGTACCTTTCAAGGCGTGTCATGGGGTGCGTCAGGGAGACCCTATCAGGCCCTACTTGTTCGTTCTTTGTATGGAGAGACTCAGTCAGGCGATCTCTGTTGCTGCCTATAATGGTGAGTGGAGACATGTTATGCTGTCACGCAATGGGGTGCCACTCACCCACGTTATGTTCGCTGATGATATTCTTCTAATGGTTGAAGTTTCTAATAACCAAGCAGAACAAATAAAATCCATTCTCCAGGAGTTTGCTCAGTGTTCAGGTCATGTCATCTCTAATTATAAATCTAGGTGTTTTTTCTCAACAAACACCACCGCGAGAGAGAGGAATGAATTCTGTCGCAGGCTGGGCATTCCTAGCACCATGGACCTGGGTCGTTACCTCAGAGTCCCTATCCTGCACCACCGCCTCAACAAGCACACACATGCATCCATCTTACAGTCCATCAAATCTAGGATGAGCAGTTGGTCATCTCGCTACCTTTTCCTAGCCAGTCGCATCACTCTGGCCAAAAGTGCGCTACAATCTATCCCATCCTATACTATGCAAACGGTCAAATTATCTCCAACCCTTTGTGATGACATCAACCGCCACATAAAGGATTTCATCTGGTCAGGGGGACGTGACCAGCGCAAATCCTCTATGGTCTCCTGGAAGAAGTTAACACGGAACAAGGAGTTTGGGGGCCTTGGCATCAAGGACGCTCGGAAACTGAATGAAGCCTTGATGTTGAAGAATGTCTGGCACTTTATGAACAGCCCGTCAAGCCTCTGGGTGCGCGTTCTGCGCGGTAAATATATCAGAAGAGGTTCCATATCCAAGAAACCTGGATCAGCTGTCTGGTCCTTCATCAAGTCCCAGTTGCCCAAGCTCAAAGGTTTCTGCTTCAAAACGGTGAACTCCGGGGATTCCACAAACGTCTAGCGCGACAAATGGCTCCTCGGCAGGTCCATCCTGGACATAGGACCAAACACTGTGATTCCAGAAAGTCTTGATGACCTTAAGGTCCAGAGCATGGCTCTCAAAAATGGTGAATGGGACTGGAGCTTTATCCGCTCTCATCTTCCACAAGAATCCTGGAGGCTCATACAAAGTATCCAACCACCAGTGACAGATGGGGGACCTGACTCCTGGTGTTGGCCGTTGGAGACCAATGGGGCGCTTTCTTCCCGAACTGCCTATAGCTGGTTATGCTCCGAGCCATCTCACTCTCCGTCGACTACTTGGAAGGAACTCTGGTCCATTCCTGCTCCTCTCAAAGTCCAAACTTTCTTATGGCTCCTGCTTCATAAAGCTATATTCACAAACGCAGAGAAAGTAAGAAGACACATCAGTACCGACGATAAATGCCCGAGATGTCACACAGCTTGCGAGTCAGTCTTGCACTGTCTTCGTGACTGTCCTGCAAGTAAGCAGGTATGGCAACGCCTTGGCACAGACCACCACTTCTTCCAACTATCGAAAAATGAGTGGATCAACTTTATCGTTAATGGGAGAGGCACCCTCGAGGAAAAGCTAACCCACTGCTTTGGTTCCTGGGCTCTATGGAGGGCAAGAAATGAAGCAGTTCACAAGGGACAGTACATGCCTCCGGCCTCGTAGGTTGCATTCATAAAAGGTCGGGTACAAGCAACTATCAATCTACCTAAACCATATGCTGGACATTACTGCAGTGATGGCAACCTCACTATCAAGCACCCAGGGGATTCCGAGTACATCATTTTTGTGGATGTTGCCTTCCAAGCACACAGTCTAAAGACCGGGATCGGGATACATGTCATTAATAGGTCTGGTCCTTGTCTTCTCGGCATCAGTGAGCCCGGTTATGCCTCTTCTGCTACAGAAGCGGAGATGATTGGAATCCTTAAAGCCCTGAAGCTCTATAGGACGCAGGCTGGACGTCCTCCACAATTTACTCCGACTCTACTACAGCAATTAGCTCGCTTCTCCAGCCTGAGCGTGTAGTAAATAAACTGGAACCTCTGAGATTGTCAGCAGCCACCATCTTAGCTACTGCTCCATCCCTGCAAACCTCCTATGTCCCTCGCGATATGAACATAGTCGCAGACCACATCGCAAAACATACCCTGTATTCCTCCATTCCCCATCACTTCACCACTGTAAAGCCAGCTTGGCTCTCTCTGGATATCAATATTTCTGTGCCATCCTTTTTAGCCCGTATTGGGGAACGGGATGAATAAAACCAATCTCCATTGCTTCTAAAAAAAAAAGAGTTTGTTCTGGATCAGCTAGTATAGTAATTGTTTTGTTTCGTTAGAACTTAGCCGTTACTAGCCCAGTCAAAGGAGTTACTGAACAGATATGCATTACACTTTCCAGCGTCAAGCTCGACCAGCACCTGCCCAACTTCAGCCCCACACGAAGCCGGATTTTACTAGGACCAAACGAAACTCAAATTTTAGACGGGTCACCGGCTAAGTACAGGCCCGGATAATGTTGTAAAATGATAGCATAAATTCTACCAATGTAACAGTAACGCGCTTCGGGCTGAGTTTGGGTGAGCCCAATTTACATTTTATAATTAATGCAAAGCCGTAGGCTATTAGTAAGTCGCTAACATGAAAACTGGACTCATGATACCCACTATCAACACTATGCACCCAAGATTTCTAACATAACTGCTTGATTATCTCTGTGTACATGCAATGAGTTTGGCATTGGAAGACACCAAACCATACGATTTCATGCATGTGCATTTTAAAGACTAATAAAAATATGAATGGGAAACTATCGTACCGTACCTTTTTGCATGACGTAATGTTTCCCAGCACCATGTGCATTGCCAGACATAGAATCGATGCCACAATTGTGTTTAGTTATTCAGTTGAGAAGTTAGTTGATCAACATAAATATGTCGATTGGATATCATAACGAGATCAAAAGAAACTTAGGTATAGTTGATTTATGCTAGAATGCTGGATTGTCCGCAATATCATTCGTTGGATGCTTACTATGATTTACAACGGTAAAACTTGCTCTGGATTTTATGAACCCAACGTAGTTGTATAAACTAAAAATATCTTATCTATCTTACCTTAACAAGAGTGAGTTTCAGCTCTGTGTCTACATGCTATCCACATGTATGTATGGTATACTACTTGCTATGGTTATTGTATTTGTATGTGTGCTACCCAATTGCTATGGTCTCCATTCGTAAAATAAAATGGTCTCTATATGCAAAACCGTCTCTATCAGTAACAATTTTTTATATAACAGTAAATTTTACGTGCGCTTCTACAGTTCTTATGGATAAGTTTGTCGATAAATTAATAAACTATTGTACAGATGCATCTCCGAAAATAAATAAGCTCAGCCAAGCAAACAAACAAACACCTGAAAAATTGAAGTCGGTAAATAAAAAGTTCAGTTGTTAAACATCTGAGTATTATTTGGTCCAATTGATCTGTGTGCTTGCATGTTTGAGGGCTTCAATTAGCTTTTAATCAAAATGTTTTCTCTTAGTATGTTTTGTACATATTAATGCATGCAGTGGTTATTATAAGACATAGTTTTGGTTTAGATTTTGGTAATGACACACTACAAGTCAGATGGGGGTCAACTGACTGACTGTATTTACATGTGCTCTAGTAGCTTCACTATGTGCTCATTGATCTATTCATTATTTATATTCTAGCAATATGTATGTGTGCAATCTAGTCAATCTGTATGCTAATGAATTTAACATGTTTGTATACTTACATATTAGAACGAGTCAAGCAGATGTTAATCAAGTTGTTCTCTGTTTTAGTCAGTCAGCCTATCTTTTTGTAAAATTCTCATTTTTTAGTATTTTAATTTTTAAGTTTTGTTGTGAATACAGAAGGAGTCAAGTAAATACTAATCGAGTTATTCTCTTTTAGTAAGTTGTATGTAATTATTCTTATTACTAATAAATCTAGAGAAAAAGTCAACTTTTAAAAAATTTAAATAATCAACAAGCATGTAATAGAATATGTAAATATTTATTGTACTAATTTGACTGCTATTCACATGCTTAGCACGTGCTTTTAGCTAGTATTACTTAAAAGCGTTGGGTTTTCGGCTGTGGGTATTACCTCAGGCCGGAGGCCTAGTTTCTAGACTGGCCCGTGTTGTGTACATGGGTTAGGTATGTGTCGGATTAGTCGGGTTGGGCTATAGTTGTGTTGGTCCAGCGTGTGGTTCCATATTTACCGCACAAATAGTCCATTATCGTGTCGGCACATTAAAGAAATTTACCTGTTGTGATCAAATAAATCCATGTTTCAAAAAGCCGCTCCACTAGAAATTCGACCAGTAACCTTCAACGTTTGTTTCGCGGAACCAAGCTGAAAAACTATGGTTTTCCTTCGAGTAAGCATTTAAAATAACAATCTCGCTTTGATCAATTACTTTGATCCACCCAAACTTTGTAAATAACACTTTACAATTAGGATTTTAATGACATATTCAAAATCATGAATTTGATCTTACTTCTGATTTCTATAATTTATCCCAATTATGAGTTCAGCCAAGCAACCAAAAAATATAGATTTGAATCGGACTTAGGTTTTTCACAAATTAAATCGGTTTTGGGTTAGCACAAATCTATGCCTGGGTTAGTTGCACACATAATTTATAGGATCTAACTTTAACAAATCCGAGCAGGTCTTTGGTTATTCGAAATATAAGTCATGGTCAATTTTGAGTTCCTAATTTAGCAATTCATGTTACTTTCAAATTGGCATAAAGTTAGCTAAATCCTGATTTAAGTCAATTCCGAATTTGATTGTCAAAAAATCATTCAGCCTTTTCGAACCCGGAATCAAGCGTACCCTAAATTTTGATGACTCCATTTACAACTGATAAAGAAAACAAAAAGTATCTAAATTTTAATTATTACATGATTGCTTAAAAGTCAATAATTACCATGA
Organism: Alisma plantago-aquatica; assembly: GCA_963693085.1. Taxonomy (NCBI): domain Eukaryota; kingdom Viridiplantae; phylum Streptophyta; class Magnoliopsida; order Alismatales; family Alismataceae; genus Alisma; species Alisma plantago-aquatica. The sequence continues at coordinate 167,655,132 of OY856409.1, forward strand.
CTATATATATAAGGAAAGTTGTGTTCAGTTTATTCAAACTCTAAATCACTTCGCTAAAAAGGGAATAATTAGGGATAATAAGACTTATAAAAAGATGAGCGGAAAGTATCGTATAGGACCTTTTCGCATGACATGATGTTTCCTGCCACCATATGCATTGCGAGACATAGCATCGATACCACAATTTTGTGTAGTTATTTAGTTAACAAACAACTGAACAACAAAAGATCTCAATTGGATATTGTACTGAGATTAAAAGAAACTTAAACATGTCGTGTGCTGAAAGCAAGATATTCAAGATATTTTTTCCAGTCTTCTATTTAGGAGGCTAGGCAGGAGTACAATCGTTACATGTGGAGGAGTCTCTGAAATTCAAAGGCTTTATTGATGGAAGGGATGGAGTGGAGAGTTGGTGATGGGGAGACGATAAAGATTTGGACGGATCGGTGGGTACCAAAGGCTAGGGACACTTTAGAGGAGTTCCTAAATAAGGAGGGTGCACAATACTTGACAGTGAGAGAGCTGATGATACAGTCGGGGGAAACACGGGACAAAGAAAAAATTGAACGTTGCATCCCGAGTCTCATAGTCGACCTTATATGCTCCATCCTTGAGTATGCGAAGACCAAGGGACATGCTGACGTGGTGGCCGGTGCCAAAGAGAGTCTTCACTGTTCAGTTGGCCTACTGGTTCGGTCTTCTAGGCAGAGAAGAAGCACGTAGACACATCTCATATCATGGGGAACAACTATGGAGTAAAATCTGACGAAATGACTGGATACCCAAAGTGGCCCACTTCCTTTGGAGAGCAAAGACGGGTGGTTTGTCTACTAGGGCAAGTCTTTACAATAGACACTGTGTTGAGTATGGGAAATATACACTGTGCTACTCGGAGAAGGAGACCATCACACATATGCTATTCAAATGTCCAAATGCCATGGAGCTTTGGGATCAGATGAGTCACAAAATTCAACATGTCATTGACGACGTCAAAGACAAGGAAATCGACGAGGCACTTGAAACGATACTAGAGACGGTGTAGGTGGAGGTGCGTGAGGAGATTGTTTCAGCTATGGGGGCGAATTGGAGAGGACGGAACAATCGGATTTTCAGTGACTATTCAATTAGCAACCCGTACCTATTTCAGAATTGTGTGGCAGTGATCAGAGATCTCAAGTTGACGAGGAAGTCGAGAGGAGACACGCACGCGGATGACAGGGGCCTGGGGAGATCGCGCTGGGAACTTCCAACGGCAGGAGCAGTGAAGATAAATGTGGATGCCTCAAGAGGAGACAATATGGATGTGGCGATCGGAGGATTTGCGAGGAGTGGCACTGGCACAACGCTGGCGATGGCCAGTGAGAATCTTGATCGTGGTCTGGACATCTCGTTGGTAGAGGCTCTGAGTGTGAGGGCAGCTTTGCTCTGGCGACCAGGCTGGGCTTCACAAAGATCGAGTTGGAAAGTGACGCACAAGAGGTGGTGCAAGCATGCAGCCATAGCAATGTAAGGAGGGACTATCTGGGTTCTATTTCGGAGGACATCAATATGTTAAGTAGCAGCTTTGAGTCTTTTAGCTTGGTCTATGTTAAACGTAGTTGTAATCAGGCGACGCATGCCATAGCTAACATAGCACGTAGAGAACCGGTCCATAGTTTTTCCTTCACAAACTCTTTTCCTTCTAATTTTGTAAATACTGCTTTGGATGATCTAGCCGGCTAATTAGTAGCTAGATGAGGGAGACCTAAAAAAAAAACTTAGATACGTTTGGGATAGTTGGTCTATGTTAGAATGCTGGTTTTTTATTTTGATTGGTTTGTTGCTCTGGTTTGGTAATCACGGATTGTCGGCAGTATCATTGGTCGGATGCTAACTATGGTTTACAACCGGGGGCGAGGGAGTAGTCCAGCGGTGTGGCTTGACAATCCCCAATAAAGGGACCCGATTCGACTCTGGCTGTGTAACCATCGGTTGCAATAAGGAGCCATGTTATTGAGCGCATCGCGGTGTACCCATGTAAGCAGCTGGTTGCGGGGTTTACCTTTGACTGGATGTGGTCCAATAGTAGTCGATCTGAGAGGAGTTCCTCGTAATAAAAAAAAAATACGATTTACAACGGTAAGACTTACTCAAAATTTTATGAACCAAACGTAATTGTAAAAACTAAAAATATCTTAATATAAAAATTGGGTGGGGATTTGGGGTTCGGCTATAGGTATTACCACAGCCCGGAGGCCTAGTTTTTATCGTGTATATACGGTTTAGATATAGGCGGGATTTCGAGTTGGGCTTTGGTTATCTTAGGCCAGTCCTGTTCAATATTCAACTTACAAATAGTCCATGTCATACAGGCACATTGAATGACAAAATTTCAGCAAAACTAAGATGGAGCAGGTGGCAAAAGAAATTGACCTGTTGTGATCAAACGGCTCAACTAGAAATTTGACCAACAGTAACAGGTGAAACCTATGGTTTTCTTTCGAGCAGGGAACTTTGGGTTACCTGTTGGACGTTTTGCAAAACTTTATATTTGGTTTGTAGGATTGGAGAAATGGGGCTAATTCCGGGATTTTCAGACAGAATATAAATTCCACATTTTGATCTCTATCAAAATTCTCCCGGACGCAAAATGAATCATGGGCAAGACAGCTGATACGAAAAAAAATCCCACACTTACAAAATCCAACAAACCAAACATAAAATTTTACTTTGCAGGATTTTAAGTATGCAATATTTCAGCAATACGGGATGGACAAAATATAAGATTCTGACCCGACATAAATCCAGCAAACCAAACATAAATCCAGCTAACCAAACGTGCCTAAGCATTTAGAATAACCATACCTTGCTTAATTAATTACTTTTGATTCACACGAACTATGAACCACGTTATACAAGTAGGGTTTACAATAATATCTTCCACGTCGTGATTGATCTATTCTGACCCGACAAAGTCTGATTCCGATTTCTACAATCTGTATCAATTCTGGGTTCTGATAAACATAGCAAGATATGAATCTCGGCCGATTTCAGATTCTGATTTTTACAATTTGAGTAGGTTCTAAATTCCCACAAATCTATGTCCATGGTCAGTTGTGGGTTAGACTGGTAAAGAATCTTGATTATAGGAAAGTAGGATTTTGACATACAAGATTTACAAGTACTAACTTTGACAAATCCAAACTGATGAATGGTTATTTGAAATATGAGTTACAGTCAATTTTGAGTTCTAAATTTAACAATTCAAGACAGTTTTAGATTAATAACGTTGCTAAGATCCTGGTTTAAATCAATTCCGTATATTATTGTTTAAAAATTCGTTCAGCTGCATCTAACACGGAATTGACAGAGCCCAAAATTTTAACAACTCGATTGCAATAGATAAAGAAAACAAAAAGTGTCTTTTTTATGGACTTTTAGTTGTTACACGGTTTCTTAGAAGTTAATACTTCTAATGATTATATATATGAGGAAAGTTATATTTCGTTTATTCATACCATGAATCACTTAACTAAAAAAGGAATAATTAAGTTTTTTCCTGAAAGAAGCTAGGATTGTGGATTCGAGGCAGGTGCAGAGGCGGGCGTGCATGTTTAAACGCTTTAACATTATCCAACGAAATAAGAATAAAAGAGGATGTAACGAATTCAAAATGAAAAGATACAAATCCTATTATGAAGCCGAGATAGGAGTATCATACTTGGATAAATAACTATATATGAAGTACGATCCATACATCCAACACTTTATATAAACAATTATTTTTATGAGCTACACACATATATATAGAAATTGTTTTCTCTTAATCCCATATATATATATATATATATATATATATATATATATATATATATATATATATATATATATATATATATATACATATATATATACATATATATATACATATATATATATATACACACACATATATATATACATACATATATATATATATACACATATATATGTATATACATATACATATATATACATATGTATATGTATATACATATATATGTGTATATATATATACATATATATGTATATACATCTATATATACATATATATATATATATATATATATATATATATATATATATATATATATATATATATATATATATATATATATATATGGCCCATCTTTATTGCCCGCGCGGGTAGCTACATAAATCTATAAATCTAAAATAGAATTTTTAGGATTAAAATTAGACTCAAGCGGAATAGAATTGCAGGAACATATTGTAGAAAAAATTATTATGTTCCCAGACAAAATAGAAGACAAAAAATAACTTCAAAGATTTTTAGGATGCCTAAATTATGCAGAACAATTTATCGAAAATTTGGCAAAATTAAGAAATCCCCTACAAAAACTATTAAAGAAAAATGCTATCTTCCTTATGACAGAAGAACTTATAAATCATGTTAGATTTATAAAAGAAAAATGCAAAAATCTACCAATATTAGACCTCCCTTTAGAAGGAGATGACTTAATAATAGAAACAGACGCCTCTGAAGAATTTTGGGGAGCAGTCTTAAAGAAAAAATGATGAACAAAAAAAAATGCAGATATACCTTTGGAACGTTTACTGATACAGAAAAAAGGTATCACTCAAATGAAAAAGAATTACTAGCACTAAAATGTGAATTAAAAAATTCTCTTATTTCTTGTTACCTAAAAAATTCCTAGCACGGGTAGACAATACCCAGGTAAAAGATTTCATTAAAAATAATTTACCATATACACCAGAATATAAGAGATTAAGCAGATGATAAACATTTTTTGCAGAGTATATCTTTGACATAGAAGTTATTAAAGGCGAGACTAACTTTCTTGTAGATTGCTTGTCCAAAGAATATAATAGAGCAAGTTAAAAAGAAACTTGCAGAATTAGAGACCCGATTACAACGTAATTGTAATCTGTTACAAGACAATTACGTAGAATTAATTGAAATGATTCAAAAATAAGACAAAATTATTAACAATATTGAGGAAAGCAAACAAGATATTGCAGGAATAATTGTAGATCTGAATTGCTTCAAGAGAGAAATACAATTAAAAGGATCAGAAACAACACTGATGGATAAAGCAACAGGTAAAAGACCAATTGATATATCCCTCCAAATTTCTGATTCAATCAGTAGTAAAAAAACTACTGACAATACTAGCCTAACGGCAAGAGAAAGAAGCCTTAAAACTGCTAAGACCAGCTTTACAGCTGAAAATATTATCTCTTCGGAGAAAGATAGCCAAACGGCAAGAAGTAGTTTTCAAACTACAATCTCTTCAGAAAACAGCTCCCGCTTAACCACAGAAAATACAATCTCTTCGGAGAAAGAACCCTGCAATACAGCGGATAATATAAAATTGATGCCCGAAAGAATATTTAAATTCAGGGTATCTCAGAGTGAGCATGATTATGACCTGCAATTGAATCTCACAGATTTCTTAGCAAAAAGTGAAAATGAATACATATCTCTATTAGAGATTGTTTACAATCTCAAAACAACAGAGACTTGTGTTCCAGATCACACGGGAATTTATCACATGATCAATTTTGACAAAGGAGCCGATCCAAGAATTATTAAAGACTGTTTCAGAATTCGAGCAACAAATCTAATATATTTGAGCCATGACCTTAGAAAAATTCAAGGGCTGCCCCAAGAAATTATCAAAGCAGTCAGAGAATTTAAAAGCAATAGCCCCCTAGTAAAACCTACTAGTAATATTTATATCAAGATTTTCTCAGCATCTGAAGATTGGGAAAAATTAAAGAAGTTTAATCCAGTACATTGCATCTAAATCGGAGTATCTTCCCCAGAATACGTCAAGGAAATAGAAGCAAATTTTCGAAATGAATTTGAAGGAAACAAAGTTGACAAAGAATTTGTTGAAGTCAGAAGAGCTCTGAGACTAAAAGTTCTTTGCCAAGTATTAGAAAAATTAATCAACGAGAACCGAAGCTGGCTACACAAAGCCTCAGACAATATATTTATTCTTTCTAATAAAAGAAGAACTAACATATCAATAAAAATTAATCTAGAAAGGTTTCTAAAAAAGATAGAAACCAGACAAATAAAATCAAGCTACAAATGCCAACAAGTGTTTTTCCAGCTCAGAAAACACGAAGGACGGATATGCCCGGCGTGTCAAAATAAGATGGAAAAGGATAGTCAAAGCAGCAACAGTCGCTGAAAGCAAAATGTCAGCCATGACGTAAGAAGGCAATATGCATCCTCGACAAATAAGTGACATGACAACAAGAAGATTCCACAAAGCAAAACACTCGTAACGGAACAAGTGTCCAGCTAAAATGAAAAAAGAAAAGTAAATACACCACAACGGAACAAGTGTCCGGTGGTAATGTAAAGAAGGAAACTATCATGTAAGGCATTGTAAGAATGTCGAAGGGAAGAGGGCCTATATAAACCCTCTACATATTGTAAGAGGCATCGACGGAAGTTGGGGAGAGCCTCATATGGGTATGTAAATGTTAGTATGCTAGTTCAATAAAGAGCATCGTCTCTATTTCCCAAGTCCATTCCAGATTCTATCTCAGTTCTTGATATGAGTCTTGCATTCCAATTCCCATAAGCGAAAGAAATAGGCTTTAGCTGAAAGATAATAATTCTTGTACTATCATAGATAAGGAAGATATGTGTGTCACCCGTTACACCCCCATTCCATTTTATCTTCACCGGTCAAGAGTCATCTCTCCCTTATTCTATCCTAGAGGCCGTCGTTCAAAAAAGTCTGATTAAGCAAAGAAGTGCATAAGGACGTAGGGACATGAAGGCTATAGGATGATAAGAAGTTCGAGATCTGGAATGTCCGGGTCTAAGGAGTACTTCTCTTAGAAATCGTTAAGAGAAGATCGACTGACGTTGAAGATAGAAGGAAGTGAGGTGGGCAACACAGGTATACAGACTATCTTGCTCTTTATGGTACTCAGAGTATTGTTATCTTTCTGCTATAAGCTAGTTTCTTATGCGATGAATTTGATTATACGAAGAACTTTTATCCGTCTAAAGTTGAACTAAAAATGTAGATACTAAGAATCATGTTTAAAATAAGTAATAATCATAGACAGAATGATAAAGCCGAAAAACCATACAACACCCATAAGGGCAGTTCGAGTATGTTTTTGAAGCATGATAACAGAATCGAAAAATTCTGCCAACGCAAAGTGGTATCAGAGCCAAGTAAGAATCCAAAATACGAGAATGAAATTAAGTATGAAAAAAACAAGTTAGAAAATTTAGATTATAACATACACGAAGCTTTAGATTTAGAATTTGAAGTAAACATTGAATAATATGTATAAGAAATTAGAAGTACAGGTCCTTGAAAATAATTCAAAAAACTTTCAAAAGATTCAAGAAATGATAGTAGAATTACAATGGACAATGGAATATCTATATGAAAAAAAAAATAATGAATTTATATAAAAAATAAATATATTCCAAACAAGTAAAAATGAAATAAGCTTATGCCCTCTTCAGATAGAAGAAACAGATGACTTTAAAATTGAACAATTATAAAACAAATATTTAGAAGCTGAAGCAGAAGAACTAGATAGTTTAAGTAAAGAAATTGTGAGGTTAACGGAAAAGGTCAGAACTATAAACATAAAACCTATAGATGGAGAGACTTCTGGATGTCAAGTAACTATGTGTCACATCCCAAACTTTCATATATATTTTAAAAGAAATAATGGGACTTTTCCCAAATAATAATTAGTTGAGGGGTTTGATACAAAAAGGGCATGAAAATATCTTTTTAGAAAAATAAAGACTATATATATATATTTTCTCTCATATGCATGCTATAAATGAATTTCAATTAACACAAATGTTGAACACATGTTTTCCTTTTCACCTTTTCTCTCTCCTACTAAATAGCCATAAATCTTAGAGAAAGGCTATTAGGTGACTAGTTAATATTAATCTTGGAGTTATGACTCTAGAATTCAACAATAGGTTTCTTTTCAATTTATATTACCATTAAATGAATTTTAATTGAGATATGAGAGTTATGGACTATAATATGTACAAAAACGAAATATAGCTTCACAAGAATATTCTAGAGATTCTTATTGGCCTATGGTTCAAATTTGAGCTCATTTGACCCTTGTTTGACCATCCAAATCGAATTTGAAATATTTGTATATGGTTTGACTAAGGAATTATTGAGAATTTCATTAATTGTCTTTATTTTCCGTAAGTTTCTGGTTCTATTGAATGTCACGCGCTACTTTTGCTTTTTTTTCTCACGTGGGTACACAACCATCGTTGGATCACGATCCAACGATGCGCCTATCTTCTTCTTCCTCCGATTTTCTCGCGATGAGCAGCCGTTTCACAGGTTGTTACTCTCACAATCCCAATCTCCCTCGTCACTGCACCAAATCACACGATTCTTCCTCCACCTTGCTCGTCTCTCTCTCCCGTTTCTAATGAGCCATTACTCACCTTCCATCTCTCTCTGTTGACGAAACGCCCAACTAGGGCTTTACCTCCTCGCGAACCAGAGACTTGCAGCGGCTGAGGTAGCCATCCTCATGCCTATATAACCACTCCTAAAGCACCGACAACTCCCATAGATCATTTCTCCTCCTTCAATTTCACCGTTCATACCCTCAGAATCCCCGACCTACTCCATTCTACCTTCTGCCGACCTTGGCTCTGCCCAAGCCTGCTCCGGTACCGCGGGTCAAATTGGAAGTCAAGTAAGCTTCCCTGACCCCCATCGATCACCTTTCAATTGCTAGGTAACCCCGTGATTGGCCCAGTCACCACGCCCTATAGGCCAGTGATCATCCTCACCGGCAACTCACCGTATCGCCTCTGTTATGCTTCTCAGACTAGGAAATGATGCCTCAACCTTCTCCTGTCCACCGTGAAGATTTTCTGACTCTTAGCAGTTCACTGGTGCCTCGGCTTTGATGGTTTTCAACATCCGACTTCTTCCCCTGTTTTCCGTTGTTTTCTGACAACCCAGTACAACACTGGTGTGTTTGGTTTCGCGAGAAGGTGTCCGGCTTCAGTTGTGGATGATGAACTATTTCGCTTCGCCCCTTGTTGTCATTGCAGTGTGCTTCGTCCCCCTGCTGCTCGATCCCAACCTGTGCCCGCCATGGCTGGAGCAGGTTCCTGAGCTCCACTACCCCCCAGCACCTGAGCCTTGGCTCGTTGGGTGCGGTTTCCCTTCAGGAACGCAATGGGCATGGTGACTCACTCAGTTGAGCACTGAAGTTGGCCCAAGATCGGAGCTTGCCAAGCTCCTGTCAATCATTTTCTCGCCATGGTTTGGGCAGGAACAAACCAGGTCAGGAAATGACCTTGGTATCCCTACCCACCTATTTTGATGCATTTCACTGTCGAGGGTGTTTTAGGGATTTTGCCTTTTTCCCCTGGTTTAGCCGCGAACCTCAGAAGGCGATCTTCGTAGCTAAGTTGGCCGAGCCCGGTTGGTCCAGCTCAGACCCGGCCCACTGGCTTGGGTCAAGTTTTATCCACGTGGCTTTTCCCTATTTTCTCATTGGCCAGAATTTCAAAAATTCATAGTAATTCAACCGTTTGTCGGAAAATTATGAATAAATAGTCATTGGATTTGGTTTTTCGAGTAGAATACGATTTTAAGGTTTCTAGAACATGTTTTGATCTCCTGTTCTGATGTTTTGTTAGAAACCATGTTTGGACTCTTGAAACCCTAATCATGCATCAACATGATTAATGTGACCTTGGTCAACCTAGTTTTTCTTAAATATAATAATGTTGATTCATGAGACTGATCCGGATACACTCAAGCCCTCAGTCACATAAGATCAATACTATGTATTGATTAATTATGTTTAATGATTATGGACAGGTTTGTAGAGCTAAGTCAAGGGAAGGTTAGACCTAGATCTGACTCAAGGATCATCCTTGTTCCAAGGTAAACGGGCCATGCTGCTGAGCACAAATACTTATGGTTGCTTGCATGTTAAATATGAAATAGATATTACTTTTTTCAAGTTTAATGCTTTAGTCACGATTCACTATATTATTTATTGTTGATTTCTACATGCTATGTCCTATGTTGTAATGTTCACCATGATTATTGTTTATCATTAAAGACTCATGAAAATAATGTTAATGATCAAGAGGGAGAGATCCCATCATGTTTAAGATACCATCTTAATGGGGAGAAATCCCTTCATGTTAAGTTTAAAGAATCATGATTTATGTTAATGTCAACATTATGTTAATGGTCAAGCAATTGGAATTGAAATAGTTTTGTTATGCTCCCGATCATGGACCTCAAAAGGGTCGTCAAGGGCTTTCCTAGCATCAAGGGCTTTCCTAGCAATCATGTGCTCCTAAGGGGGCGTCACAGAGGGACGCATAAGATTTCTTTTCAATTCTTTATGTTAATAATGATGATTCAAGAATGCCTAAAGTTAATTCATGTCAATTTTCCTTACATGTCAAGTATATTTACTTTGTTTATCTTATAAAGTGCCAGTACCGTTTACTGATGTGTTGTTTTTCCCTTTGCATGGCTGGGGACGTGATGTCCCCAGGATTTGGAGCAAGTAAGGACTCAAGAAGGGCAAGACAAGACTAGAAGACATCAAGGAGCTTTCTGGTGGGGTGCCATCCATTCTAGGCGATCCAATTATATAGAGTTTCTTATTATCATGTTTAGTGTCCCATGTTGAGGACTGATTAAAATTCTAGACTTGTTATTGTAATATGAATCTAAATGGTGAATTATTTGTTTACTTGCAATGAATACTCTTTCGTGACAACCCTCCCCAAATTGCCAAGTACCCCACATTATGGATAATGTTGGGGATTAGGCTGTGCTTCCGCTGGTTATGTATGTAACCCTAGGGAGGGGTGTTACACTATGCCTATTCCTACAATGGTCCCTAGCGGACAAGGCAGTTGAAATGAAACACCAGAACAACCAGGAGCTAGATACTGGTCAGATCTTAGCTTTAATTAGAAGAAAACCTATTGATAGGAATAGATACGAAGGAATAAATTGCACATCTGATAGAAGATCAAGTGATATTACATTAGAAACCCTGGTAGATTACATGAACCAAGAATATATTAGTGCAAATGGAATATATTTAAACTTAAAGTGTGTCAGAAATATAGACGAGGCTATAACAAGATGGGAAAAAGGCACATATTT